>VZTB01013648.1:77338-162509 GCA_013397245.1 Thryothorus ludovicianus | reverse complement strand
CGGCCCGGGGATGTGCGGCCGTGCTCCGTGCCTCGTTCCGTGCCTTCGCGGTTTGTTTTCATCCTGGGCGGCGTTTCATCATCCGTGGCCGGCTCGGCAGCCGCGCTCTGGAGATGGGCCTTGCGGCTCCATTTCCGTGTGCTTGGTCCAGGAGGACACATCCTGCCTCGCCTTTGCCGCCTTGTCCAGATTCCGCCTCCAGACTGATGTGGCGCAAAATTTAGGTGATAAAAATCAAACCCCTTATCCCCACCCTGCTCCCCCCGTGGCTGGTGGTGATTCTGGGGTGCAGCTGGGAGCACCTCGGGAGTTCTCCCGTGAGTGCTGGCAGGGAGCCGGCGGCTCTGGCTCGGTCCCTGCATCCCGGTTTTGTTTCTGCTGCCATGGATGTGCCCCAGGTGTTTGAGGCCCTACCGTCCCTGCTCTCTCCAGAGGCCGGTGCTGTGGCAATAATTTGTTTGTTCCTAGGGCTGTGCTGTGGCTCGGGCTCCAAATCCGAGTGGTGGATCTGTCACTGCTGTTTGTATCAGATGTCCCCAGATCTGGCATTATTTAGGCTGGTTTAGGCTTATGTGATAAAAGGGTTTTTTAATATGAATGTTGATTTCTGTTGAAAGTCATATGGATGCTATTCTGCTTATGGGAAGGAGGCTCCTTGAAAACATTTTTGATGATTGAAATTCAGGTGTGTTTCCAATCACCTTTTGCATCCTGCTCCTGATGCCCTTTCCTTGCTTTTGGAATTCCTCTCCTCTTGCACATCACAAATGCCATCAGTGTCCTTGCTGGTTGTCCTGTGCTGGCCTTGCAGGCTGCCCCTGACAAACTTTGCAGTGGCACGTTGTTAAACAAACACCCGTGCTCAGGTGAACGTCACAGGTTAAAATCATCCTTCAGGTTTGCTCTGGCAAAAACAACGTTTGGAATCTGGTATGAGCTGACAGAGTCCTTTTGAATGTAATTAATCCTGCTGCCAGTTGAAACTGAGAACAGTCTGAAAACAAGGGCAGGCATTAATAAGTTTAATTACATGTCCTTTGTGTTGCTCGGGGAAGGTGTTGCATTAGTGAGGGCAACCTGTAACGCCAGGTTCCCATCGTGAGTGTGCTGAGCAGAGTTTCCCAGGCAGAGATCAGCAGCTGCAGTCGAGGGAACAGCAGGAGGAAGTTGAGGGCAGCAGAACATGGAGAAGGGTGTGCTGCTGCATGCTGAGACTTCATCCCCACCTCCTCTTCTACAGGAAAAAAAGCATTCTTCATCTTCTGGAAGCCTGCGAGTTCTCTTGTGTGCTGCTGGTGGTGGCTATTCCCATAACATCGCTTTGGTATTTATTGTTACATTGAAGCAGGATGAGGCACGGGGGAGGGAGGGATGAGAACTCCCAGCAGTGGTCCCGAGGTCAGCGGGAAGTCAGCCCCGCCGGGGATGGAGCACAGGCACTGCTGAGCCCTGGGGAGCTGCCCTGGAGGAGAGTGGGAAGGAAACCAGAGCCGTGTGGGCTCTGCAGAGCACGGTCCGGGGTGAGCCAGCAGCAGGGGGGCTCAGGAGGGACAGTGGCACAGGGGCAGGGGGGCTCAGGAGGGACAGTGGCACAGGGCAGGGCTGGCAGAGGACAGTGGGTGACTTACTCCCATCTGCGACTGCTGAAATCCTTCTCCCATCTGATGTTGCAAATCAATTTACCGGAGTTGTGCACTTTGTTCTCAGTCATAACAAACCCCTAATCCCCGGGCTGGAGACAGATTTAGATTCTGTCTGTGCTGCCCGTGGCTCTGCCAGGCTGTTCTGCTGTGCTTGGGCACGGAGGACCCCTGCAGCGGGCGAGTGCAGGGGAGGGGACAGGGCTGCCCTAAAGAACCTGCTCCCAGCTGGGCACAGAAAAGAACTGTCAGCCTCAAAAAGCTGCACACAGGGAATCTTTCCTGGCCAGGAGACGTGTCACAGAGTCAAACCTGTAATTTGGGAGATCAAATCCTTCTGACAGTGGGGAAGCATGCACACGGCCAGCTCTGCAGCTGGTGTCAATGGGACTTCTGCAGCTTAGGGCCTGGGCTTCCTTCAGAATTCCCAAAATCTGCTCATGTTCTCAGAGCAGAACAGTAGGAGATTTAAGAAAGGCTCTTCATTTCTTCCCCCCCCCTGTGTTTCAGTGTTAGGTTTTGTGTCTGCTCCATCCCTATGCAGCCACCCACCAGGTTCTCTGTTTGTTTCTGCCTCTCAAAAATAATCAGGAACGTTTTCATCATAAAACCACAGGAGCAGCAGCCAGGTGGTTTCAGGCAGGTGAGGCTGTGAAATGAGGACTGACAGAGTTGCCTCTTTGCAGCAGTTTGCTGCCTCCATTGCTCAAACCCCAGCCCTGGAGTTGGGTGAGGAGAGGATGGGTTGCCTCTCCATGCTTGTTTTTGCAAGTCTTCCCCTGCACATGGGAACTGTTGGATTTGGTGATCCTCAAGTGGCTGTGGAGGGCACAGACAGAGGGGATACATCCCTTCACATGGTAATCTTTTCTGACTTTTATTATTTAGCACAACAATCCTCTCTGATTGCTCTTGGGCAGCAGAGCTCTTTCTTTAATAACCAGAGACTGGCTGCTGCTCCACAGGACTCGCCAGGTCAGTGCCGGTAGCAGTAATGTTATTTCTCTTTAGAACTAATGTGGTCTTTTATGAGATTTTTTTCCTCCTCCCTTCATTTCAACTGAACTTTAGGCAAGTAAAAAGGGATTAAAAAAAGGCCCTTGGCAAAAAGAACTGAATGTGCTGTTTGGAAAGAGGGTTCCTGCTGTGAGATGGCTCTGGGCAGCCGGCCGTTCCCAGCGTATTAAAACAAAGGTGTGGGATTGGAATTGGATCAGCTGGCACAAACCAGGACAGGACCTGGGATACACAGAGAGTTACTGGAGCAGGAGGTCGGATGGCCCCACAGGCAGCATCTTCACCCTGAGGGTAGAGGGGTGAATGTGAGCAAAGGGCCTCTGGCATCTTGCAAGTGTGTGCTCACTGTCAGCAGATGGTGTTCGTGCCTTGGCTGTTTGGGATGGCTGATGGACAGCACAGGTCTGCAGGGACTCAGGTGTCCCTGTCACTGTGGGTGCTGCTCTCAGGCTCAGGAAAGCAGCTCGTGGCCTTTCTCTTACTGCTGGAACGAGGGGAAGTCTGTGGGAGCAGCCACAGGGACTGGCAAATGTTTTCCAGTAAATGGGCTCGTGCCACAATGCCATGTCACCCAGGGACACGAGAACAGGGATTCAGTGAAAGGACTGTGTGCCCTTTGAAGGCAGGGGGGTGGGACAGAGCCCTGGGAGGGGGCCCTGCTCTTCCTGCCCTGCCAGAGAGATCCTCATCCCTGCTGCAGATCTAATTAATGCCATCTCCCCACGTAGCTCTCCATGCTCAGACAGATGCTGGGTTTTTAGGGCTGCCTGGAGACCTGCGGTGCTCCCCCTGCACAGAGTAGCATCTGCTGAGAAACTGAGAAGTGTCTGCTGCTGACCTGGGCTGGACCAGGAGTGAGAGACATCGTGGGAGCAGGTCCTGCTGAGGCAAGGACCTGACAAATAACCTCCCTAAAAAAGTCCCATTCATTTTAGGATTCCCAGAGGCATTTGGCAGAGCGTGGAGAGATATAAACACACGTTTGCTGAATCTGGTGAGAGCGTAATATGTCCTGAGAAACTCCCCCTTGGTAATCCTTCCAATGGCACATCTGCACTCCCACCCGTGGCCATCCAGCTGCAGTAGTTTTAAATGAAAAATAGATTTGTTTTGTTTTAATTTTTACAGAAATTTTTAGGCCAGCATGAGGCGATGCAATTCAGTGATGTACTGAGTTGTGAGTTTATTTTATCAGTGTTTATATTTGTCTACACAAGAATGCAAGTCTCAGCTTGGTTATTTACCTTTTCTAATTTCATCTGTAAAATATGGAAATAAGATTTACCAGAAATGCCTTGATTCTGGACTTATCTGGGCTGGGTGAGAAGTCTGTACTGTCAGTTCTCGAGCTGCTGGATATTAGTTCTGCACTCAGCATCCAGAGGTAACTTGATCTGTCTGCCTGTATTAGAGTTAATTTACAGTATCATTCAGAGGAAAAGGATAGGGACCCTTTTCTCTGAAAATAGAGTAAAATTGCCACAAAGTACTGGGAAATGACTGTGCTGGGTTCCTAAAGATCAATTTACTCGCCACAGAGCTGTGGGGTGAGTGGGCAGTGAGAGGATGGCTAATGGCATGGAGAGCCTTTGCTGGGAACCTGGGGATTCTGTGCCAGCCCCAGCAGGGCTTTCAGCGGGCTGTGCCTCAGCAGCCCTGTGCTGGTGGCTCTTCTGCACATGTCCTGCTGGTGTCACCACAGCTGGCCCTGGCTGGCAGCGTGGGAGGTGCAGGGAGATGTCCTGGGGCCCTGGGGCAGCGTGTCCCCAGGCTGGGTGGCCCTGGCACTCAGAGCTGTCCATGCAGCAGCTCAGGCAGGGAACCAGCCACGGGCAGTTCTGTTATCACCTGGGGCTTCATGCATGGCCTGAATCTTAATGGCAAATCTAGAGAAGCACCTGTTCATGTGCTGCTGCTGTTTAGCTGAGAATCTCCTTGGGCTGTTTTGTGGCTCCAGCCTGGTGTGTGATGCACTGGCAGCGATGGATTTTGCATGCCCTGTTGACATTTCCCTCTGTTTTGGTCAGCTTCGTTCTGGAGCACAGCAAAACCCAACGCACACATCAGAGCAAGCTGGGGGCATAGTGGGAGCATTGTTTGGCTCGTGCAAGACCATGCTGAGGATATCACAAGCTGCCCTTACTGCTGTCCCCTGTGCCTTTGGAGAAGGCGTCACGCTCCCTTTGCAGACAGGGACCTTGGTCTCTCTGGGAGCCCCCAAAGTGCTTGCCAGAGGTTTTAAAGGTCAGAGTTACTGGGATTCGAGCTCTGACATGGGAACATCTGACGTGGTGCAGGCTAGAGAGAAGGCAGCAGCTCCCTTTGCACTCAAGTTATTTTTTCCCTTGCCACTTTATGGGTTTGCTGTGTTTTCCCTGGGAGTACTTAACTATCTTTCTGTCTTTCTTTTTTTTTTTCCCTTGAGCTCTCTGGTTTTGCTTTAAGAGTTACAGCACCATTGATTGTATTGGCTGTCTCAAAAATGGTGCTCTGCTCACTGTCTGTGGGCTCCCTGCTGCTAAATGCTGCCAGTGGGACTCCAGAGCATTTAGATCAATCGATAGGGCTATCACAGCCTTATTTTCCACACTGTCCCCACCCCAGGGATGTGTGTGACAGTCAGGGACAGCACGTGAGCCCAGGGGTTGGTGGTGACAAATCCAGACGTGGGTGTTTTGGTGAGGTTCTGGCACCACCAGAGCTCAGCACCGTGTGCTGCAGCCAGCTGGCCTCCAGTGCACCCACCCTGCTACAGCCCACACCTGGGAAGTCTCGTTTAGGAACACATTGCACCTGGGAAATCTCATTTAGGAACACATCACACCTGGGAAGTCTCGTTTAGGAACACCCCACACTTTGGAAGTCTCATTTATGAACACATTGCACCTGGGAAATCTCATTTAGGAACACATCACACCTGGGAAGTCTCCCTCAGCAGGTGTGGTGGCCATTTAGAGTTTGATTCAGTTGTTTCAGAGACCCCACAGTGTGCAAACCTCTAAAGAATTGACTCTGTCTACATCGGAGTTGGGAAAAATTGTTTTACTGCTCCTACCGACTGTCACAGAACCTTTACAGCAGAAATTACAAATGGGACAGTGTAGCAGGCCCTGTTCTTCGGGGCCTTGGTTATTTCACGACAGAACATTCGCAGGAATATTGTGCAGTTGTTGCTGGCAGATTCCTTTGGGAAGGAGAGCAGCCACTGACACCGTTCCATTTCCCCCCCAGATCCCATCTAATGCCGAGGCTGAAGGAATCACGCTCCCACGAGTCCCTGCTCAGTCCCAGTAGTGCTGTTGAGGCTCTGGATCTCAGTATGGAGGAGGAAGTGGTCATCAAGCCAGTCCACAGTAGCATCCTGGGACAAGACTACTGCTTTGAGGTAAGGAGCTGTGCCGGGGCTGTTGCTGCCGTGCCGGGGCTGTTCCTGCCATGGTGGGGCTGTTCCTGCCATGGTGGGGCTGTTCCTCCTGTGCCGGGGCTGTTCCTCCTGTACTGGGGCTGTTGCTGCCGTGCTGGGGCTGTTGCTGTTCCTCCTGTACTGGGGCTGTTCCTGCCGTGCCGGGGCTGTTGCTGCCGTGCTGGGGCTGCCTGGGGAGCCAGGTGTGGACTGGCATCTGGGGTCTGCCTGTTACCAAACACTGCTGCTCAGAATTGCTACACAGAGACCATTTCATAGCAGAAATTGCTCCCATCTTTCCAAGGAGGATCATATCCCCACAATCAGAGCAATGAGCTCCTTGTGAGCGCAGTCACAGCAGAGCTGCTGGCACAGGTGCTGCACTGCTTAGGGCTGTGTATCAGCAGAGCATAAATTTGTTTATGCTCCTGCAGTTTATGTTCATACAGATATTGGGAAGTGCTAATCCCTCCTCAGTGTTCCCAAAGACATTGCATGTGGTCACAGAGCCAGCCTGTGCTGTCAGTGGGAGTGTGGAGGACTTTGTCTAGAAAACTGAACTTCCCTTGTTTGGGTAAATAGAAAAATCTGTGAGTATTTCAAATTACTTTGACATCTGTTATGGCATGTGGTAAGGTCTGTGCTAGCAGGAGGGAGTAGGACACGTACAAGCCAGGCTGTAGCTGGATAATTCAGTTCAGAATATCTTGGGAATCATTTGTCCTGAATTGTGGATGGCAAAGTGTTATTGCTTATGGCAGTGGCTGGGTACAGATCTGGGAAATGGTTTTCTTACAGTAATAAGGTGGTGGATTTTTGTGTTTGTGTGAAGAGCACATAACACCTGTTTGTGCTTGGACACAGAGAAGCAGATAAATGGTGTAGCCATGCTTGGGTTGTGCTGTCGGGGTGATGGGACTGGACTGGATGAGAGCACATGTCAGTGTTCATGAGGAGTCAGACTGGAAAGATAAAAGATATTTTTCTTTACTGAAATCAGCACATTTTGAAATAAGTGAGTTAAAATATCTATTTCTTAAAATATAAGTGGGTAACATGAAAACAGTCTTACAAAAAATAGCCTCAAACATAAACTCTGTTGTTGGCTGAGGTATAAATTTTGCAGTGCTGTTCATTCTTTGTGGAATTGAGCAAGTGCAATGGGTCAGGAGGGGAACAGTTTTGTAAATTATGTGTCCTCTATTACATTCTACTCAGGGAAGATAAAATGAAGCTAGATGGAAAATAGATGTGACATCCATAATATAAGAGTTGTTTACCAATCCTGTTCAGCCCACAAGAGGAGAGGAAGGGATATGAGCAGAACTTGTAGAAAGTTGAGTGAGAGGGAAATTACACAAGCCATGCACTTGGAAGGAGGAAGAAAATTTTGGGGTTAAGTGAGTTGGATAAAGAGAAGTCACACTGTAAAAAAAGAACGTGTTAATTGCTGTTCTGCAAACCCTGCAGAGGAGAGGAAGAATGCCAGGAAACAACAGGGACATTGATTTGTCACTGGTGGCTGCTCACCAACAAGCTCCAGCAGGGGGGACCGAGGTGAGAGCTAAATGGCACTTTGTGTCAGTGCCCGGGTCTCGTGTCCCCTGAGAGCCTCTGCCAAGCTGGGAGCAGTCCTGGGATGAGTCTGCAGATCTCCTGGGATCCCTGTTGGGGCCAAGCAGTGACTGCAGCACTCAGGTGTCACTGAGGGGCACAAGGGAGCTCATTCCATGTCCTGGAAAAGCAGCCCTGACCAGGAAATGGCAGGTGACAGTGCCAGGGCCACAGGGGTGAGGGGAGCTGAGGTGTTCTCTGGGCATGGGGAAGGTGCTGCTGGTGCCCATCCCTGTTGGCTCCCTCGGGAGAGGTGTTGGGGACAAGCAGGGCACGGCTCCTGCCCCAGTTGAGAAGTGACGCTGAAGCTGTTGCTGGGCAGTGCCAGCCTTGCTCAATCCTGGCGTGGGGTGGCCGGGCAGGGACAGTGCCTCAGGAGCTGTGCCCAGCCCCAGCTGGCCAGGGGCCACCAGTGCTCACCTGCCACAGCCCCTGCCCCGGAGCAGCCTCGGGGAAGAGCCCAGGAGGAGCTGACACGGCTGCAGATGGAGGAGAGCGGATCCGAGAGGAGCTGGCAGCACACCCAGACGGAGACAAAAGCGAGAGGTGCCAAAGCCATCTGCAGTGGAAAACAACCAAGTGGCTCGTTGGGAGGCAGCTGGTGGATGAAGGTGCAGGGAATTGTTCCTCCCTTCTCTCTCCACCACCCTGCATTAAGACGTGCTCCCCTCAGCTCTGCCAGGGAGCTCAGTCAGCACCAGGGCAGGGCTTTTCCACAGGCTGCATTTGGCTTTTTCTGCTTACTTGGTTTTGTGAAACTTGCTTTTTTCTCACTTGCTGAGTACTTGGCAGTCAGTATTTACTTGTTTCCTTCATTGATTTTTTTTTTAAAAAAAATTACTCAGCATGATCTTCTTTCTCCTTGCAAGACTCCTCAGTCAGCAAATCATCCCATGCCACTGCACGTGCTGTGTGTGCTAAATTTACAGTGGGCATCTCACAGTGCCAGAGGCTCAGAGCCCAGGCTCTCCTATTCCTGGCCTGAGTTTTTGGGGGTCCTGGGCCTGGCAGGGCCATTAGGGCTGAGGGGCTCTCTTAGGTCTTGGCAGACCAAAGTCATGCCTGAGCTGTCCCAGGACACAACTGGGGGAAAGACAAACTGTGGTTGCTCCAGTGCAGCTGAGCCCGTTTCCTCATCCTGGCCTTGCCTCAGCAAGGGAGAATTTAGTGGAGCTAAATTTAGCAGCACTAAATTTGATCCAGCTGTGCAAATGTTGGCCATTGCTGCGTGGCCCTTGGGGTGCCTGGAGCAGCTGCAGGGCCGGGGGTGCAGCTGAGCCCTGACTGCTCCTTGAAATTCCTCTGGCATGGAGGGAAGCACCTCCAGTGCTCAGTTACCCTCCCGTGGTACTCCCTGCATGTCCCTTCAGGTGAAGCCACCTGTACCTTAGGACTGCCTTAAAAAGATAAGGTTTTATCTGGACAAATCACCCATCCAAGGACTGGGGATAATGAACAGGAAATTAATATCTCATGAAGATCATTAATGCCATGTGATATTTAAGTCAGAACTCAAAGCTGAGATCTGATTGCAGATCTGGGGAACATTACATTTTTGGTCACACATGGTAGATGTGATCTTCAGCTCCCATCAGACCAAAACACACTTCATATCTGACCCACAATTTTGCCTTCCCTCACTTCAGCATGACAGTTACAGGTTTTTTAGGTTTTGAGAGATTAATTTATAATTGATTTAAAATTGAATAATGAATTTGGCCATGATAATGCCTATATTTACCTAAATGTGGCAAGCAAATACAGTGGCAGTGCTGTGTGCCAGCAGAATTCCATGTGGGAAGGCTCTGGGATGGAGGTTAATGGGAGCATTGGCAGCAGCAGAGAGGAGATGAGGCAAGGGGGGTTTGTCAGGGGAGATTTTGAAGAAGCTGGAAATTCTCTGGAGTGTGAAAGGATGCTGGAGACATCCCTCTGCTGTGCTTGCTAGGATGGAGTCTGCTCTTGGAGCTACAGGAGAGCTTGTGCTCAGCAGAACGTATTTTACAGGCAGAGTATAGAAGTGGGCAAGGACTGGGAGAGTGTCTGTCTGAAGGAGAAAGCCTCTGGAATATCCAGAGTTGGAAGATTCTTTGCGTTTTTATGTAAAGACAGAACAGGCCTCATTCTGCCCTGGTCTGTGTTCAAAGGAAGGGATGTGTTCAACTTATCATTGAGGTTTGCTAATGACAAATCTTGGCGAGTGCCAGCTCTGCTGTAAGAACAGGTTGGGCTTCTGGGAGATACATGAAATTAAAGGAGATTGTGTCTCCCAGAAGCTGATAACCCAGTGCAGAGTGTGTAAACACAAACACTGCGAGATGATAAAGCACTCACAAATAACTCTGCAGGTTGAGGCTGGCGGAAATGAAGCTCAGAGGGGAGTTATTTAAAGCACCAGCCAGGACCATTCAGCCTCCCAGCAGAGCTGTGCATGGCAAATATTGCTGGACAAAAGCAAATGCAAAGGGCAGAGAGCTGGAGCCACGTTCCTGGTGGTCAGGACCAGCACGTGTGGAGGAGATGGCAGCTTGGGGAATGTCTGTGTGTGAGGAGCAGGTGCAGGGAGCTGTTGGCTTTGATGCCAGGGAAGTTTGGCATGGGGGCATAGGAAGGGAACGTGGTGCCTGCCATCCTGGGCTGCCAGGCAGTGGTGCTTCCATGGGCTCAGCAGGATTGAGTTTCCTTGGGACAGCAGGAATGTGATGAGGCATAAAGGGGCACTTGCACCTCTGGAAATGTCACTGCTGTGAGTGTGGTTCCTAAACACTGGCTTTGAACTCCCAGTGGCCAGAGAAAGTCACACAAATACAGCAGAAAATCCCTTGGGATGAACCTGGAAGCATGAGAGGTGAGAGGAGGGCTCAGCAGCACTTCAGCCATGTCCAGGTTGGGAGCCCCCTGGTTCTCCCCAGCTGGGGACGGGTGCTGTGAGCTGGCACGAGCTGTACCACAGCCAGGAGTGGGGTGTACAGGCCTGACCCCAAGATCTTCACAGCAGGGCTGCAGGAGCAGCAGGACACGAAGGGGGAAGGTGGGAAAGCAGCCTTTTGGAGCCCAGAGTTCTGCTGGAAACAAGGAATGGGTTGTTACTGTCACAGGCTTTGGGCTGAGCCTGGAGGAATGCCAAGTAACCACTCAGAGTTCCAATTTATCTTTAGTTCATCTAAGGATTTGCACTCTCTCAGTTGCGGAACTTGGTGGTTTAAAGCATCACATGCATGGGGGCCATTATCTAGTGTTTTCTGGTGTGGAAGAGGAGAAGTAATTGGAATTTGCTTCTATGATTATTTCTGTGACATACAGGGTTGTCCTGTTTTTCCGCCAGCCTTAGGGGCTGTTGCTTCATGCTTGGGTAAAGCTGTTTACTTAAAAAAAAAATCCACTAGCATCTTCCCCAAGCCCCCCTCTCCCCCCAGCCACACTCTGCAGTGTGCTGGTCAAGACATAATCCTGTTCCTTTCCCTGTAGGTGACGACTTCATCAGGCAGTAAGTGCTTCTCGTGCCGCTCGGCAGCAGAGCGAGATAAATGGATGGAGAACCTGCGGCGTGCCGTGCACCCCAACAAGGTACTGGCTCTGAGGAATTGCCTCTGCTCTCCTTCAGCTCCTCGTTATTACATTTTATAGCCCAGTGCATGGGAGCAGCAGGGGAGGTTTTGTCATTGGAGTGAGTAAGTGGAGCTCCGGGTCAGCCTTTTTCCATATTGCTTTCTTCCACCATTATATTTACAGACAAGCGCCAATTATTCCTTCCCCTCTCTTCTCAGCACATGCTGCTTCAGCTCTTGCTAAGAATTGATCAGACCTGAAGAATCTTCAGTGTTGCTGTTACTGATGGTGCTTGCCACTTCCATAGGACTTTCACCTCCCAAAAGCCGTGGGACAGATGTCAGGTAGCTGCCAGCAAAGCCACGAGGCTGAACACTGAAGAGTTCACGTGTGAGCTCCTGACACAGTCTGCTCTAGGGATGGAGGAGCTCAGGTGTCCATTCTCAGTGCAGTGGAGCTTTCCCTCCCCCAGCCAGTCGAGGTGCAAAGTCATCTCCTGGGATTTACAGGAACAAATCCTTCTCTTCACTAGAGCACAGGGACACTCAATATGCATTTTTATGGCCCACTAAGACTAAGTACATCCTAAAATAAAACGTACAGCTGCTTCTTCCCTGCTGTGCTGGAGTTGGCTGCAAAGATTGGTCAGGATTAATGCAGGATTCCACAGCTGATGAGCTCAACCAGGCTTTCTTCCACTGGTCAGAAAAGACAAAGTGATGGGGTCCTGTGAGCTCCTCCTGGCTGTGCACAGTAATTCAGCCCAGGCCTGGTGGGTTCTAAAGGGGCCCTCAGTCTCAGAGTTTGTTGTTCCCAGCACAGTGCCAAGTGTGAGGATAAAAGATTTCCTGTAATATCAGAGTGTGGGCAGTGGAGAGGAGAGGAGAGGTGTCCTTGTGCCTCTGGCAGCGTGTTCCTCTAGTGGAGTCAGTGCCTCCAGTGCTTTCCAAGGGCTTGTCCAGGTGATCCTGACCTGAGAGGGCTGTGTAAGCTTTGCCTGGTCACATTCAGCATGAGAGAGCTCCTGGGAATTTGAGTTGGGGCTATGTCACTCTGGCTCCAAGGTGCAGTGTTGAGTGGAAATCCATTTGGAAGTGTTTCCATCATCTCAAATCCGGCAGTAACTGATGGCTGACTTTCAGTCTTTGTTTGAGTTCAGACACAATAAACTCTCAGTATCTGACTGGGTATTTCTGTCAGGAATTCAGTGTTCTTGTGCAGTTCCTGTGTGTACTTCCTGAACCTACAGTACCCCATTGTGGACTTCCAGCAGAAATGTTCCTGCCCAGACCCCTGGGCTGAGCAGAGTTAAGCCGTGGCTGCTGTTCCAGTGAGGGATTTCCAAACAAAACAGGGTTTGCAGAATCCCAGCAGTGGTGCAGCTGCCAGTGCTTTATCTTTGGAGTCAATCCTGCAGCAAATACCCCTGGATGTTCCTCCAGGATGAGGTCAGCATCACGAGGGAGCTCTGAAAGATCCACAGCATTCTTGGCTCTGTTATTGTTTAAAAGATATCCAAAGCCGATTTCTGTCTCTGAATTGTCATGATTCTCCCATGGGATGCCCTCTCCTGTGATTCCTCTCTGTGTTTACCTTGGGTCCTCTGGATTTCTGCCCTAAAATATGGTGAGGTTTTTCCCTGCCATTGATGGTGGCATTCCCACGTGGATGAGGTGATCCCTGGGTGTACATTCAGCTCCCTTTGTGTTGCTGTGTTACAGGAAATATCATGAACTCAGTGCTGCTGTGAAGCAGCTCTGCTGGAAAAAGGGCAGGCTGTGAGATACCTTTAAAGCTTCTGCTTTGCACAAACCATTCAGGACCAGCGAGGTTCTTTGAGATTCTTCAGAGGCCCTCTTGACAGGGAATGGGAAACGGTAAATTTGTGATTTGGAGGGGTTTTATCTCCCTTGTTCCTTATATTAATTGGCACCAACAGACATGGAGAGCACGATGATATTTTGGAAAATTAACATAAGTAGTGTTATTATGCAAATTCTTGAGAGCCAGTATTTCCTTAAAATAAAGTGTAATTAAGCCTCCGCTCATTTAGCACACCCAAAATAATTAATTCATATCTCGGTTTTGTGGGGGTTTTTTATTGACCTTTCTTTTTTTTTGCATCTTTTTTCCAGGACAACAGCAGAAGGGTAGAGAATATGTTAAAGTTATGGATTATTGAAGCCAAGGACCTGCCAGCTAAGAAAAAGTACTTGTGTGAATTATGCCTGGATGATGTTCTTTATGCACGAACTACCTGTAAATTGAAAACTGATAATGTCTTTTGGGGGGAGCACTTTGAATTTAATAACCTCCCATCGCTCAAAAACATTACTGTGCACTTATACAAAGAGACTGACAAGAAGAAGAAGAAGGACAAGACCAACTTCCTCGGGCAGGTGAACATCCCGGTGAGCTCGGTGACGGGCCGGCAGTTCGTGGAGAAGTGGTACCCAGTGGTGAGCCCCAACCCTGGCAAGGGCAAATCCCCAGGGCCCATGATCCGCATCAAATCCCGCTACCAGAGCATGAGCATCCTTCCCATGGAGATGTACAAGGAGTTTGCTGAGTACATCACCAACAATTACATGGTGCTGTGCTCGGTGCTGGAGCCCTCGCTGAGCGTGAAGAACAAGGAGGAGATGGCGTCGGCGCTGGTGCACATCCTGCAGAGCACGGGCAAGGCCAAGGTAGGACCCTCTGCCCTCTGTAGTGTCTCCCAGACAGGAGCAGACTCTGGGCTTGGGTTGGGAAAACTCCTCAGCTGGGCTTCGGGCCATCGTTAATGTGCTCTGTTTTTCTTTTGATTGCAAACAAGTTGGTAGCACACACAGCACGAGTTGCTTAATTAGCAGAGAGGTTGGTGGGACCAGGAGACACCCACTGAGCCACTGCCCTCTTCTCCTGGAGGCTCAGGGGCCAGGCTCTTTCTGTGTAAACAGACACAGTTGTGAAAGTAAGCAAGAAGGCAGTTTTGCAGGCTGGAATGTAAGCAGTGCTGGCCTGAGCTGAGCAGCCTGTGTGTGCTGGCTATTCCTGGGGAACCCTGCAGGTTCCGTGCTCTGCTCCCTCTGTGCTGAGCACCCTGCACAGTGGAAACTGAACTGGAGTGAGCAGCCTCTCCAGAATTCCAGACCATGCAGGCATGTGTGTCTCTGGATCAGCTCTTGGTCTTAGGGTCTATCCTGTTTTTGGAAGGGGTTCAGGGGTGCTCCCATGGCAGTGCTCATTGGGGGTTGATGCCATCGGTTTGCACTTGGTGGAAGTTCAGCCTTTGTGGACCACTCTGAGCCTCCTTCCTGGTTGGGAATGCCCTGCCAGGTCTGGGGAAGAAGGGGGCCAGGAGGAGGCAGGGAGTTGGGGTTACTCCTGGTTGTGATCTGTGAGGGAGCAGGCAGGGTGGGCAGAGCTGGAATGCCCTTCCTTGCTGAGGTGCCAGCACACAGGGCAGGAGTGACCCCACTGCAGAGCATCCTCCATCGCTGGTGGCCTGGCACAGCCACAGCAGTGCCCTGTCAGGGCTGCAGGAGTTAAAGCATCATTGTTTTTCTCTGTTACCATCTGCCTGCCCTCTGCAGGGGAGAACTGGGGAAGGGCAAAACGTCCAAAGGTTTTGCAGTGCTGAGGAGACATGAGCTGCTCACCTGAGGGGCAGTCACAAGGCTCTGCTTCCTTGGCAGCTGTGGCTGCTGCCAGGCCCGTGGCCGGGCTCGTGGATTAGGTTTAGTTACCATCTGTCAGCCAGGGAGGTGACTTGGCCTCCTGATCCAGTTCAAGGCAGGCAAAGCTCGCTGAGAGGATTGGAAGCTGGGGCCTGCTGTTGCAGCAGCAGAGAAAATAGCTCTGTTAAAGCCTCCTGATCCAGGAGCACAGGGAGGGACCGTGGTCCTGCGTGGAATAACGCTGGGGCTCCACAGGGAGCTGTGGCTGGTGTCTCTGCTCACTCCTTGTTGCAGGGCTCCAGAGCTGTCAGCACACGGTTCCTGGGCACAGCCCTGCCTTGTGCTGGCTCTGCTGCTCCTCGCTGTGGCTCCTGCAGCTCTAATGCCAGGGCTTTGTGGAATGACATTGCCGTGAAAGACCCTGTCCACAGCTTACACAGTTCTGGTGCAAAAGGCTTCAAGTGTCATCCCAGTCTTAATCACCCTGGATCATGTGTGGGCATGGCTGAGAGTGGTTGTCACTGCTGCAGCCTTTTTCCTCTGCCTCCCAGTACTGGAGAGGCTCCAGAGAGAGCCAGTGTGTTTCCAGACATGTGTCTGCATCAGTGCTTGAGATCCCAGAGGCTCTACACAGGGGACACAGCAAACAGTAAACAGACTTGATGACTTTTCCCCTAAAATGGAGCTTCTGCTTTCCCTGCCTGTCATCTGCCATCAGCATTATTGCAGGGTTTGGGGAGCTGTCAGAGCAACAGGAGTTATTGGAGCATGGGAACCAGGTGGTGCATCCTGGGCTGGACAAGCAAGGAGAGAGAAAAGCAGCAGAAAGGCAGAAAAGTAATGAATGAGAGGAGAAAGCACAACCTCAGACCTGCCTGGGGAACAGGAGTGCACCCCAGTGCCCGTCAGGAGAGCTCCCCGTGGCTGCCCTACCACCCTGACCCCTGAGTGCAGGGCCAGCAGGGCAGGGACCCCTCTTCTCCAGGTCTCTGTCCCTTTGTGACTTGCCCGAGTGAACGATGAGGTGGGTTCCTCATCCTTGTGCATCACCAGGAGCCTTCCCAGTGAGCCCTTCCAAATCCCCCTGCCCTGCAGCCGTGGCGATCAGCAGCCACTGAGTGAGGTTCTGATAAAGGGGTTGGTGGCTCCTGGCTGCTGTAGCCGACCTAAAGCAGCAATTACGGTCTGCAGAACAAGTGTCCGGCAGATTATCTCCGCGGACTCGTTAGCAGCTAATTGCTGTTGTGCCGTTTCGGGCCCTGTTTTCCTGCAGCGATTTGCTGTAAATGCGGGGTAATCCCTTAATGAGGCCGGGATCGGGCCCCTGTGTCTGCCCAGAGCTCCGGGGCAGGAGAGGTGTGACAGTGCCACGTGCCAGCCACCGTGTCCCTGTGGTGGCAGGGCCATCCTTGCCCACACCCACCCCACACCGAGGGACACCCTCCCGGCCAGGTGGGGTTACCTGGGGCTGCAGGTGGAAGGGGGACAAGGGCTGTAGTGGAATTTTCCCCTAAATCTCTGCTTCTTCCCGGGCTGTGTGGCTGTATCTCAGTAGGTTAAAAGGTGGAGCATGAAAGCAGAGTTCCCTCCGGAGTCAAAGTCGGTGCTTCCCTTGATCTCTGTGTGGGAAAGGGAAGAACTTCATCCCTGCAGCGCTGGGCTGGTGTGCACGGGGCACGCCTGGAAAGCCCAGAGCAGCTGCCAGGGCGGTGGGTGGAGAGGAGGGGAAGAGGGTTTTGATAAGGTTCTGAGTGCAGGCACTCAGGGAGGGAGGGAGCTGCCCCAGCCCGCTGGAAAATCTGACAGACACCCAGTGCCCCAGCCCCTCTCAGCACACACAGATGTTCCCTGGCTCTTAGGGCAAGACAGGCTGAAAGAGGGAAGGGATATTTGGTGGTTGAAACAGAGATGTGGCCTCTCGGCTCAGTCCTTCACTTGTTACCTGTTGTCACCTCCCTAGTGAGAGCACTGCTGAAGTGCCTCTTCCCTGTAAGGATGTGGAGATGCCTGACAGCTTTTGCAACCTCTGGACAAAAGACACAAAGTCATAAAGCAGTTGTGCTGCCAGAGCTGGGGTTACCAGGAGCCCTCACTCCTGCCTTGCAGGGCTTGGTGTGGCCCCTGTGATGTGGTTGTGGATAGGTGGCTGCATCCTTCCCAAAGGACTTCTGATGCTTCCAGAATATTTCCCATGCTTAGATTTGTTTCAGGGCTGTCCTAGAGCTCCCAGAGCTCAGTTCATGACCATAAATATACAAAAAACTTCTCTTGTCCAGAGCGCTGGTAGATCAAACCCAGCATCAGACAAAGCTCTAACCAGCTGCTCCCTGGAATAAATATTTATGGTGTTGGGAATGGAGTGAGGAATAAACATGTGTGCCTGTTTGTTTGTGCTGTGAGGCTGAGCCTCAGCTGAGCAGATGTAGCTGCTCCCCCCCGTGTGGATCTGCTGGAACCCCACGTTCCAGGGGCAGGGCCCTGGGACCTGTGGAAAAGTGACTGCTGGGCTCAGGCAGGGACAGGGACATGAGAGGTCACTCAGTTTGTTAGTGTTGTATCCCTCAGGCCTGCTCATTTCCCTGAGCAAGGTGATGCACACAGATTGCTGTGAGTTAACCCTCACGTTGCCATTCAACACCTTTTCCTGAGGAGGATTGGAAAAGGCCAGAAGTGCCAGGGATGGGTTCCAGGGTTTGAAGGAGGGAACATCACTCTGTTTCCCAACAGAGACGTGTCTGGAGCAGATCCCCAGAGGAACTGTGTGATGGGAGAGTGGAGAGCCTGGGGCTGGGGTCCTTGGTTCCACATCATTCATGCAGGACCCAGCTGCTGCCCTCTCGTTTCCCTGCCCCACAGCCTCCTGTGCAGCTCCCTCCTGTGCAGCTCCCTCCTGTGCAGCTCCCTCCTGTGCAGTTCCCTCCTGTGCAGCTCCCTCCTGTGCAGTTCCCTCCCCCGTGGGTGTGTCCCAGTGCTGGAGCCTGCAGCCCCACTGACCACTGGTGGCTTTCACCTTTGCATAAGGGCCCAGCTGGACTCTGAGCTAGTCTTTGAAATAAGCAATAATCTTATTACCTTTATCAATTCAATCCTCTTAAGGTTAAGTCAATCCTATTAATCAGGCTTGTGATTTGGAGAACCTTATTATTTCTAAGTCAATCTGCCCTCAGTCAGTTTCGATACCAGGAGTGGTCAGCTCCAGCCCAGAGGCTGCGTGACCACCACAGGGAGTCTGGGCCCTGGGTCCCCCAGCTCCCTGGCACCCCACATGGACACATCCCGAGAGGCTGGGCTGGGAGGACCCTCCTGGGATGGCAGAGTGCAGAGTCCTTCAGGATTTGGGCAGGACACGTCCCACAAGGCTTGTGTTGCTTGTCAGCTCCCTTGGAAGTGCTGCTGCTCCCACCAGAGCCGTGCCAGGCTTCATCCGTCTGCCCCTGGGCTCAGGAGCTGAGGGCCAGGCACTGCCAGTGCCACCCCCAGGCACAGGGACTGGCACTCGGAACCCCTGGGGACTGGGCCCCTGGATCCTGCCTGTGCTGGGAGGAGCTGCCTTGGAATAGCACAGGCTGGTTTATGTGCAGAGTGGAGAGCAGCACAGCCTTGTGCCATCATGCTCTGAATTTATTTATTTATGAATTGCTCTTCTTTATCAGCATATGTGCAGCAGCTGGGGTCGCACAGGTTCAGATCCGTCCAGTCTGAAGCAAAAAGCCTTAAAATAAACATGGGAGCAAGCCTGAAGAGCACTGCCACAGCCCTTAATTTTGACTGTAGACCTCTTCCTTCCCCTCTCCACTCCGATGTAATGAAATAAAGCATCTTATTTTCTTCCACTGCCAGGGGCCCTAACTGAAAACAACCCCCTGCTGATCTCTGCTGCTCAGAAACAGGGAGTTTTATTGGCTTTAGTTATTGCATTTTATTCAGGACCTTGTATGTGGGTGAGTGAGGCCCCCGGAGGGATTCCACAAGTATTTGCATTCCATTTGTGTCTTCTGAGTGCTGGCTGCTGGAGTACTTTAGGCAGAGATAGCAGCAGTGTGATCCAGAGCCGATGTGGCTGTGCCGTGTGCAGGGAAGGTGTGGCCGATGGCCCTGGGACAGAAGGGACAGGATGTCATGGCCAGTGACCCACGGCTGGCAGAGCTGCCCAGAGCAGTCCCTGCAGAGCAGCTCACCCAAGGGCGCTGCCTGGGGAATTCTGACCCCTGGCACATCCCAGGGCCAGCTCCTGCAGCCCAGAGCTGCAGGGACAGGGACAATCCTGAGCCCTGGGATGCTGCTGGGTGTCCTGGCTCTCCCCTCTTGCCCTGCTCAGCTGCAAGGCCAGATTCTGCCCTTACTCCTCAGCTTTGGGTGCTGTGCCATAATGGGGTTCTCTGGGACTTCAGCAGCTTTCCTTTCTGCTTTGGAGACAAGGGAAAAGCTTTTCCCAGCTGTTGAGCTGCAGATGCTCCATGGGGAATAATAACAACAGCAGAGATTTCCAGGGGATCTTTTCGGGCTTTGTGTTGAGTCCTGCCATGGAATCTTGCCTTGTTTTAAATTCTGGTGAATTCTGCAGATCAGCCCAAGTCACCCAAATTCCCATTAACTCTGGCTCCCACTTGGCCCTGGGTTTGCAGGACTCAGCAGCCAGTGCTCAGCTGACAAGAGGGGGAAAAGCAAACACTTGGCTAAGAGACGCTGTAAAACTCAGTGTTCCTGAGATAATTAGTATGTTGGGAAAGTGACAGGAAAGAGAATCAAGCAAAGCCAAGGTCAGCGGCTGCTAATTAAGAATCAGCACCTTGTGTCAGCCTGAGCGGTGGCTTGGAATTGAAACGTACCCTGGGAGAGCCCCGGGAAGATAAAGGTGATAGAGTTACCCAGATAGCAGCTAACGGGATTTGAGCAGGGTTTAAAGTTTCATTCCAGCTTGGCTGATAAAAAGGGCAAAATGAGAGAAAATAGCAGAGGGAGGCACGTGCTTTGCTTCCAGGAGGGATTTTTGCCTCTGCAGCTGCCGGAGCGTTGCAGACGTAGCAGGATTTGAGGAAGGGCATCTTCTGGCTAAAGAAATAATGGAAGTGACTCTTTTTTTTTTTTAGCCCAAAGCTCCTCTGGCTCGTCTGGAGGGCCGTGGGGGAAGGTCAAGGCAGCGTGTTGGTGGCAGTCAGTGTTGTGGGAGCAGTGGATCGTTGGGTACTGCAGGGATGTCACCTCCCCTCCTCCTGGGCTCTTACACAGGGATGTACCTGCCTGCCCCAGGGCTTGCCCTTGCCTGGGACAGGAGCACAGTGATGGAGGGGCTGTGCATTAAATTATTTGTGTCTCTTAGGTTCAGGGAAAGCTGTTTGTCCAACTTTGATTATACTTTGAATGCAGAGATGTCCATGTGAAAAAGGAAACAGAGCGAGTTGCCTCTGGTGCAAAGCAGCCACTGGCAGGGAGTGGGACCCGATGGACCATGGCAGCTCTGCCATGCTTAGGGACATCAGGGACAGGATCTGGGGCACTGTGTGGCAGCCTGGGCTGCTCCTGCTGCTCCTGCCAGGAACGGGCTGTGACCGTCGGGGGAAGTGGAGAATTTCTTAGTGGAAGGTTACTACTGAGCAGATTCTGTTGTTTTAATGGAAAGGAGTTTAAGAAGGTGCCCTTGGCTGTGGAGGTGAATAAATGTGTGTGTCACTGTCCCCAACATGGGAGGCAGTCAGAGGGTTAATGTGGGTGATTTGCACAGCCCAGCAGCTTCTCCCTTGTCACTCAGGTGAGTGGTGACCCCTCAGCACCTGGTGCAGGAGGAGGAGGAGCTGGGCAGAGCTGCTCTGTCCATCAGCAGTGCAGAGAACATGGATCAGCATTGGCAGTGCCTGGCATTGCTCCTGGATCAGGCCTGGCTGCAGCACGCTCGGCTCAGCAGCGTGCACAGGAGCTCCTGAGCCCTCCTCAGTGGATGCTGTGGCTGAGGCTGACCTGGAGCTCGCTCTAAAATGCTGATTTTCCTCTGGGATTTGTAGTTGAGGCCAGACTGATGCAGGGGCAGCTGTCAGGGGCTGCTCCTGCTCCCCCCTCCCATTGCTCTGCAGCACAGGGGATTATCACATCCCATGGATTTGGTTGTGTGCACATCGAACCAAGAATGTGCCCAAAATGGGCACTGTCAGTGCTGTTTATCTCCTTGAACAGGGAGGAAATGGGAAATTTGAGTATCTCAGTGCTTATCAGAGGCTTGTGTCTCAGCCATTAACTGGGCACAGCTCACAAGATGGGAGCACGGCCTGGGTTTGCAGCCAGTGCAGTTGGACACCAAACACAGCCATGTTTAACAGGGGAGGAAAGGTTTTGCCCACAGAATGTGAGGCTGACACAAGAGCAGCCAAAAAGTGGCACCGAAGGAGAGGCAGCTGCGGGTCTGGGATGGGTCATTGTTGGGGTGCAAGAGTTGAGGCTCTCCAGGGGTTTATTTCTCCTCATCTCTGAGATTTGGGCAGGTGGTGAGGCAGTGAGCTCACACAGGATCACCTCCAGTCCCTTGGTGTCTCACAAAGCTGGGACCTCTCGGGGCTGGGGAGCTGCAGCTCCGTGGAGCCAGTGTCAGTGCGTGGTGACCCACCATGGGCTTTGCTTTCCAGGATTTCTTGACTGACCTGATGATGTCTGAAGTTGATCGCTGTGGTGAGAATGAGCATCTCATTTTCAGGGAGAACACACTGGCCACCAAAGCAATCGAAGAGTACCTGAAGCTGGTGGGGCAGAAATACTTACAGGATGCCTTAGGTACGTACAGAGCGTGGGCAGGTCTCACCCAGAGAGGTTCTCCAGGCTGCGTGGTGGGGACGTCACCTGAGCCCTGATGGCCACCAGAGGCCCCAGCACGCTGCTGCTGGAGGGTTTCCCTGGCAGCAGGTCCGAGCCCGTGGCTGCAGGGGCAGCTCCTGCTGCCAGGTGAAGGTGACCGCAGAGCTGGCATTATCTCTGCTTTCAGAGATAACAAGTGGAGGTTTGAAGGCATTCTGCTGCCTGCCAGGGCTTCTGTCTCAGCACTGGCTGTCATGGGCTGGTTGAGTCTCCCCCCTGCACCCCCAGCAGACGCTGCCCTGCTCCTGCAGCGCTCCCCAGTCAGATGAGATCTCCCAAGCTGCAGTGATGGTGCTGCCTCCTGCATCACCCAGCACTGGGAACCCTCCTGGTAGTTTGTTTTTTTTTCCAAGTGCTGGCTCTGTTTGTGGCTCCAAAAATACTTCTCTTGATGCAAATGAAAATAATTAGAAGCTTCTGCTTCTGGGCAGGTCAGGAAGGAATTGCTGCATGCAGGGAACGCAGCACGAGGATGGGAGAGGCTGCCTTGGAAGCTCTGTGAGCTGCCATTGGATCCACATCCAGGGCAGGATGAGCAGAGTTTCTTTTGAGGTGTTAATTTTTCAGTATGTTGGGTTCCTTCTAGTGGATTTGTATAATTTTAGCAAGGAGCAAAGAAGCATAAATACTTTATTAAGAGAATAATGATAATAATGAAAACCTTGAGGAAAGAGAAATAATTGAGCAAATTCAGGCAGAGAGCCCACAAGAATAGCAAAAGGAATATTATTTATTTCTGCCTTGTAATGCTTTCTGGTTGAAGGCAAGTCTGTAAGTAGATTACATTAAAATTCTCAAAAGCCAGGAGATTAATGATATCAGAGAATTTTGAAATACTCCCTTTTGGGGGCTCAGTGCTGCCAGGCCAGTTCCTTCTCGTGCAGGAGGAGCCTGAGGTTCCTGCTCACTGTGGGCTGCTTCTGAGTGACCTTTTCCCAGGGAGGTGAATCACCTGCGTGTCACAAGGTGCCCCAGGGCAGCGTGGCACTGTCCTTGGGACCTGGAGCAGGTGATGGGGCCAGGTAAGAACAGCAGGCATCACCTGCAGGCGAGCAGAGCGGCTCCAGAGCTCCCTGGCAGAGCTGAATATACACTGGAGAGGCTCTCCAGTGTGTAATTAAAATTTGTTTTGGCAATAGGGAAGGAATGCAGATTGGAGCGGGGGAAAAAACAGGATGGGAAAATCCAAGACAGTCAGGAACTAGGAGCAAACCAACTGGAATTAGAAGAAAACCAAAGCAAAGCTTTCTCCCAGAACATCATGCATGCTAAATGCTGCCTCCTCATCCCTGTTACCCTGTCCTGATCTCCCCAGCCACTGCTGGGATGAAGGGCTGACCCCCTGAGTGCAGGGGCTGTGCCCAGGTCCCCTGGGGTAAAAGGTGGCACAAGAGCAGAAGCTGGTGGAGCAGCTCAGTGTGAGCCCCTGCAAGGGTGAGGAGGAGCAGCCAGGCAGCAGAGGGGCACAGGAGGACTCAAGGAAATATTTTAATTTCATTTTATGTGATGTTCAGCTCAAAATAAACCAAGTAAATTGTTTCTTTCCTTTAATTACCTGTTTCTCCTGTGAATCACAGTGGTTTGTCAGCACCAGGGCACAGGCTGCAGTAGCAGCCATGCTGCCAATAATTACAGGGCCTGGCAGCATCCTTCCTCCTGGCTTAGCCCGAGGGAGCGTCCCTGGAGCTGGGGCAGGGGTCAGGCAGGTGCTGGGCAGGGCAGCCCTGCTGCAATATCCCAGAGCCACAGGGACAGCGCTGCCAGCTGGGAGCAGGTGTGGAATGTGCAGGTGCTGGGTGTGCTGTGCTGGTCCTGAGCTCCCAAGGAGCTGCTGGGCTCTCCTGGGTCCTCTTGGAGAGCCACAGAGCTGCCCCAGGGGCCACCACGTGCTCTTGTATCCCTCTCCTCCTCCCCTGGGTGCCAGGGAGCTGCTCGGGCACTGGGGCTTAGGAACAGAGCTGCTCAAAGGCTGCACTTCCCATGTCTCCAAACCCACCACCAGCTCTGTTTTACAGGGGAGTTCATCAAGGCACTGTATGAATCAGATGAAAATTGTGAGGTGGATCCCAGCAAATGTTCATCTTCGGACCTCCCAGAACATCAGGGCAACCTGAAGATGTGCTGTGAGCTGGCCTTCTGCAAGATCATCAACTCCTACTGGTGGGTATCCCGGGGTGGCACTCCCCCCTCGTGGGGTGCTGTGTCTGCAGAGCTGGGATTCTCTGTGGCTCTGGCAGAGCTGTGCCAGTGTTTGGAGTATGTGCTCTGGGGATGTGGCACCCTCCCTGATTCCCTGGCACCCTTGTTTTCAGGGGTGCTGAAGGGTCACTGGGGCACAGGGACAGGGCACTGGAGTCAAGGAACACCAGGTGTGACCGATCCAGAGAGGTACTTGATGCCAAATGTGTATGGAATTCTGGAATAAAGGGCAGAGATGCATGGTCTGGATCTTCCACCCGTGGAACAAGTGAGTCTGGATGGGACTGATGGTTCTGCACCTCCAGGAGCATCCAGCAGAGCTCGGAAATGCTGCAGCAGGCAGGGGCTGTGGCACCTGCGAGGAGCTGCCCCAGCACAGGCTGCTTTTGTTTGGGCAGATGTTCTCTGGTTGCAGAGTGCTGGAGCTGGGAGGAGGATGCTGCTCTCCCTGCTTGGCTCAGTATCCCACATTCCTCTGGATTAACCCCTCTCTCTCCCAGCCCAGGGCGGTTGCTGGGTGATGGGAGCCCTTTGCCTCCTTGGCCCAAGGCCTGGTATGCAGCTGGAGGCATTTCCGAGTTGTTTGTTCTCAGGGTAAAGGTTCTTGCAACTGGTTGGGACAGGCCCAGTATCCCAACTGGGCTGGTGTGAGGCAGTGGCTCCTGCTGAGGAGGTGCTTGTTGGGCACAGCTGTGCTCGTGGTGTTCCTGCTGGGACTGGCAGCCAGGACACCCTGGGGCTGTGACAGCTGCTGCCTGCAGAGGTGACCTCAAAGCAGTAAGAGATGGACTTGGGACTCTCTTTACTTGGAGAATTAAAAATTTTTTCTTTCTGCCTTTTGCTAACATACCCAGAGCCTTTGGTCATGATCATGAGAGAAGGAACATTTTTGTCTCTCTGCTGGATTTCCAGCATTTCCACTTAAAATCTGGGCTTAGTTTTTATTAATGTATTTAGTAGCAGCACTGTTGTTGCAAAGCATCGAGGGAGAATATTGGAGGAAGGAGGTCTTTGATAACAAGGATTTCTCGTTTTCTCTCCTCTCCTAGCTGTTGTGTTGAGGTCAGAAAACTTATTATAAATAATCTCCCAAGATACTGAGTGTGCTCTCCTGGAAGCCAGAAAGGGAACTGATCCTGCTCAGGAGGAGAGCAAGGAGCAAGGGGCTTGCTCAGGCTGCCATTATCTACCACAGGTACACAAAGGGCAGGTTCTTTACAGGTATCCTACTCCTTATCCTTGGCCAATTAATAACTCTGACGCAGGAATGCTGTTTACCTGCTCTCCCAGGAGGGATTCACTACCAGTCAGCAGCGGATCATAATGCTTTGAATTAATGTCTTCCTAAAAATACCCAAGGCAGCACTCAAAGGTCACTCTAAAAATAGGCTTGAAAAGTGACCCGGGAAAGTCAGGAATGCTCGGGAAGTTTGTTCCTCTCATCCTGCCTTTCCAAGGAAGGCTGGAGCAGCTGAGCTGCTGCTCTGAGTGGTTCCCCCTCAGTCCTCTGAGCTCAGCGGTTCTTGGGGATTAATTGGGCTGATGAGTGTTGGGATTGGCCAAGGTATCCCAACAGCCAACGATCCTGCTTTAAATAGAGCACTGGAGTGTGTGTGCTCATCTGTGGAGAGAGTCAGGGAGAGGAAAGAGGTTCACAATAACCGAAAATTGTTATAATTATGACATAATTTGGACATCTGGAAAGTTTCAGTGTAAGCAGAATTTCAGCATGTGGAAGCTCGTTACTGGGAAGTTGGGTAATGAATTACAGGCCCGTTTGTCACATAAAGCCAACGATCCGAATTCCATCCGCTGTGACACAATTAAACTTCCACGGGCTCCAGCCTGTGACAGGAACGTGTGGGTGCTGCATTTCAGGGCTTTGCTCTCCAGTCACTGCACAGCCTGTCCTGATCATTCAAGCTTCAAATTGCTTAAAGGATTCTCCTGTTTCTGGGCAAACACCATGAAGTGAAAGGGTTTTGTCCAATTGTGTGGATCACGCTAAAGACAGAGGAGAATTTATCCAGCCAAAGATGTTGGCTAATGTTATTTGTAGAGCTCAGGGTAAAAAAAGCTCACAAGGGTGAAAGTGTGAAGGCAGCAGAGAGCAGAAGCTGAACAGGATGGCAGCATTTTCCAGGCACTTCCATGGAGTGTCACTGCTGTGTCAGAAGGTCAGATGGCCTGAAATGGAGCCTGATCCTCCTCACTTGCTGTTGTACCCCCACGGACAGGGAACAGCTCTGGGTGTGACACAAGGACGGTGGTACCTGCCCAGGGCAATGGGATCTGTGTGCCAGGGACACTGGGACCAGTACCAGCCCAGTGCCAGCCCAGTGCCAGCCTGCTTCTGGCTGGGAGTCTCCAGCTGAATAAATAACACATGCTGGGAACAGGATAAGGTGGGAGCAGGGAGCTGGGGAGGGCCGAGCAGGAACAGCAGCAGTTCTCAGAGATAAGGGCTGCTGCAGTGAGCGTCTGCTGGCCCCCAGGGAATTCTGGCATCCGGGAAAGGCAGGCTGAGGTCTGTGCAGCTACAAGGCTGGAGTAACTCCGGTGGGGCTCTGTGTTTGTACTAGGCACAGTGGGATTTGATCCAGGTGCTTGAACAGGAGTATTACAGTTTGCACAGCCCCCCTCCAAGCTCCAGCTGTGCCAGAGATTCCGGTGCTGCTGGTGATTCTTCAGGAGATCTCTCCTTGCTGGCTGAACTTACTCCAGCTCAGAGCACCCCATGGCACAGACACCGAGTCCTGAAGAGCTGCTGTGCACAGTTTGTTTCATATCCCAGTCTTCCCAGTTTACTGGGGTCTTGGCATCCAGCATAAGGTCCAGTAGAAGCTGCTTCTCCCACAACTTCACAGAGCAGCTTTGCTTCTTCCCCTGTGTGGTCTGAGACTCCTGACACTCCAACCCTGACAGACACTGCCTGTCCTTGTGTCATTGCAGCGTCTTCCCAAGAGAGCTCAAAGAAGTTTTTGCCTCATGGAGACAAGAGTGCAGCAACCGAGGCCGCCCCGACATCAGCGAGCGCCTGATCAGCGCGTCCCTGTTCCTGCGCTTCCTGTGCCCGGCCATCATGTCCCCGTCCCTGTTCAGCCTGCTCCAGGAGTACCCCGATGACCGCACCGCGCGCACCTTGACCCTCATCGCCAAGGTCACCCAGAACCTCGCCAACTTTGCCAAGTAAGCCAGGCTGTGGGCAGGGCTGGGCAGGGCACAGAACCTCCGGGTGCGTGGGCAGAGGCACGGCGCCGGCAGAGTCCCACGCTGGCCACTCCTTTCCTCACTGGAAAGGGCCTGTTTGCTTCCTGTTGGCTTTTTCCCCACATCCCTCTGGGACTCGTTCCCTCACTGTCAGGTCACAGAGATCATTCAAGTTTCCAAAACAGGACATGTTTTATGAGCAGGAAAACAGGCTCTTTTGGCCACATGGACGAGCAGCAGGGTGGCAGTGGGGACTTCGCCCTGTGATGTCCTGGGGGTGTAGGACCAGAACCTGATCAGCAGCAGTGATGTGCTCAGCTCAGGAACTGTTCCATCCCTCATTTGAGCTCTGGGACCTTCCCTGCTATTAAAATGCAGCTGACTGAACTGGGAAGGCTTGAGAACAGGGACACCATCCATTTCTAACTAAGCCCATTGGTTTGATGGAAACAAAGCGAGAGATTTCTGAAAATCTTTCCACTGGCTGTAGCTCTGAGCTACTTATCCTGAGCTCTGATAACAAAATGATGAGCTTTCTGAAACATGAATGGACAGTTTCTATCTAAAGCTCCTTAGATCTGGAAACTGGCTTAGTGCTCACACTCACAGTCAGGAACACACAGACGTGCCTGCGGACACCGGCAGGAGATGTACAAGTGTGTTACACTAGATGACAGAAATTCTCTGTATTCCTGACCAATCCCTAACTAAAGGGTTTTCAGATTTCCAGCACTTTTCAGGAAAGGCTCTTTAACTAAGCTGACATTAGTCAAGCTGAAGAGCTCAAGCCGAGCTGTCCTGTGCATGGCACTGGGCCGAGCCTGTCCCATGGAACCACTGGCACCAACTGCTGCCAGGACAGTCCAGCCACGAGACCCTCCCTGCTGTGCCCTAAATCAGACAACAGGCTGAGGGTGGAGAGCTTGGAGGGCAGAAGGAGGGGGCAGGAAGCCTGAGGGGACGATGGGGCTGGCCCAGCTGAGGGGTGGCTCTCCAGGCTGATCCCAGAGCAGCTGTGCTGGCATTGCTGGAGAGTGCAGGATTCCTGCCCCCACCCCTCGCTGGGCTCCAGTCAGCTGAGGGTGATTGCTGTGACAGCATCTTGATTTCCAGTGACAGGTCCTGTTTCTGGAGGCTGTGCCCTGACCCAGCAGTGAGACACTGGGTTACCAAGAGCTCCTTTGTTTCTGCTGTGTGGATCTCACACTGATGAGGGCTTAGCTGGATCAGGCTGGGTTAATTTTGGTTCCATGGTCAGTGAGGCATCCCAGGTGCCTGCTCACAGCCCAGGGATCCCAAAGGCTTGGAAGGGTTGAGGTGCCAGAGGAGGGTTCTTTGCTGTGTTGTACCTCCCCTTTCCCTGGACTGCAGTTTTTTCCCTGGATTTAACTGAAATCCGTGTTGCTCTCTCAATAGGTTTGGCAGCAAAGAGGAATACATGTCCTTTATGAATCAGTTCCTGGAACATGAATGGACTAACATGCAGAGATTTCTCCTGGAGATTTCCAATCCCGAAACCATCTCAAACACAGCTGGCTTTGAGGGCTACATTGACCTGGGCCGGGAACTGTCCACGTTGCACTCACTACTCTGGGAAGTCATTTCCCAACTGGAGCAGGTATCCAGGGGATGGCAGGGACAGCTTTAGGGGTGGGAAATGATGGAGAAAATGTTGTTCATGTGATTCCCCGAAGAGACTGTCCAGCAAATTGCAAAGCCCACAGCTCCCTAGCAAAAAGCACAAGATGGTGGTGGTAATTCTTGTCTCTTTTCTGCCCAGGGCACTGCCACCAAGCTGGGGCCTCTGCCCCGGATCCTGCGGGACGTCAACGCCGCCCTCAGTAACCCGGCCTGTGTGCAGGTGTCGGTCACGGCCGAGCACGCCGCCTCCACACCCAGCGCTGGCAACAGCATCTCTGCAGGCCTGCAGAAAATGGTCATAGAGAATGACTTATCTGGGTAAGACACCAGCGGGGCCTGGCCACACACCAGGGACAGTCACAATGGTCACACAGGCACAGGCAGCACAGCGTGCAGTGTGGAGTTGCCTGATCCACTGACCAGGCTCTCCCAACACACAGCTGGTGCTGGATGTAGTTCAGCTCTGACTCTGGTGGTAGTGCCAGTGCATGGCTCCATCCTGGGCCCCTTGAGAGCCAAAATGGGGGATGTGGTCTGGGAAATGAGGAATCTGGTGGTTCTGGTCTCAGCTGTTGAGATGTGGCTGCAGAAGCCAAGTGTTCATCCTTTGAGGATTTGAGGTGGTGGGTGCTGTTGTTAAGGGCTGAGAGATGTGCAGGATTGGCTGTGCCCATCTTTGTACAAAGTAGGGCGTGTGCTGAATTTACTGAGATCCAAACCTGGATAGTTCTGGAACTATGGAGGCCTCACAAGGAATTTCAGTCTACTCTGTCCATTTTTTATAAAACTGGAAGTTTTGACTGCTCAGCAGTGATTCACAGACACAGTCACCTACATACTTTTTGGCCTGATTAAGCAAGGAGCTTCATTCCTGGGGAGGATGAGGCTTCTGCAGACCTCTAATGTTTCTGTTTGTGGAAAATGAAATGAAGCCCACACAAACGGAAAGACTGTGCTAGTAAAATAGTTTGTAAGTGGAAACTGCATAATATTTAATAGTTTAATTAGGAATGAAAGGCAGCAATGGCACTGGACTTGCTCTAATCAGAGCTTTCATCTCTAGTGCCTCCCAGCATGAGGTGCAATTATTTAAATCCAATGCTATGCAGGATCTCTGACAATATGCTTCCCCCCCAATACTTGCTTACAATGCACCATCTTTGATCAGCAGAATATTCACATTAAGCTACTGCAAAGCTCTCTCTTCCTATCCCCAAGAAATCAATATTGCATGAATGTGCATTGCAGCAGGAGTAGGGGGATAACCTTCAGCTGCCAGGCTTTAGCTCTGCCGTGTGAGCACTCACTGACCTGCGAGGCCTGGTGGGGACCCAGCCCCTGCAGTGTTCTGTGCTGTCCAAACCCTGGCCGGTGCCTGCAGGCTGCCCAGGTACAGAGCAGGGCACACTGCCATGGATGCAGCCTTTGGGGCAGGAAGGGTGACACACACTGACCCAGAGCAGAGCAGCCCTCAGGAGTGTGTCCCTGAGCCTTGTGACAGTGCAGTGCCCTGTGTGCACACACTGCTCTCACCCACCTGCCCTCACCTGCCCATTCCCAGCCAGCTCGGGGTTCTACAGCACCCTCCCCACTCCTCACACTGTCCCTGGCTGGGCCAGCCCTGTCCCTGCTCCTGCCAGGGCTGGGTCCTGTCCCTGTCCCCATTCCTGTCCCACACAGCTGCGCCACCCTGATTTCTGAGTGATTTCGTTTTCCTGCTCTGGTGCAGCATTCACAACTCTTCTTTTTTGTTTTGTTTTCCTCTCCTCTTCCTTACGCACTGACTTCCCCGCAGTCTGATAGATTTCACACGGTTACCATCTCCAACCCCTGAAAACAAGGACTTGTTTTTTGTCACAAGGTCTGCTGGGGCCCAGCCCTCGCCTGCCCGAAGCTCCAGTTACTCAGAGGCCAATGAGCCCGACGTGCAGATGTCTAATGGCAGCAAGAGTTTGTCCATGGTGGACTTGCAGGACAATCGGCTCTTGGACAGTGGGGCCAACGTGCCCGGCACGGCCGACTCCCTCAATGACAGTCAGTCGTCCCTGGGGCAGTTGCAGGGCGTATGGAGCACACGGACTCAGCAGAACAGCGTGACGGGCATGGCCACGGTGCGCCGGGTGGGCCAGACCCCCACCACGCCGAGCGGCGAGAGCGCGCCGGGCCGGCCGCAGCTGCTGGCGCCGCTGTCCTTCCAGAACCCCGTGTACCAGATGGCCGCCGGGCTGCCGCTGTCCCCCCGCGGCCTTGGCGACTCCGGCTCCGAGTGCCACAGCTCGCTCAGCTCCCACAGCAACAGCGAGGAGCTGACGGCCAACAAGCACGGCTTCGCCGGCCCCGCCGAGGACTTCTCGCGGCGGCCGGGGGAGCTGGCCCGGCGGCAGCTGTCGCTGACCGAGAAGGGCGGGCAGCCCACGATGCCGCGGCAGAACAGCGCGGGGCCGCAGCGGCGCATCGACCAGCCGCCCCCGCCGCCCCCGCCCGTCACCCGCGGCCGCACGCCGCCCTCCCTGCTCAACACGGTGCAGTACCAGCGACCCTCCAGCGGCAGCATGATGTCCTCATCGCCTGACTGGCCCGGCAGCGGGGCGCGGCTCCGGCAGCAGTCCTCCTCCTCCAAGGGTGACAGCCCCGAGATGAAGCAGCGCACGATGCACAAACAGGTGAGTTCGGGCTGTCCAGGCCCTGGCGCTGAAGGGGCCAGGTGGGGTTAGCCCGTGGAGATTGCTGCAATGGGAGGGGATGTGGCTCTGAGCTGCCACATCTGTGCCACCCCCATGGTGGGGATGTACCTCAGCTCTGGCCTGAGACAGAGGCCCTCCAAGGACAGGAACACAGAGCATTGTCCACTCCCGGTGTCCCTCTGTCACGTGGCACACTGGAGCGTGACGGCGGTAGGTGGCAGAGGCTCGAGGGCAATGGCAGCTGTGCCGCTGTCCTGCGCTACCATCTTGTCACTGCTTTGCCTCTCCATGCCCAGGCTCTCATCCCATGCCATAGTCAACCCCGCGCCATCTCCCAGGCTTGGGGCAGACCCTGATCTGTAACTCAGAGCTCCCTGCTGCTCCCATCCCAGTGGGGCAGGGCGCTCCTGGACGCTGCTGTTTGCTCTGTGAGACCCTCCCGAAGGAGCCGAGAGCGACGTCCCCGCTGCGCAGAGCTCTGCAGTGATCCTGGTCCCAGTCCGTGTGCTGGGCTGCACAGGGTTCCATTCCACTGGCCGTGGAGGTGAAATGGAAGGCAGTAGGTCACAGGCCTAGGGCCCTCTGGTTGTCCTGGCATGGACAAATGGTTTTTATAGTGCTCATTTATTCACTCTACATTTCTAAACCAGCCCTACAGAACATTACCACAGTAAAAGACCTCTGTGCCTCAAGGAAGAGTTGTAAAAGAAAAGTGAACACAGAGACTGGACAACCAGCAAGAGCCCACTGTACCCAGAGCCTGAGTTAGCTCTCAGAGTTGCTGTGTGTGCCTCTCCTGCACAGGGCAGCTCTGGAGCCTGGTCAGTGCTGCCCACAGAAGGTTGTTCATGCTCCCATCCGGGGCTGCTCCGTGGTTCTGGTATCGATCCATAATGCTGGCATTAGCAGCAGCCTTTGTGTAACACAATCAATACCCGTTAGGGACAGAGGGCACAGAGCTGTGCAAGGAACAGAGGCCTGGTTGCAGCAGGATTTCTTCCAGAAAGACAAGGATTCTCCAGGTGGCCATCAGCCCTGGCCAGGTTCTCTTCACAGAAGATTCCTCCACCCACCCCTGTGGTCCTCTCGAAGTTTCTCTTCAGATCTGAAGTCTCAGAAAGCCTCTCCCACCCTCATTTTATTTGCATGTTGACAGCATGAGGATTTGTAGCAAGCAATGTTCCTGAGCCAAGTCTGATGCTTTGGATTCATAATTCTGGAGGTAGAAGACCAGACTGGAATATGGCATGGGAAAGCCCCTGAGCCAGTGAGGAAATGAAACCAGTCCTCACTCCTTCTGACACAGAACCTCCTGTTCTGCTGCCTGACAGTGACTGGGTTTCTCTATCAAGACATTGGAATGAAGGAGAAAGTCTCTGACATTTCTGATTTATTAACTTGAATTCCCAAGTCATTAACTTGAATGACCAAGTCATCCAGATGCCATGTGTTCATCTGACTGTTTGCTGCAGCTTATAGCAAGGCAGGATGGAGGGGAAATAGCTGAAGAGTGACTTCCTTGTAATGTGGATGGAAAATATTTCTGCAATGCCACTGGCAGTCCCTGCCCAGGCCAGGACTGAAAGGCAGTAGATGTGACTGTGGCTCACTGACCATGAAACATCTCTGCTAGTGATACTGAGCATTTAGATCTCTTCAGCATCCTTAGGGTAACCTCAGCTGAAAAGAAACTTTTCTTCTCTAAGAAGGCACCTGCAGGGTCATAAGGAGCGTTTCAATTTCCAAATGTTTTTTGTGGAATCCACAGAAGCAAAGATGGCTCATAGCAAGATGAAGGCTTGAGAGAACTCTGCTGATGGAGTGAATTAACCACATCCAGCCACTCTGCTCACCTGCAGCTCAGCACCTGTGCAGGTCGTGCCCTTGTGAGGTGACTTCGAGCAGGCTCCCAGTGCTTCACCCAAAATAATGTCCAAGTGCAGAACAGGAGTTGTTCCTGCTCCAGCCCCAGCTGCTCGGGTAGCTCAGCCTGGCTCGTTGCTGTCTGAGCAGCATGGGAGAGGGTCTGCCTGGAAGGAAATTCTCTCCAGCTTCATGACCATTTGTGTTACAGGTTTTTCTTTTGTCATGGTTGTATCATTGTTTCATTGTAGGCCCCTTCTCCTGTGAACCCCAATGCCCTGGACCGCACTGCTGCTTGGCTTTTGAATATGAACATGCAGTTTTTAGAAGATGAAAGCATTGACCCAGATTCCAAGCACAGGGATAAGCTCAGGAATAAGGACGAGCTCAGCCAAGCAGAAAAGGTAAAACCTGATTGGATTGAAACAAGTCTCTGAATAGAGAGAGGATTTCCTTGAATGTCATTCCCTGAGCACCCTGGGGAGAAGGTGGGCTGTGTGCAGGTCCCTGCCCAGGAGAGAGGGGGCCAGGTTTCTCCCTTTCCTACTCAGCCTCACAGGGAACTTGTGGGGAACATTTGGGAGTTTTTCACACACTCAGTGCCTGGAGTCACCTTCTGATGAAAGCAAGTAAGAAAGGCAGGAGCCAGGAACCAAGTGCTGATGCTGCCCTGAAACAAACTCTGCAGCCAGCCAGCCCATTCCAACTCACTCAGCTGCAGGAAAGAAAGCTTAAAAAGTGGATTAAGCACACCTGTAACAGAGATGGAGTAAGGCACAGGCAGCCTCATGCCTCACAACAGGGACATGGAGCAGGAAGCAGCTTCCATGTCAAAAAGCTGTTCACAGACCTAAAAATTAAGTCCAAATTTTGGTCTCAGAGACAGCACTAGGTTGACTTTGTGGCAATTCCACGAGCTTGTGGCAGTGTCACACAGATCAGAGCCTGGCCAGTCAGGGGTCTGCCAGGAAGCCACATCCAGAGTACTCAAGTCTCAGCCCCTGAGACACAGAGGGCCTGTGCCTCTGAAGCAGAGGGTTGCTGCTCCCTTCCCCTCTTTCCTAGGCAAATCTGGGGTGGGAGAAGCTGGGAAGAGACAAAGTAGGCCTGGAGAAGGTGAAAAAGGATAAAAATGAGGATCCAGCAGTCAGAAGCTGAGAAAATCCCATCTTTGCTGACCACTGCTTCTGCAAGGTTCTTTCCCAGCAGCCTGGCTCTGCCAGGATTGTTGCACTTGAGCACCAGTAGCATTTGGGATGTTTCCTCAATGTGCTTCTCTTCTGTGACACCAGCACTGCAGACATCACCCTTCCCTAAGCCCCCATCCTGTTTCCCAGCACAGACATGTTTCAGGTTTTGTTCCAATAGCCTTCCTTGCTCATTCTGCTGTGCTGTGTCATTGGGGGGCTGTCACCTCTTAAACCCAAGGAAAATGCTGAGGGCAGGTGTCACGGGGCCCAGGAGGTACAAGGCAGCAGCTCCCAGCTGCCCCAGGAAGATCAGGGCAGTTTTGTGGGTTCAGCCCATCCTGACTGGGTGCAGGGCAGGCAGTGGGGGTTACAAACTCCCCAGGCACTGCAATATCCCAGTGCCTGCCCCAAGCCCAGCGGGAGCCCTGGCCCAGGCAGTCTCATTGCCATGCAGCATCTTTCCTTACTCTGCTGTCCCATCAGTCACTGACATTGAAGATCACCATTAGCATAACCTCTCTCCCCATTACTGTAAGACCTGAATGGTAACTGAGAATGAGACAAGTGTTCTAGAGACAGGAGCGACTCCTTCGGGCTCTGAGGCCTCTCCTGCTCTCCTCTGAGCTCACTTACGCTGCTCCTATTTTAAGGCTAGGGTAGGTATTTAATCTTTCCTGTTCAAGCAACTCCCTGCTGACTTTAGTGCTTCTGTGCATCTGTACAGGCGCTTTGTTCCCTCATTGCTTCAGGTTCCATGTGCAAACCGTGTCGTTCTGTGCTGCAGTAAGAGCTTTGCTAAAGGAAAACCACCTCACTCCAGTACTTTGGCACTTCAGAAAACCATCAGCTTCCTAAGTTTTCAGCCCTTGGGAGCTGCAGTTATTTTTGCTGTGAGTGGAGTGCTGCCCTCCCCTAGAGCTGAGGTCACACGTTCCAGCAGGACTCTCAGAGCTGGGACATGACCCAGCCCATCACTGCAGTGCCTACCCAGGTGTGATGGCCAAAGGGAAAGGGCCAAGTCAAGACACAACAGAGTGCACTTTTCTCAGTTCATTAATACCACTTGTAGCTTTAACTGCCTTCATCGCTCAGATTGAAGCCTTTTTCCCATGTCTGACCCTTTAAAAGCAGTGACACGTTATCAGCTGCATGCTAATTATTCTAAAGTTATTCCAGTTGAGATGCTTTTTTAAAAGACTATGTCCAAATATAATTCTTTGAAATTAAAGCAGTTTTCTTGTGCACACACTCACTGGATTTTCCTTTAGCAAAGCAAGTTTACTGAATGCTGTGCTGCCGCAATAACTGAACCCAGTTTGACCAAGTTCAAAAGCTCTTAATTTTTTAAATTGCTTTATGTGATTCTGCTGCTGATTTATTGCTTCACCCAAATGAACAGTACAGCTGTGGGGTCTTGGCTTCATGCAGCAGCTCTTCTTGGACTGAACCCTGGTTTGAGATCCGAGTTAAATGCTGGGCCCCAAAAGGCAGGAGTGCTCTGTGCCCTGCTCAGCCAGCACGGTGCCCTCAGTTCCATGAAGGGTGATGAGGCAGCAGTGTCCTGCATTTGTCACTGCCCCTCTTGCTTGGCTCCCAGCCTGCCCAAAGCCCCCCCGTTCAGTGCTGCAGACTGAAGAGCTCCTGTGTGAACCCCAGATCCCACGGCTGCAGCCTCTCCTGCCTGTGCGAGCCCCGCGCTGTCAGTGTGAGAAGCTGCCCGCCGCCTTTGCCACGGGCCTGCTCTAACCTGCATTTCCCCTGTGAAATGCCAGACTCTGCTAACAGCCCACTCTCTGCACCTGCCAGCGACCTGCCCGCCCCGCGGACCCCGCATCGCTCCTGGCGCCGCCCAGAAGACGGAAGAGGAGGTGTCGGCGAGCGGGGTTGTCTCATACGGGTTTGCAGCTCTAGTCTGATACGAGGAGAGGGGCGTGAGCGGGTCTGGGGGAAACCCTGGCAAGGGCAGAGCCCACGAGGTAACGTGCCACGTGTGTTTTCTCCTCCTGTGTCTGTCCCTGTGCACTCAGTACCAGCAGGACCTGGTGGTGCTGCAGGACAAGCTCCGCATCTCCAACAAGAAGCTGGAGGAGTATGAGACTCGCTTCAAATGCCAGGAGGAGACCACGCAGAAGCTGGTGCTGGAGTACCAGGCCAGGCTGGAGGAGAGCGAGGAGCGGCTCCGGAGGCAGCAGGAGGATAAGGAGATCCAGATGAAGGGCATCATCAGCAGGTACAGGGAGATAGGAGTGCTGGGGATGGCACTAAAGCAGGGCAGCCTGGCTGCCATTAGAGCTCACCCCTTCTCAGGAGAATCAGGATTCTTTGGAGGTGTAGGCAGGTATCACATACGGGTTTTCCCCTCAGTGTTACCTGGGACAAGGAGAACCCCAGCATTTTCTTGATGCACCACAGCAGAACTTCAGGAGGGGAGAGCTTGGAGGCCCTGGCAGGCTCGTTCTGTTCATGTAGCTATGGATGACATCACCATCTCCTGCTTGTAATTCTGAATCCCTTTCTCCCACCCAGTGGGAAATGGTGTTTACATTTGTCCAGGACTGTTTCAGTGCAGCTGGTTTCACCTTTACATGAGCCAAGCCCATGTAGTGCTTTCATTCGGCCCTCACCACTGGGTCAGCCTTCACTGTGCTGTGTCACTTCAGCTTTGGGGCACCCCGCTAGACAGAGCTCCAGGGAAGAGTAAGAGCCAAGAAAAAAGCTTGGTTTGTGGGTAGGGGGAGACAGAGTGTGAGGGTAGTGCCTGGCCTTAGCAGAGCCCAGCCAATGTAACTTTTTCTTGTGTGCTCGGCTCCCAGACTGATGTCGGTTGAGGAGGAGTTAAAGAAAGATCATGCTGAAATGCAGGCTGCTGTGGATTCCAAGCAGAAGATTATTGATGCACAGGTGAGTGCCCCATGCCAAAGGCTGCTGCAGTTTTTGGGGTGGGTACCCCCTGCAGCAGTGCCAGCCCACAATGAGGCAGCACCAAGCTGCAGGCAGGGACAGGGCAGCTGCAGCAGGACACAGGGACTGTCCCAGCAGCCTTGGAGCGTGGCACAGAGGGCGTGGGTGGCTGTCTGGGGAGGGATTGTGCCCACAGCTCAGTCAGTGAAGGGATCACATCCCCTGGTGCATTGCTTGGTGCTCCATGTCCCAGTAATGGCTGTTTCATCAGAACAGGACCTGGACACAAGGAACACACAGCCTGCCCACAGCCAAGCTGAGGGTTTTTTCAGCCTTTGGGTTGTGATTTGCAGGATTGGGAAGCTCAGTTACTGTAATCAATTACAGTGGAAGAGGAGCATCAAATGATGGATGCAAAACATAGTGCTTGGAAAGGAGAATATGAAAATACAGCCCATATCTTTTAGTTTGTCTAACAGAGACCACCATGTCCTCAGCAACCAGGCCTCCCTACAGCTTGTGGCTTAGAAGTGACAGTGTATTCTGGCCTTACATTTAACAACCCTATTGATCACTTGTGAGTCACTACTCAGGACTCATTCACTGTATAGCTAACTAAAAAGGAGACAGTAGTAACTTTGTAAAATACCCCGGCTTTTCTGAGGAGCAATTTGAGAAAAGCTGCTGCTGCTAAATCATCCATCCTGTTCTGTTCCGTGGCCAGCAGAGCCGAGCAGACCCAGGGTGTCCCTAAGGTGTCAGTGGTGGTACCTGCAGCCTCCCAGCAGCTCTGGGACCTTCTCCTGTCCCCTGCACCTCGTGGGGTACATGTGAGGTTCTGACCAGCCCCTGCACACTCTCTGCTGTTCTCCTTTGGTCACCTCAGGCTGTACATGTGTTGGACATGTTCATACACGGACTTTGAGAGTTACACACGAGCTACTGCTGTGCCCCTGAGCTGGCTCTGTTCCTTTGCTCGTGGCAGTCACAGGAGGATGACACTTGTTCAGTGTCACAAAGAATAGGAGTGGTAGAATCAGGCTGCAGCATGGAAACCCTTGCTCCCATCCTTACAATGCTGTAATGGGTGAGAGCTGCCATCAAAGACAGCCTGGGAGGCTACAAGTCATTTAAACTATTAATTTACACTAATTAAATACTGACAGGAATAACTATCTTGGGAGAGTTTGGGTTTAGAAATGGAATCCTACCATCTTTGTAACAGCTGAGTTAGAACAAACAGTACAGTGTATAACTGAATAATTAGAGCAACTATGTTACCTCCATTTTCCTCAGGATCCTAAAATAAATGTAGCTCACATTGTACAGGCAGGGGATATTTGTAGCCCTGTGGATTTCAAAAAGTGCTGTGTAGCTCTTAAAAACCCCCACCTAAGAATGGCAAAGAGAAAGGTCCTGGCCCAAAAGGCCTCAGGGTCACTGTCTTGGGCTGACATCCCAGAGGGACAGGGCTCTTGCCTCTGCACTGACTGCGCCCTCTGCCCCTTTGCTTGCAGGAGAAACGCATTGCTTCCCTGGATGCTGCCAACGCACGGCTAATGAGTGCCCTTACTCAGCTGAAAGAGAGGTACAGCATGCAGACACGTAATGGGATCTCCCCCACAAACCCAACTAAATTGCAGATTACAGAGAATGGAGAATTCAGAAACAGCAGTAATTGTTAACGCGCGGAGGGCGCTGCCGCAGGAGAGGCGTGGCCGGAGGGACCGTGCACAGCGGGCGGGAGCCGAGGCTTCAGAGAACGGCTGCTCCCCGAGCACCAGCTCCTTACTGCGGACGGCGCCGACTGACCCTGCTGGGACATGTCCTGCCAGCACTTTGAGGGACGGGAATGTCGAGTGTGAGATGAGTGGCATAAGGAAATAACATATATTTGAGAATCGCTGTCACTGTTGGATTTGAATCAGTGTTTAATGTTTAAACAAAAGTAACCTTTTCCTTCTAAACTGCCCAAAGGATATCCCTCACCCCTCCCAGCAAGGAGTAACGTCCTTGTCATTGCAGTAAGCGAAACAAAGGGAGCTGGGCAGAGCCTGCAGCAGGCAGGGGCCCAGTAAGCCCAGTTCAAGTGTGCTGCTGGATGTAGCGTCCGAGGGACGGCAGCAAAGCTGGCCCGCTCCTCCTGTGACTCCCCCTGGAGCACAGCCCCCCCAAAGTGAACCCCAGACGAGCCCAGAATCCTTCCTGGGGGCTTTTGTGAGGCCACCGACTTTTACCGCATCCACAGGGCATTTATGCAGCTAATTAGTGTGTAATTAACTCCGCCCATACAGGGAGCAGTGCAGATGGAAGGTCAGGGCGGTGTGGTGGCCAGAGGGGTGCTGTGTGGGGAACCCCGGTGGCAGGGGGGCAGGACTGGTGCTGCTGGGGGTCCCTGGGCAGCCCAGGGGCACAGAGCAAGGCCAAGGCTCTGGCGCAGGAGTGGAGGGAGGAGCTGGCACCTGGTGAATGGCAACTCGACTCCTCTCCACAGCTTCTGCTCTCTCACAAATAACGGGGAAGAGTTTTGTAAGCAAAGCAATAGCCCCAGGCACTGTCCCATGCACACTTCTGCCACAGAATAAAGTGAATGTTGCCTGAGCTTGGTCCCTGAGCTGTGATTGAGGGACAGGGCCTGGATTTGCTGGTGCCTGTTGTGGTAGAGGGGGAGCGAGGGGCTTCGTGGAGTGGCAGCTTCCTGCTTGATCAAGGGTTCATTGTGGGGATGGAATGCTCTGTGCTGACAGTTTTACTGTTTCTGGGGAGAAAAACAGACAAAGAAACAAGAAAAATCCCTGAAGAACCATGAAGATCGGTAATTGTATTTCTTTTCTTTCACAGTATGCATTAGAAAAAAAAAGATCCCATTTTCTGGAATACTGTCCTCTTTAAATTGGGAATGAGCACTGCATGGAAATTAACCGGCTTGAAGAATGTAAAACATGGTCATAAGGGAGTAACCACCAAGAACAGCAGCCACCACCGAAAGGCCCCTTGTCAGGAGCACTGTGCAGGCATAAGCCAGGATTAGACTTTCCCAGCGCCGAAACGCGCGGCTTCGGCACAGACGCGTTGTGCTCAGCGGAGGGGGCACCCCTTCACGGGGGCTGTGCCTGACCTGCCACGCTGTTTGTGGGTTTGTGGTTCTTGCAGTTAGCCCTGCACAAGGCCCACTCTCAGAGCAGGTCCCTCGTACCGAGAGCCAGAGGTTTCTCTGAGATACGGATGACAGTGTACAGTGTACAGGACATCTGCCTATGCTCCCTCTAAAGGTTAACACACTGCTCAACGCCTGTCCTAGCTCCTCCTGCCATGTGTAAATGTACAGCCCAAGGGACTAGGACGTTCCCTGAGCTCTGCTCTGCTTAGGTACCGTCTCCAGCCTCACACTTCTCAGGCTGCCTGAGCAGGACACTTTGCCAGTAAGCTCTGCATTGCCGTGCTGCCCCACAGCCATAAGGCTCCTTAACAGCATTCTTCCTCATGCAATCGTTTGCAAAATTAAAGATGCTCTTTTTCCTACACGTTTTTCTGGTCCCTGGAAGCCCTGGGCCAAGCCCAGGAGGAGCGAACGTGTTGCACTGAGGTCTCCACACCCCGCCAACACCTGCGAGGGGTGCAGCACACAGCAGACCCCAAACGGAGCTCCTCGGAGCAATGTCATAACTCAGTACTTATGGCAAGTACACTCACCTTTGAATTTTGGAGACTAGCACAGATGGCTTTGAAGAACCTCACAAATCTGACAAGGTTACAACTGGAGAAAGACCCAGACAGGTTAGGAATATACAGGGTACTGTGAACCGTTGGGTACGTAGATTTACACCTGCCACTGTCTCAGAGTCAATACATTATAAGAACCCTGCAAAAGAGACTATTTTAAACGCTTTTGCCCTAAGACGCCTGTTTAGAGCTGATTGTTTTGAAAGCTAAGTATTTGTGTTGCGAGAGACTGGAGTTTTTCAAGACAGAAGTGACATAGAGGAATGGAAACGCTAACAGGGCACGGGGCGGGCGCCCCACCAGCGACGTTTCCATTCATACATGGAAGTAATTTTGGGGTGCAGTCAGTGCTCTCCGTAAGAGCTGGAAAAAGAAACCCACAAACCAATTGTTTAGTGCTGAAGCTAAGCACAGTACATCTTAATCTTCTCCACCACAAGCCAAGGCACTGCTCCCCCCCAGCCCACCCCGATCTGTCACAAACTCCTGGTTACCCTCAAACTTGCAAATTACTGAACACACTGTTCTGCTGAAATAGCAGGAATGCTTAAATGCTTCCACAGCCAGTTATTAAAATCTTAAAAAGTTCCAGTGCCAACACCTTCTGGAGTTGTTGCTTAGTTTCCTGAGCCAGTACAAAAAGAAATTTAAATCAGGATGAAGTCTCATTAAGGTAGAGATTCCCTCCCTGGTTTTCCCTGTTTCCTTTCCCTGCAATTGTCAACAACTGGACCTAACCATGACCCTCCCCTAAAAAGGTTTGGGGCCAGGTGTTGAGGTCCGGGCTCAGTTCTGTTCCTTCAGTTTGTGCTTCTGTTATTTATAAGCTGTACATTTCTCTGTGTGCGTGCGTGTGCGTGTGAGTGCGGGAGCCCCGCGCCCTCCCTGCCGTGGCCTCGGAGCTGGTACCTGGCATAGCAATACCTGGATCTCCAGAGGTGCTGCAGCACCAGAGCAAAGCCACCACTGTCCCCAAGGTTTTGTGATCAGCTCCATTTCCTTCCTGGTTCTTGCGCTTTCTACAGTAAGAGGCTGTTCTAGTGCAAACTCGTCAAAGTGTAAACAAAGCAAAAACACTCCAATTTTTATCTTAATACAAGTCTTAATATTTTTTTGTAAATGTTCTCAGTGTTTACTGTACCGTATCTATCTCACTAACAGTTGTATATAGTAACTTACTTCTGGTGCTGCTTATTCGGTCGGGATTTGGCTGTATCTCACTGCTGTGTTGGAGAGGTGGGCTCGGGCTGCCAAATCGGGATCCACACCCTCCTCCCTTGGGGATCTGAGGGAAGAGAGCAAAGCCATGGATCCAGATTTGTGGTGGGCCCACCTCAAAGATTCTGTTTTAAGAGTTTTGATTTGGGGTTTTGTTAAACTGTAGTGAACGCTCCGGAAAAAAATGAGCGGTTTTGTGCGAAGGGGGATGAAATAGACTGACCTATGTCCCAAGGTCTGCACACTGTAAGGATCATCATTTTGGACAGGGATTATGGCTTCAGTGCCAAAAGATGGGACGGACTCCAGTCCTTCCCCATGCCAACGTATACTACAGTGTAGTCACCAGCCCCTTTTGCACCAGTTTAAGCAAATCCTGCTGCCATCCAAAGAGTCCAGTGTCACTTTGCATTGTCATTTGAGTCTGGCTGGTTTTGTTTTCTGCTTTTGCAGCTGTAAAGCACTGATTGCACTGTGAGAACACGTGGAACCCTCTGGTCTGGGAGCCAGTCCCAGAGGTTGCTGCAAGGTTGCAGGACACAGGTTCTGCTACTATGAATATTCCTAAAGGGCAAAGGGACTTGCTGGACCTCAGTGAGGTGTCACAGGCTCTCCTAGGAAAGCAATCAGCAAGGAATCAATCATTCCCAAAGTTTAGATAGCTTATAGGCTTTTTCCTGTTCCTAATGTCCACACCCAGATGCAATAGAAAATGTGCTGAGGTGTGTTCTGTGATGGACAAGGAGAGGATTTTCAGTCACAGATGCAGATGCATTGATGTGTTCAGCCAGGACAGCCACAGGCTGTAGCCCAGGGGTCTGATCTGAAAGGGGCTCATTTCCCTCAGAGATTCCAGGGCAGGGGGAGCAGCCCTGGGGCGAGGCCTTTCTGACAGCAGCTCCACCAGGGTCCCTGCCCTGTCCTTCACACAGCTTTGCCTGGACAGTGCAAAGCAGAAGTCCAAAGGGAACACCTGTGACGCTGTCCCTGGGTGGATGCTCTGTCCTTCCCACCTGCAGTGACTGCCAGGGTCACCTCCTCCCAAAGGTTCGCGTTCAAAGCAATCCAGGCCTCCAGGTTGGCCAGGACTGGGACCTGGTGTGGGGCAGAGCCACGGCCACCAGGAGCTCCCTTCAGTGGCCGCAGCAAGGGACACTCCCTGCCCATCCCCTGGCAGTCTCTGAGCCTCAGGGCCGTTCAGAGGAGACTGCTCAGCCGGGAGCTCAGACAGTGGCACCCGCCCTGCTCTGACCCCGCACAGATCGCTGCTGCCTTTTCCTTCCTGGGGAAAATCACCCATGGGGGAGCGGGAGGACAACAGCAGCTCATGGGCTTTCCAAACCAAATCCAATCCTGAGGGCGTTGCACAACATCCAGAAACAACCACGCTTCGACAAAGGGTGCCACCTTCAAGCATCGAGTTTCACAGGTCACCTGAGCTGTGACATTGCTGTAAATGCCATGTGGCTCTGCATCAGCTACCAGTACCCCAGAGTGCAGCCTCCATGTTCACATATTCCTTTATCATACATCACTGTGTCTTAAGATATACCTCTCTCTGTATATCTGCTTAGGCTGATACTTGTTCCTGATAAGCAGTCGCTATGTTTTATATCCTCTTATAAAGAAAAACAAATCTTTTTTTGTAAGTATGTTTAAAAAACAAAAAAGCAAAGTGGAAGTGTTTGCTGAATCTCCTTCAGCTCCTTTTAAACTATGTAATAATGTACAGAGAAAGTTGTTGGTGTTCAAAGAAATGATGTGGCTGTGCAATTTATGTACATTTGCAATTAGAAATATTAAAGATTTATTTAGATATTTTACATAAGTGCTCCAGCACCTCTCCTCAGTCATTTCCAGCTTTTAGAGCATCCTGGCACATGGCACATGCACACACAAACCTGTCTTACCTGCCTCCCCAAAGAGGAGATTGAAATTTGCTCCTAGTAGTATTTTAGCCCTTCACATGCTCCGAGGGGTCTGACAGCCAGGCTTCCTCCTGCCCCCACCAGTCCGTACAAACCACCCTTCTGCCTCCAGTAAAAGCATCAGAAAACTTGGAGGAAAGTCATTAAAACCCTGGGCAGCATCAGCACCTCTGCCTCATTAACATCATCATAATTAGCTCCTCCGGGAGAGGCGGAAGACAGGTTGGCTGTATATGAGTCGGGATGTGGAGAGCACCTGTGGCTATTCCTGAGCCCTGCCCAGCCGGGACAGCCCTCCTCCTGTTCCTGTCAGGAACCGGCACCTGCCCAGGGAGGGAAGGCAAAACCCACCTGGGCTCTGCCATCCCCCTCAGCATTGTTGATGTTGAAGGCTGAGAGAAAGAAAAATGCAGCCCTGGAAACAGGGAGCACCTCAGAAAACGCTGCAAGGAGGGATTAGTCAAAACCACCTTGACTTGAATAAAAGCTCCTTAGCGGCTGCTCGGCTTCATTAGAGCAGAGCTGAATTCTCAGCCGAAAACACCCAGAACGTCTCTGTGCACTTGACAGCTCTCAGCATCTGCGGCTCCGCAGCCCGGCTGCAGCCGCTCCCAGCGGGCCCCGGCAGACGGGCAGGGCTGGGAGAGGCGAGACTCGGAATTGCAGATCAGCAGCCAGAGCAGCCACGGGAATACGGGGCTGGGAGGCTGCGGAGCGCAGATGTGTTTGCTTGAGGTTTTTAATCTGGAGAGTCATTTCAGCACAAGACTCATCAGCAATAATGATGTTCCAGTAATTGCACCCTTACAAGTAGAGGGTTTGTTCTGAGTTCAGTAAGTGAGAGTCACTGGCCCGTGAGCTGCTCCTGGTGCCAGGCAGCACCTCCAGCACAGCCCAGTAAGCGCCTCAGGCAAGGCTGAGGTGCAGCTGTGGTCCCACTCCACTGCCCTGGCAAAGCCGAGTCCCACAGCAGCAACTGGCAGCTGAGGGATGTCAGAACTGGGCATCTCCAAAACAGGCAAATGCAAGAATCCTGCCCACCACAGCCGAGGACAAAGCAGCACAACGGTGGCTGCTGAGAAGTGACTCCATTAAGCCAATACTTGCCAAGCTGAGGCCTTAAGAGCACAGAAGAGCCCGGTTGTTTCACTGGGGCAGAGATGAGGCTCATACCTAGGGACGGAAGGGACAGGAACTGCTTTGTGTCAGCTCCTCCATAACAGTGTCTGATCTGCTCCTGACAAGCATCTTTCCCTCACAGCTTCCCAAGCCCTTCACGAGCAGTCAGCTCCCACTCCACTGCATGGGTGAACGCCAGCATCCTTATTTTTACAACAGGGACGTGCAGTAGGAGCACAACTTTCCCAAGGCCTCCCAAAAGCTACAAAAGCCAAACAGCTGATTTTCCTTCCCCCCCGCCTCCTGCACGGAGCCATCCCACGCACGGCAGCCCAGGCTCCTGAGCAAACATCCTCTGGAGAAGTAATTCAAAGCCAGGCAGTAAACAAACCTCCAAAGCCTTGGCCCCAGAGACGGGAGCGCAGCCGCTCCCTGCCAGAGAGTCAATAATGACAGGCGAGCAGAAAGGAAGGAGCTGGAAGAACAAGAGTCATTAGTGGAAACTTGTTGTTTGTGCTAATTAGATCATTATCTGGAAACTGCTATTGATGTTGCTATTTTAGCTCCTGCTGCTGTTCACAACTTTATTTTATCCATGTCTATTGACTGCCCACACTCTTCCACATCCTGCAGCAAGGCCCGGCAGTGCTGCCCACGGCCAGGCCAGGATGGAGGTGGTTTCTGTCCCGTGCCAGGGCAGCACCTCCTTCCCCACCATCACCTCAGCATCTGCAGTGTCCTGAGACACTCATGAGAAATGTTTTCCAGCGTGTTACGATGTGCCCTGTGCTATTATTGATCTTAGACAGACAGTGGATTGTGTTACTTGGTTATTAAGTAAGGTGAGAGGAAGAGAGAGAAGGACTTGGACACGTGTAGAATTTCTGCCATTTCCCACCTGACACCAGCACAGCCCCTCAACACATAAATAATATTGATGCAGGCCCCATACATGATCAGATTTTCCCATTGGTGGAATGAGCCATAATTGAATTACCTCAACCATTTGATTTTTGTGCTACATCATCAAGGAGTGAAGCCTGAATAAAGAACTCCCAAGCTGATTGACTTTGATTTATTACAGTCACTAACGGGGCCCTCCTCATCCCCCAAGCAAGGAGAGCTGTGTGCTGGGGAACTTGGGCTGATGGGAGGACAAACGTGAGGCTCAAGACTCAGCAAACCACAAATCAGGGAGCTGGGTTTGCCTCCAAAACTCACATTCTCCCTTTCTCCTGCTTGTTTACCAGTGTATCTGAACCTGTCCTGCAGAAGGGCTTTTGTATTTCCACTGGTGAGGCAAAGGAAGAGGGAAAATTGTTATCACATCACCATAACAGGCTTTCAATTTTATCTTTTACTGCAATTTCATACCACTTTCACACTACACCTGCAGTAAATTCAGCAATGACACAAGTGAACTTTATTCTGCCATCAGAACTGCAAAAACCGTTCGTCTCCCACACAGGCAGCTGAGGCAGGGGACAGGGTCTGGGGACACTGCCCCCGTCCCGGGCCATTCCTGAGCGCAGGGATGTGCCACACGCCCCCAGGCACTCCGGCTGGTGACAGCAGGCAGGCAAAGCACCGTGCCCGCCGCATCTCTTGCCGCACACAGCCAGAGCACTCCCTGCCTGTCCCTAACACTGCACCTGGGACAGCGGCGAGGAGCGGCAACACCGGGACACGCCAGCAGCTGGCCGAGGTGTGAAGCCAGGCCGCCTCCAGCCATCCCTCCCTCGCTGAGCTCTGCTTAACACGCTGCCACACCCCCGCTGCACCGCGAATGGAAACGCGCTCGAATAAATCACCTCTAAGTTAAAAGCAGCCATTAGCCATTAGCAAACACCGCAGGCCTGTCGGCCAGGGTAATTCAATGTGATATGCTTGGGCATGCAAGGTAATAGGTTCCAGCTGAATACCATGTGATACAATCTCTTCAATGGGAGGTTAAATGAGGCTGAGACAGAGACCAGATGGATTTATCTGGGTAGCGCTGATGATTTTTGTGTGTGTGCTTAAGGTGAAGTGAAGGTAAGTAAGGCAGAAATAATCTGAGAGAAAAGCACGAGCTGGGCTGCGTGCAGTTGGGGAAGGGACAGCGGGAGGCTCGGGACCTCATCCTGCTGGAACAAACCCAGCGAGCCGGAGGATGCTCTCAAGGCAGTACAGATGGAAACAGCCAGAGAAAAATAAATACTTTATCAATTTCCCCTTATGGAGGAACAACCAGAGGGCAGAGCGAGACAAGTCGAGCGTAGCTGGGCAGATGTAGACGCCTCACTGCTGATATTTCAGCAGGAATTTGGAGCCCAAACACCACCTCTCATCCACCCAGGACACCTGCGAAAGGACAGACCCAGTGTGCTCTCTCAGGCTGAGGTGTGGCAGCAGTGCTAAGTGTGGCCAGAGGAGGGGCAGCTCCATGAGCAGAGTCAGCACCTAAGAAAAACAAATGCTCAGCTTGGAGCAGTTTGTTGTTGCTCAGGTGGGCAGCAAGGAGCTGCAGGAGCCCTGTGAGGCACAGCCAGGTGTCTGCAGAGAGAGCAGGACCTCTGAGAAGGCAGAGGAGATCCGTCCCTGTGAGGGTGAGCAGGCCCTGGCACCTGTGGCTGTCCCTGGATCCCTGAAGCCAGGCTGGACAATGCTTGGAGCAGTCTGGGATAGTGGAAGGTGTCCTTTTCCATTACATGGACTGTGAAGAGATTCCCTCACACGGAGCTATGCCATGGAGAGCTCCCTGCTCCAGAAGGTTCCAATCAACCTCCACAACGACAGGAGATGGAACACAGCTGAAAGCACAGCATGAACCAGCACCTTCACACACATCTCCGGGCCACGGACAGGGCTCAGTCTGGAGCAATGAGGGGAAATCCTGGACACTGTTATGGAAAAGCCCTTATGGAAATACCCCACTTCAGCCCAGGTGTGCATCGACAACCCGCGGGGGCCCCTTCCTGCCCTCACGGCCCCTTCCCGCCCTCACGGCCCCGCCGCCCAGAAGGTTCTGGAAAGGCCGCGCTCTGCCCGCGCCCGGGATCCTCCCAGGGACATTTTCCTGCGCAGGCCTCTCCAGGAAGCCCATGGGGCTCTATCTCCTCCACCGGGAGATGGATGTGACCGCAGAGCCACCCCAAAAAAAAAGCGAAGGGCATCCCAGGCACCGGACCCCGTCACGGCCCTGCAGAAGAGCGGAGCGGGGGTGGTCGGGCCTTGGGCACTCCCACATAAAGTAGCGCAGGAGCCACGCCCCGATCAGCCCCAAAATCCCCGCCTGACCGAGCACCCAGCCCAGGGAAGGGGACACTTACCCCGGCAGGCTCCGGCGGCAGCGGGACGAGCTCTCTCCTCAGCGCCGGGGCTGCAAACTCCGGCCCCGGGCCCGCCGTGCGCTCCTGAGAGCCCTGAGGGCACAGCTGTGACCGCAGCCCCTGCCCGCCCGGAGCTCCGGAGCTCGGCTGCAGCTGGGCTGAGGGCTCGTTAACGTTAACGCTGTAATTTAGCGAGCACCTGTCCTGCCCTGCCCTTTAAGGAAGCAGCCACAGGTGTGCGACCTTCCAGAAGGTTCGGCAGGGACGGGGCCCGCGCCACAGAGAGCAAGCAGAGCCCAGAGCGGATTTTGGGTGACTTACCTGCTACAGGCTGCTGCAGAGAAAGAACACAAATGCAACAAGGAATCACCGAGCCGGTCTGGGCACATTCAGGCTGCACAAAAGCCTGCAGGGAAGAGGGTTGAAATTCTGGACTCACTTGTCTCAAATTTTCATTAGATGTTGTTTTATTCTGATTTCTATCCAGAGAGGAATACCAGAGCCGGTGTGTCTGATAACAAAATTTCACTGGTATACAATATTCATATCATATGTCATAAATAGAATCATGAGTGCAGTGCTGTGGTATTCTCTGAAGAGAATATATACAAAAGTGCTGTTAAAAATCCGACGCCTTTTCTGTATTGTTTCTTTAGCTAGAGAGGTACCTCAGGATTAACAGATTATCAGTGCATTAGCATTCATATCCTGGATAAAGTGTCCCTGGTCATTTGCATGGGCACAGACTGGTAAGTTACTGGCTGTATGAAATTGGATGCTAAATAATATTCAGAGGAAATTGAATTAGACAGGAGAGAAGAGAAATGTGACTGCCATTAAATCTCTAAAGTACATTCCTGGTTTATTCCCTCCCTCCCCCCCCGCCCCCAAGAATAATACAGCATTCAATTTTCCAATTATATAAATACATGAACACTGGATTACTAGAGGCAGATAATTGAATATTTTGACTATTCTACAAGGGACCCTTCATATTTGAAGTGGGAGATGAATAGGGCGTGCAGCATCAGCCTGTGGATGCATGAACTATAAAAACCTCTATTAGATCCAGAGAGTATAAAGGTCTCCCATAGAGAGAGAGATCTTATCAGTGTTCAATATACAATAGTTAATTTATTCCACTGATATCAGGGTGAGTTATACAATTGCAAAACCAGGATATTTTAGGCCACACATTGTACTACTTCAAAGGTGCAAGGAAAGGCAGTCGCAGTCACAGCATTTCAAATCCGACTCCTCTGTAACTCTGTCTTTACAGGACATCAATCATGAGATGAGAGGAACTGTAAGCTATTTTCCAGTAACACACTGCCAATCGCAAGACAAATGTCAGATGTCACAAAAGGAGAAGTAACCATTTTTCAACCTGTGAATGTCTTCAAATATATTACAATGAAAGTGTGAAAAAAATGACCCTTTCAGCTTCATTTGTTCTGACAGGTGCCAGACTTTGGAGTTCTGCATTTTATCTTCATACTGCAATAATCTTTATGGCATTTGAACAAGGCTGAGGGCAGTGGCATTAGTTAGTCTACAATTGTCCTCTTATGTACAATACATAAAATTTCAAAGAGTCTGGCCATTGAGCTAAAAAAGATCATCTACTAGTATTTTATTTGTGTTTCAGAAAAAGATAAGGAGAAGGGATGCCCACATCTGAGATTAACACATGCTGGGGACTAGTTTTGTGTGGGCTCAGCCTGACTCCTTCATTGCATTGCCATGCTGCTATTGCCACTTGGGAAAAACACATGCTGCTTAAAATTGAAATCAGGAAAAAAACCCCAACAAACATTCCCTGAAGTGAAAACTCACTCGATACCGTGTGTGCTTTTAGTCCCTGACATGAAACAGGTGGCACAGCGCATTTTGGGGGCACCAGCCACTGGAACATTTTGACATGGAGCTCAGGGAATGTTCTCCATCCCAAAGCTCAGCGCCCATCTTACAGCTTTGCCATTTCTGATAGCATGGAGGACACTAAAACATAATCCAAGTCATTAACATTAACGAGCAGGACAGAGGAGGAAAAACAAGCTCAGATGTAGCCATTCACTACTGTAATAAATTGGAGACCACAAAGAATTTCACTCAACAGCCCTGAAGTTTCAAGTTATTCCTGTCCTTCCAGCCACTCTCATGTTCTGCTTACCCCCCACAAGAAGTGTGTGATCATGGAAGTCATGGTTCATTTCCCAAAAAATAAGATCCTTCTGTGTAACTCCAGCAGTACAGCCCAGCAGTTTTGACACAACGTCCTTAGATCTAATTTGTACACTGTTATTTAAGGGAAAAACGAAGCATATGTGCAAAGACACAAAAAAGATCTGCTCTAGATGTTACTGCAGGTCCCAAAAGGGCAACAAACATGCAAAAGACAAAAACGAAGCAAACCTAGAGTACAGTTAGTTTAGGCTAAAGTCAGTGACAGGGTTGGTTCCACTGGAATTTAAATGACCTCTTAGGCCTTTACACTGTACAGCTTTCTGCAGAAGCAGTGCTGAATCCCTGAAGACAAAACCACCACTTGATTCACCAAATTGGACTTAAGAAAGTAAATCTTTTTCTGTGAATAAGTGTGAGCCTATTGTGGAAGCAAAAGGATGAACAGTTTGAGTTCTTCTTTAAAAAACTAACAGTACTTGTCATGGCAAAGACATGTACAAAGAAGTAGGAGCCAAAATATTATTTCAGTGTTTTCAGACTGATTTTAAAAAATAAGTTCATAGACATTGACCAAATCTGTATTGATTTCAACATGTACAGTCCAAGCCATGGAAAGGAGAGTCAAGGCCTGAAGTCTGACCACAAGTGTAGTTCCAGATTTCGGTTTTCCAGTCTGGTATTTGTGACTGCAGTTCCTTCCTTGGTTTCTGTGACACGTCCTGTGCACACAAAGCCATGTAATTCCTTCGACACGAGTGTGCCTCAGCCAGTGCAGCCCATCCCATGATGCTGGTTTGTCACGCCCTGTGCTTTGGTCCTGTTCTCCCACACACTCAGGACGAGCGCACAGTTTGTCACCATAAATCCCACAGAGAGGTGAAGAAACAGCCATAGCCGGGGTCGTTATTTAAAAACGGGAGGTCGCGGTAGACTTTTTGAAAAGCAATAAATAAAAAGCACAGCTGAAAACAAAGACTTGTCACTCTGAAACGAAGGGTTTCCAAGGCCAGCCCCTCCTCCGGCAGCGCCCGGGCTGGGGGGCTCAGCTGCCCGTCCTGTCGCGGCACATGAGCGCCCTGAGCTGCGGGGATTTCTGTAAGCGGAGCGCCCGCGGGCCGTGCGGCTGCCGGGGGCTGCTGCAGCCGGCCCGGGGAGCAGCGCCCGCGGCGGGCACGGCCCCGGGGCAGCCCCACAGCAGCCGCTTCCCGTGCAGGGCGGCCAGGCGACACTCGCACAACTCCACCAGCGACGCCACCTGCTCGTGCAGCGGCAGGGACTTGAACTTCTTCTGGGCCAGGCAGAAGAAAGCTTCCACAAAGGCTTGCAGACACATTCCTGCAAGGGAAAGGTGCTCACAGGAGACTGGGCATTGCTAGCAGCCTGTGTTCCTTAGGGATAACGCTAGCTCTCGTGGCAGCAAGGCCAAGTGTGCGTGTGGTGGGTGTGAGCACAGTTGTGCTACTTTCACATCTTTCCATTTAAGTGGCAGCCATCTGGAATGCTCAGAAAGCAAAGAAATGGTCTGTCCTTCAAAGACCAACAGCCAAGGTTTGTTTGACTCGTGTCACGCTCATTGGGGGTTTCAGGGCTGGGTTACAGATGGGTGACACTCTCTGTCACTGAGGCAGCTTCTGGCTTTGCAGGCCTCAGCCTGGAATCCAGAGGCAAAGTGGTGCAGCAAGAACCCATTTTAGGATATCACACCATTAAACTGATGTAGTATTAGCCTTGATTTCTGCTGCCAAAATTATTAAGTTGAAACCAAACGAGACACACAGTAACATACTGAGCATCAAGGAAAACAATCCAGCTGGAGAGAAAAACAGGTTTATGTCAGCAGCTGAATGGAGCCTTTTCAACCCTGTATTTTTAGAGATGGATCTGACCCAAAAGTTCACACCAGTGTGTTATTTCAGTCGGCAGCACTATGAAGGTAACCCCATTACCAAGTATCACCTTAGCAAGATGTGAGGTTATTTGAAGCACTACTTCCCTCCTGCACAGCCTGCACCAGCTACAAACCCTTTTAAAGGTGAAGAGTTCATTTTTTCACTCATACCCAGCAACTCCACAATAGTTGTTTCAACTGAATGAAAAACAAACAGCTGAAAAATGCTGTGCCAAAAAATGTCTCTGCTATAATACAACTGCTCTGCCCCTTCCCACACAAAAGTCCCCTGCAGAAGCCCCATGCTGCAGGGGAGACTCTTCAGCTGCTATTTGATCACATCTCACTAACAGCACGTTGCCAGAGCTGAGGGGAAGAGAGGCTGAGTACTAACACTAATTATTGTATTTAAAACCTTCAAGTAATACCTACTCAAATTCTTAATTAAGAAACCAGACCCCAATTGGTTGTGCAGAATGCCACAAGCTCTCCCAGTTTGAACATACACTTAAGAAGATTATTTTAGGATATTGAAAGGTTTGGGTTTTTAAACTGTGTTGGCTTATTGATGCTGTAGGAAAGGCACCTTTTCAAAATATGACAATTACATTCTGAAGTATAATTTCTCTCAACCAAGGCTGCAGCTGGGGTCGTTTACGATCTTGGCTGTAAAACAGCTTGCAAAGGAATTGTTGAGTTATCTGAAAGCAGCAGCTGCCAGCTCAGTAAATTATTTTATCAGTCACGGTGAGCTGCAGGCAGGGAAAGCACCTCTGGTAGCACACACACACTTTCTCCCCAGAAGTGACACTCGTGTGGAGCAAATTATGAAAAAAGTTAGAAGCTGTTTTAGAACAACAGAATCCTGCTTGTCTTGGTTACAGCTGGGAGTGGGCCAAACATAAAGCCAACAGAAACAGGTGGATAGTTTGTGTTTTAACACCTAAAAAGCATCTGGTTCATTGACACCATACACAAAACTCCTAATTTTTGAAAGCCTGAAGATTCAGTTGCATGTCTGTTATTTTTCCTGGTGAAATTCTACCAACCAACCACGTAAGTGATTTATATCCACCCTGAAATGCTAAATTCAAATATTTAAATTTTATATAGCTGTGAAACTGAGGTGACCTTCATGTCCCTAAAGTAATACTACCCTGAAGGATAACTGCCACAGCACTAACCAGGAGAATTGGATGTGTATGTGCATGCCTCAGGTGTACATGGCTTCTCCCCATTTCTATCAAATGTTTGAAGTGTACCTGAGCAAATAAAATTGAAAAAAATAACCCCAAAAGCGAGATTTCAGTTTTTGAATACAAACCTGGGTTACCTGAGTCCTTGTGGTCAATGCCCATGCTGTTCCACCTCCTTGTGATATCAATATATAGGATATCTACAGCAGCCATGGAAAAATTGCTGTTACTCAGTTTGCAGTTTCTGTTAAAAGGAAACAAAATAAAGAAGAGATTCTCATTACATCCAAACTCCCAAGTTAGGAAACATTCTGCAAGGGCAACTTGCAGGAGGAAAGTTTCCCCGTGTCATGTGTACAGACCCACTGTAACGTGCTCAGTTTAATAAAACACACACAGCAGAGAGCAAACAAACCAGCATTCATTAAGGGCTCCTATCTGAATGGAACAGGCCCAAACTCGGAATATTTCAATTAAAAATATGACCTGACTGTTACACAGAGCTTTCTCCCAGGGTATTGCCAGTACTCTGAGGCTGTAAGAGAATGGAATTAATTGGTGCCCTGCAAAACCCACCACAAATCTGCACAGACCATCTGCACGAGGCAGGGTTTGCACAGAAATACCCTTTTATTTGTCTGCCTGATCCTGCTGGGAAAGGGCTGGAGGAAGCTTTCAGGCACAGCCTGGCCTCTCCATGCCTGCACACTGCCAGCACTCAGCCTGGTGCTTCTGAACCCTGCATGGAAAGCAGCTCTGGATGCAGCTTGGGCTGGGGCATGTGGGGCTGTGGAGCTGATCGTGGATGGGAACAGGCCCCGTGTCCAGGATTCCCAGATGTCTGGCAGCCTGGCTGCCACCACTGCACGTGCCAAAGAGCTGCCCAAAACTTCTCGCCAGAAAAGAAACAAAAAAAACCACCCCAAAGTCGGATAATTGAAGCAAATCTCACTCTTTAGTAACCTCAACAGAGCTCCCTTAAAATAGAATAAGGCCTCACCTAGGTAGCTCAAAAATTCTCACAGTGTTTCCCTTTTAGCTACTTTTTTAGAATGAAGAAAATATTAAAGGAGAACAGATTTTGATGAGACAGAATTTGGGTGCACAGTCTTTGCAAACACTTGCCCACACACGAAATCCCACTCGTGTACCATTTTATTCCTGAGGAGTGATACAACAAACATAAACCTGACCTTCCTTCTGAAATGAACAGCAATGACAGCTCTTCAAAAAAAGGGCCTTATAGCTGGTATAGATGCTCTGGGAGAAAATAAAAATATCTGCCAGTATTAAAAAGTTTAATTTAACATGCATTAAGAAACTGCAAATGCTATTTCATTGGAATATGGCAATTTATCTAAATATTCTTAAAAGAAAATGTTGGCATTTATTCTGTGTTCCTCTGACAAGTGCCAAAGTAAGGCTGGATTAAACTACAAAAAAATACAGAACTGGATGCAATCCTGTGCTGGTCTGTGGATAGAGCAGATGCCTTCAGACATTTTCTATATATTGTAATTTGTACAGACCAAGTTGTTTTATATTCATTCCTGAATGCTAAATGCATCTGCATAGAAACAGGATCTGAGTTTTAAGAGTACATCTGCTGCTGCTGCTCATTTCTTTTGTCATAGTCAATGAAAGACAGAAAATGAGGTATTTGTACCATGACTAGAACAGATACAGCCATAAAAAACAATGGAAAAAACCCTCCTAAATAGAAAAGTATGTGAAAAAATAAATTGAGTTCCTTGACATTGCAAGGTGCAATTTCACAATGCAAATCCATCCCTGCACGGTGCATCAGGAACTGGCATTTGGGAATCCTCCCTGCAGCCTGGGGCAGCCAGCAGTGCCCCCACAGCTGACAGAATCACATCCAGTGACCCAATTTCAGCTGTCACCTCCTCACAGTGATAGTTCCACCGTTTACTGGCAACGTGACATGTTGGTGAAGACGGCAAATTGTATCTGTCCAAGAATCACTGATCTGCTGTCAAATAAAGAGCCAGCTTCCTGCCAGACACAGCCTCCGAGGTCAGGTACTTCAGGAGCTCAGAATGATGGAAATGGATTTATTTGAGAACAGGACAGGCACTGGCTCCACGTTGGAAGGCATCACAAAGCCTGCAAGCTGAGGGTGTACCAATAACACCTTCTGGAGGCTGACCTGGAACAGAGACTAGGCAGAGCAAGAGGAAAAGTAGATATTTATTAAAGGCCTCACTGAGCAGCACAAGAGTCCAGCTGGGCCACGCTGGCCCAAAATGGGCACAAAATGGGTGACTGATCACGAGGCCCCACACATTTATAAGTTCTGCTCCACTGGCATATTAGAAACAATTGTCCAATTACAGCTCCAGGTTGTGAAGCTCCATCCTCCTGTTTTTCTCTTCTCCCTTCACTGTTTTCATTCTTGGGGCTGAAAGTTGTCCTTGGTATGGAGCTGGAGAAGGAATTGTTTTGTCTCTCTACTCTGTGAAGAGAGCTCAGCAACACTGAATATGAAACCTAAAGCTGCCCACCAAACCAGCAGAGAATCTGAAATACAAAAGCTAAAAGCTGAGGCATCCAACAGGGCCAGCTTTTACCCCACTGACCTTATAAAGGTGCGGAAGCCCGTCGGGCCCAGCTTGGTGGTCCCTTTGACCCCGAGGAAGTGGATGAAGAGGGCGGCCACCCTGTCCACGAGGCGCAGGTAGCTGAACTGCTTGGCGTACTTGGGGAACACCTGCTTGAGGCACAGCGAGGGCAGGGCGGCCTCGGGGCTGGCCGGAGCCTCCGGCAGCTCCGCGCTGCCTCCTGGCATCTGCTCCAGGCACCTGCGGCACACAGAGGCACAGGGCTCAGCTGGGGAAGGGCTCGGAGCTCCCCCGGCCAGCCCTGCCATGGGGACACCCCACACACACCAGGGTGTCCCGGAGGCTGAGCTGGAACACGGACACGGCGAAAGGATAAACAGGGATTTGTTAAAAGGACTCAATGGGTGCACTTGGGCAGTGCCAGGGCCTGGCTACACCCAAGGTGAACCCAAAATGGGCACAAAATCATGAGATCACACACTTTTATAAGTTTTGGTCCATTAGCAGACTGGAGTTAATTGTCCAATTACAGCTTCAAGTTATGAAGCTCCACCCTCCTTGTTCTTCCTTCTCACTTCACCGTTGGTTTTGTACTTGGGCTTGAAATTTTTATCAGTTGTCCTTGGAACCAAGCTGGAAAAGGAATTGTGTTGTCTTCTTACTCTGTGGAGAGCTCACTAGCACTTAATATGAAACCCAAACCACACACTAAAACAGCACAGAATCTGAAAAATATAAAAGCCAAAACCTCAGGCATCAGACACCACTGCTGTTGGGGTGGCACTGCCACACTGCAGTTTACAAAGCACCCGGCCTTCTAAGACTGTAGCTGCAAAATGTTAATTATATTATATTCTTTTGTATCCACACTTACATTCACTGAGGTTGACTGTCTATAAATGTGATCACATAAAAACATACATTGTTTTTATAAAAGCTTATAAAGACTAAAAATACATAACCTTAGGTAGAACTTTAGTAATGTTCCTCTGCTGCAGATAGCAAAGTAGAAAAAAAATGTTGTTTTTGTCATTAGTTAAGTAAAGCTTAAAGTTCTTAGTTTTGTTCTTTCTCATGTAAGATGGGATGGTGATGTCACTGCCATTGAATACCTGCCAAAAGAGCAAGAGTATGTACAGCCAAGAAGCAACAAGCACACAGGCTTCTATTTTTAATCTTAAAAGGTCTGTTCATGAATTTAAAAATTCAAATCTTCAGCCAGTTGAACCAGACCTTGACCAAATGTGAAACCTTGTACTCAGCAGAGAGGAGGTTGTGCTGTTTGTAACACAACTCACATTTTAATGATGCCTGGAAGCCCCAAACCCTTTCTCATTCCAAATTCAACAGTGTTTTGGATTGTACATTATTCATTCATCATTAATGTTTTTAGTTAAAAAAATATAAAGCTTTACTTTAAAGGGCACAAGCAGAGTTGAGAATATTTCATTTTTTATAGCAAGGAGTAAAGAGATTGTGAAAGGGATCAGCTTCAGAGCCCTGAATCTCAGCCTGGTGCTCTTGGAGCAAGGCTGGAGCCGTGTCCATCCACCCCTCTCCCTGGAGCAGCTTGGAAATAACCAACCTGCAGCTCCTCCACAAACCACACCTGCCCTGCTGAGCAGCACTCCTTGAAACTTCTCACCAAGGACTTCAAAAGAGGATTTTTTCAGCCCTTCATTTTACACCCTCCCCTCCAGGGCAATGAGAAGTGTCATGGAGGGAGCACCCAGGGCAGAGCCAGAGCTCTGGACACATCATCCCTGCTGGGAGCCACAGGAGTCTGGGTCTCCCTGCCTGAGGGGGAACGGACACAAATTACTAAAATAGCTCTGGTTTGGTTTAGGGTCCTTAAAATAAATTGTATTTTGGTCAAAGAAAAAATATTCTTGAATGCAATAAAGCAGAGGCTCTAAACTACCACCTAGAATTTCCCTCTTCCCCTCCTTTCAATGGAGCCTAGAGCTTTCTTTGAAGTCCTGGATAAAACTCAGAACCAGCATCCCATTTCAAACTTTTACTGAGAGACCTCTTAAATCCATACGTCTTATTAGAAAAGTATTTTAAAATTAAAACCAGCATTTTTTTATATGCTACTGCATGTCTCATTCCTTTCCACTTATACATTGGGAAAGTCTGTAAAATATTTAGATCAGAACAAGAAAACTTAATTTAGTCTTTACTGCCAAATGTTGTACTTCCATTCAGTAAAAAAAATAAAAAAAAAAGTAATATACTTCTTAGTTTGCTTTTGCAGGTTAGGACTTTTATAAAGTTTAATGATTTGTTTTCATTCTTTAGTTCCCCCACAAGATTTCCTTACTTTTCCTTTTTTAAAACACTAGAGCCCAATTAATATGATCATAGAATTTGAATTACAGTAAAAGATATATTTTGGACTTTTAATAAAACTCAGACTTTCCAAAGCAAACCTGCACAAGGGCTTGCCTGTGCCTGCACTATGAACTGATCCACAGACCTGTTCTGCACACTCACCTTCCCTGATTTACCCTGACTATATTCAGGCTACAATTCTCCCCTGCTACACAGACATTACCTCAGTGAAGGTTTATTTTCTGTATTATTCACACACCTGTGTGCCCCCACCTCGGTGTGGTCTCACCATGGCTAATTAAGACCCTGCCTGGGTAGGCCCATCCAGCCAAGTGTGGTGCCCATAAATACAGAATTTTGCTGTGATTTGTGATTTTCCAGGGCAGGGCTGCAGGGGCTGTTTTTTGCCTCTGCACCCACACAAACTGCTCTCCTTGCAGTGCCCCATTCCGTGTTCTGTGGTGCTTGGCTGCCATCTGCCAGTGCCACACCGTGAGGGGCTCAACTCCCCAAGGGTCACAGCCAAAAACCAGCATCAGCAGCGTCCTCAGGGCAGGGCAGAAGGAAAGAAAAAGGAGGGGAAAAATCAGCAGAGGGAAGGAGAGATGATGTCAAGAGTGCAGGAGGAAGGAGCTACAAAGAGCAGAAATCCAGCTCCACGTCCAGCAGCAGTGAAAATGTGAGGGGGATTCTCAACTCTGTGTCTACCTTTAGCTCAGCAGTCAACTGGAAAAAAAAACACAACTACTCATTTTTGTAACCTCTCCTGCCACAGAATCATGGAATGGTTTGGGTTGGAAGGGACCTTAAAGGCCATCCAGGTCCATCCATGGGCAGGGACACCTTCCCCTGTCCCAGGCTGCTCCCAGCCCTGTCCAAGCAGACCTGGGACACTCCCAGGGATCCAGGGGCAGCCACAGCTGCTCTGGGCACCTGAGAACCCCAGGGACCCCCTGGGATGCTGCAGTGGGGCCGTGGGGAGGCACCAGGAACCCCAAATCTGCACCCAGCCCTGCCCAGGTGCCTCCAGGAGCTCCTCTCCCGCGGGATTTCCAGCAGGCCAGGGGAGGAGGAGAAAGCTGAGCCCCGCTCTTTAGAGCTGCTCGTTAGAATTAATTGTTTTGACTGACACAGCTGAGTCAGGCAAATGAATGAAAGGTCAAATATAAGGTAATGCTTCTGTTGCCACACAGAAAAAAGCAAAGCTTCATTTACATACTAATGTCTGACCTCAATACATTAGTTTCTCTAATTCTGCAGCTTATGACAGATCACTCTTTAGAAATGATCAACTGTGGTGCAGCTTTAAAAAAAATTTAAATTTTAATAAAGCTTATGGAAATTACATCTAAGACTACTTATCTTTTATACATGATTACTAATTTATTAATGTTTCCTCCATCTCTGTTTTATTCCTTTCTTTCTGACCAGCCTTAATCTTTATGCAAATACAACTTGCTGAGGGACAAACAAATTTGCAACTACTAATTAAAGGCTTCAAAATTTGCAGCATTTTGTACACTTGTATATAAAATTTAGCTGTCAAATTTGGAGTAAAATGGGGTAAAAATCACAATATTAATATTTCTAAGAATGCTTACTTGATGTATTTTACATTTAGGGCATTGCTAGAAGTATAAATTAAGCAATTTCAGTATCAGCTTACAACTGCTTACCTAATAAAAGAAAATATTATGTTCTGGATTCTGAAGCTATAATTATTCCCTCAGCTGAGCCTCTTATTCTCCAAGCAAGGACTATGTTAACATAGTTAAAAGCAGAGAATATTTTGCATGACAAATCTATCTCTCCACCCATTTATCACCACAAAATATGGACCTCCCAAGGAACAGGTAAGTGTTTGTACCTGGAGCATGTAGGAAGGAAATACATTTGTGTGCTCATTCACAGAAATAAATCATTTAGGACACTAAGGCCAAGCCAGAGCAGTGTCTCTGCATTAACAACCATTCATGAATTTGCTTTTATGAACTAATCCCATTATTTTTATGAACACAGAGACTTCCAGCACTCCCAGGATGTCATAGCAAGCAGTTTCATGGTTTGCCTGCATGTTGTGTGAGTAATCAGCTTTTGTTTTGTTCTGGCCACTCGTGAGTGTCATTTGAAGAAAATGAATATTCATCCCCTCTTCACCCTCTGGCAAAGTAAAAAAACATCAATAGCACAAGAATCTCCACCTTTCAAAATAATAATAATATAGCTGCACAAAGACAGAAGTGTTAAAGTAATGTTAAACCCACAGAGCAAGAGATTTTTGACATTATATTAGAAAAATTGTGGCTCTTACACAGAGTTTATTCAACACTTTGGAGAATGCTTTGAGGCAGGCAGAGCAACCCCAGTAAAGAGTCCACATTTCAAAGAGCAGAATCAATGAGATTAAACATAAGGATTGATAATCACCATGGTCTTGGCAGACAACAAACTTCTGATCACACCAAATACATTTTGAAAACACAGCAGCTGTCCTGTCTCTGGGAAGCAGAAAATGCTGAAAGCAGAGTTTCCATCTCCCTCTGAGAGAAAAAAATAACAAACCAAAGGCTCTATCTCAGTTAAAGAAATAAATTGGGCAAATCACTTCACTTAGATTTTAAACTTCACCTGCAGCCTCCAGGCCTGGCATGGTGTCCCTGTGGAAGGGTGAAAGATGAGCAGCACACTGCTGATTTCAGAGGGCTGGCAACACATTTTAGGTGGCTCCACGGGTAGAATGGACTCCACAGCTTTGCCATTTGCTTAAGAAAACCAAAATAATTTCTTAGACAGTTGGGCAAGTGAAGCCCAAGCCCCTGCAGCCTGTCAGCATCCATCAGAGCAGCTCTCACCCATGCCAGGCTCTCCTGCCCGTCCCTGGAGTGCTGCTTGTTTGCCACAGCCATCAGTCCCCTTCTGAGAAGGATGGTTCACTGCCTCTTCAGATTGATGGATTTATTATAAAAATAAACACTTCTCATTAAAGAGTAAATAGCTTTTGGCAGGAAACAGAAGACTGGAAAGTTTGCTGCCTTCACACGGTGTTAATGAGTGTTTCCAAGATGCAGAAAGTTGGCATGGATCCTGCTCTGCTCCACACCAGGGACACAGAGCCATGGAAGACAACGTTCCTGACATTTTCATTTCATATGCAGAGCTGTGGTTTGATTTCTGTAGCCCTCCCTAATTCATCGTTTAAATAATTAAAGGAGAAATGCATCTGAGGAGTCTCAGGTGCTGAAAAAACCCAGCTACTTCCTAATCATTAATTGAGATTCTTTACTTCCAGCTTTCTCCTCTTAAAAATAATGGGGGTATCATTCTGTATTCACTACAGATTTATTACTCTTAATGTAACACAAGCAGTGAATGCTTATGTTATTACCTGTCAGCTATGAGTGCAGCAGAAAATATGGCATTACTGTAATGAAATAATGGATAAGCAATGCAAATTCTGCATCCAAAGACTTTGTTCCACTGTAGCAAAAAATTATTACAGAACAAAGATCATTAAATATAGTCCTCAATACTTTATTTTCTGTGGAGGCAGCTGTTATTATTCCTAGTAGATTTATTTGTGTTCACTATTTGCTTTCAAGGTACTTATGTGCCTCATTATTTCTCCAGGGTTTCTTTTGTTTCTTTACAAAAGTGTGCCTGAAAAATAATAATGCAGGATAGTGCAAAGGCAAACCAGCTGTAAAGCCTGGGAATACTCTGAAATTAGATCACCAAGTGTCTTACAGCAGAACAGAAAAAATAAAAAACCCCAGGATATTTCTTCCCATGTGGAAATTATTCTTAGAAAGCAGTTGTGCTTATGCTGGGACAGAAAAGGAGCTTTCCCCTGCCATCCACGGGAGCAGAAAGCAGCAGTGCAATTGCATTTTATCAGCCTTAATCCTGCTATTAAAGCAGGTGAATTCTCATACACAAAATAACACTCCTGATGATTACACTGCTATTAAGCCATGTGACTTCCTGCTTTCATTTTGTGGCAACTGGGTGCTAGGCAGTTTTATTGCTTCCTCAGTGTTTCAGAGACTAGAGACCAATTATTACTTAAAAATAAGCCAATCATCTCTCTTGCTGAAAGATGACTTGCAGCAGAAGTTAAATTATAGAGAACATCACTGCCCCCAATACATTAATTTCTGTCACTCTGTCACTGTAAAAATTTACAGCAGATATAATCTCTTTGAAGGGGGATCAAGTCATAGAAAGTACGAGCCTAGTTTTAAATAGAATTTTAATTTTAATGAAAGCTTCAGGGAATGATGTTTATGCTGCTTATCTTTCATACCTGGTGATTAAGTTAATTTATACTTAATGGAAGAGGATATTTCTAATCCCCAGACAGGCTCAACATCTGTCTGTGACTATGTTTTTGGAAGCCTTAAGCTGCTTGTGATTGATGTAATAAAACCAGGATCCTGCAGAACTGACACCTGAAGGATATCTGTAAGAGGGAAAATGTTATTTTTCTGCTCAATGCCTCTGCTTAAGTCAAACCCAAATCCAAGCACTTAATATTGCTGTCCCTTAAAAACCTGCTTTGCACTCCCAAATAATTAGCTGAGTATGAACAGGGCAATAAGCAAACAGTTCTCAAATATGTTTATCATCCAATATTCACTCATTATGTGCAGTGCCTGAGACACGAAACTTTCTGATGGCCTGAAGCCAATGAGAATAATAAACCTCCTGCAAAAAACTCTGTGAAATAATCTCCATTTTTCCTTCACTTCTTATTCCACGTCTATTTAAAACCAAATATTAGCAAAAATAAATGCTTGCATNATAACAGGAAAAAGAAAGTCTTGAGATATAAGTATCTTGCCAGGAAAAGAGAATATTTCCCACTTTGTCCCAATAAATCACAGTACTGCCAATGAAAAAATACCTAGGTATTTCCAGCTGTCATTTATACCCATGTTATTTTAAATTCTAATTCTTCCAAGGCACCTGCAGGTAAGAACCTTGCAGTGGTGTGCAGGATGTAATCTGTGTGTGCACATTCATTAATTCCATTTCCCTGTATCTGTTACAAGGCTGTGATGTGGCCCAGGAGCCCCACTCCAAGGAGTGATTTTTGTTTCCTCCCTCAGTGAGGTGATGCTCCTCAGCCTGCCCTTGGCTGATCAATTGGTTCTAACATCTTCTAGGCTGCATGAAATCTGATTTTTTGAAATCAATTTGTTCACGGCTTGTGCCATTCCTGAGAGAACACAAAGCACACGACTCAGGAGTCACAGGAGGAGCTGGAGACCAAGACAAAGCGTTCAAGGCTCCCCCCAGATATTAAATGCAAAATTATCACAGTTGGTTGTAGATTTTGTTACACAGAACGCAGAGATTGTAAAGATGTCAAGGTGGCAGGTAAGAAATAAGCCATTTTTATATCACATACACACAGCCCTGCTGTACATCCAGACATAAATACACACTGTGTAACTACAGTTTCTGTTTGCACTACATACCTGTACACTTCTGCTATGAAAACTATCTGGTGGGAAGCAATTCAGTATCAGAGAGATTACAGAAAATTAGAAGTTATTGGAGTTTACATTACAGAGCAACTGGGAAAATTGATTTAAAGGCAGAGTTGCTTCTGTACAGCACAAACACTCAAGAAGGTGAAAGAAGAAAAATGCTAAATTAAATACACATATACCCTCCATTTTAGACAAGGCAATTAAGCTAATATTCTGAAAATCAAATTGCATTCAAGAAGCATTTAACTGCACATTAGTAATGGAAATTGTGCATTTACAAAAGCACAAGAGTGCAGCTGAATCACTGCTCCTGCAGTAAGGTACCACCCCAAAACCAGATTATGTTAGCAAGCTACAGGCTACCTAGAGGTGAAGATGATTTTGCTGATGGCAGAAACTCAGCTCAAATGATTAACATATTGAAGTGTCAGGAAAAAACACTTTGTACTCAAACCTAACTATTGATGCCCTTCTCTGTATGAACACAGAAATTCAGTGAACCCCTCTGGACAGGAAAGGCACACACCTAAAGATGTTGCCTTTAAGAGAAGGACATAAAAATGGGTTTAACTTCCAACTACAAGAGCTCTCTTGTATTGAAAACTAAAGAGGGAATTACAGGGGTGGAACGAGATGATCTCTAAGGTCCCTTCAGCAGAAGAGACTCCACCAAACACTTCAGTAAACACCTCAGAACTTGAGGAATAAGGTCAGAATTGCTATTGTTTTATATCCCATCCAGAGTAACTCCAGCACATTTCTGACCATCTTGAACCTGAATTTGCAGTGGTTTCAGCTGAAGCTTCCCTTAAACATCTGCATGCAGCACAGCTCCCAGGGATGCTTTCAAGTCCTGCTGACTTCAGGGTTCAAAAAACAAAGCAGAGCAACACAAAGCAGCTTACTTGGTTAGAATTCAGTCAGAGCAGGAGCAGAGGAGCTCCAGGATCCACGTGGCAGTTTTGGCACTGGCTGCTCCTCTGGCCCAGTCAGAGCTGCTGAGGGACAGAGTTCAGCCAAACCTGCCTGACAGCAGCTTCTCCCAGCACCCAGGCTGACAATCTCTAATCAAATAACTCAATCCAAAGATGCATTCAGACCTGCTGCCTCCGTGTTCATTTGGATGCCATGTGGAAAGAGAAGCAGCCACCCCTTCACTCCTGACCTCCCTTCTTTTCGGGCAAACCTTGGAGATTACAGCAACTCCTGTGGCTGCACCACAAAAACTAGAGAAAAGTGACTTTTATTTTTCCTTTTCTCTGTATTTTATCACAAATGCTTTCTTCTTTCCCCTTCTTAATGACCAACTTAAAATGTAATATGGTGTGAATCTCTGAAAGGTGTAATTGCTACAGCATTTTTTGATACATTCAAATGTTTGGAAAGTTCAGGTTTTATGGAGACACTTGTGACAGGTCACATTCCTCAGTTCATCTCCATTTCTCCCTCTACTGCTCACGAGAGAGAAAAAAGAAAGAAAAGAGATGTCAATAAAAACCTAATTAGATTAGCTGCATCTCAAAACACTGTGATTCAAGTCTAATTGGCCAAAGTAGTCTCCATTCCCAATTTGATAGCACAGCCCCAGAGCTGGGGGCACTGCACACACCAATTACTGCTAAAGCTCACCACAGCTTTGGGCCAATTAATTCCACAGTGCTGAAAACGAAACCTTTTCAAATCCTGCAACCCATATCAGTTCTTGTCCATTAAAATTTCCAAATGAGCTGGGCCTGTCATCAGCTCACTTGCTCAGTACATTGTAAGCACTTCCAGCTGTCCCTCAGTACGGGGTCATTGCAAGAGATTCAGGATAAGGCTGAATTCTCTCTTTATGTGCAAGTTAAAGTACAGCCTGTCCAGTCAAGATGTGAGTGCTCAGAATACAATGTGTGAGCAAACACAGACCTGCTTGCCAAACTGGACTCTGAATAACAGCACTTCTTGCAGTGGTGAAGGCTAAAATAGGAATAATCATAAATTAACCTGTATCTATGCAAAGAATGTGGGTTTAGCTATTTTTAAAGAAATATTATTACCCATTTTTAGTCAATTAAAACATTTCAGATTACAGCCACTTAGAAATTAAAAACTCTGTCATCAGATTTAATTATCTTATCTGTGTTGGGACTTCTGCCACAGCACATTCAAATTATTTGCCAGTGCTCTGCACTCAGTATTGTATTTTCTGTTGTTGTGGTACAACATAAGTGGCTTTTAAACCCAAAGTGCCACTGTTGTGTCAGCCAAGCACTTCCAGATCCTTCCCTTCGTGGAGGGACATCTCACACTGTAGTTCACAGAATTTCCAATAGGGCCTGTCCTAATCTACAGGAGAAAGGTTAAATGTTCTTAAGGATGTAGCAGATAAATAATTGGAAAAGCAAGAACAGAGAGCAAGGATCAAGATACCACAACAGCTGCTTCACAAAACTGAAGAGAGTCATTGAGGCAAATTCTTCTTGAGCAGGAAGAGAAAGAGCAGTAGAAATAAATACTCTCAACTACAGAAAAACCAAGTTAACATTTCAGTAATCTGAACTGAAGGAACATTGACAAACATCACATTTAAAAGTCTCCCTCCCATGTCTAACTCATCAAAAGCTGCCCGGGCTAATGTAACAGACACAAATTGATAGTGGAGCTGGCAGATTGCCTGATGAAGGACTAAAGCAGAAAGCCCTCCAGGAAAGAGAAAGGGGCTAATTCAATGTGCTTCCAAAGGGCTTTGGCAGAATGAGCCTGAATATGAACGCTGGGGCATTTTGACTGATGGAGAAAAGAATTGTGTCAGCCTCCAAAATGAACCAGAGGAGAAAGATCAATCTCAAGAAAGCCACTCATATGAGTTTATACAGTCTCAGGCAGAAACAAGGCTTGGAGTGAGGAGGTGGTGCTTGAGAGGTGTTTGAATAGCTGCAAACCTGAGCAGCCTTGCAGGCAGAGGGATGCAGGAATGAACCCAACAGGCAGCCCATAAAGTCAATTAGCAAATGGAAACCCAAACACTGCTGCTTCCAGAGCTGCCTTTATTGCATGCTTATTCTGATAGGCACTAAACTCACTCCACAGAGTGCAGAAGGCACTGCCAGCCCTGAGTAATGAATCCCTGAGGAACATAATACAGTTGCTCACAGCAGTGGAAACGAAGAAACATTGCAGGCAGCCCGAAGAACAGCCATTATTTTCTGATCAGTGAGAGCTGCAGCAGCAGCATTCCCCACCCAGCCTCTCCACACGGAGCTCCTGACCCTCTTCAGCCACCCCTGTCACACCATCATAACCTTACAATGCGGGTAGTGAGATAAACACAGTAATAAATGGCAAGAATGACTTTATCATCAGCAAAATCTAGGCTAATCATACTCTCGAGACATCTCTGCACAGTGTGTTTTCATTTTTCCATTAAACATGACTTTAACATCAGGGGAGGTTATGAAACTGAAGAAAAATATCTGGAAAATAAATGGAATTCAGCTGAACAGGTGATTTCCTGACTTTCCTTAACAAAGTAAAAAATTGCTCCTCAACATCAAGAAACTAAAAACAGCATTAGGATTTGGACAATGTCTTTGGAACATACAAAAGAATGACCAGAAATTAATTCATGTTTTCATTAAATACAGATCCCATTCTCCTCCTACAAGCTATTCACTTTTTCCTCTATCATGGAAAGGAATCCATGAGCAAAAGTTGTGTAATCAACAGTGCTCAAAATGAATCATCTTGTTTTGTGTAAGAAAAGAAGAAGATCTTTTGTGTAGCAAGTTCTACAAAACCTTGTTTTGACTGAATTTCTTCCTAACACCAAAAGAATAAAATAAAAAAAGTCAGTCTGACAGACATTAATATTTACAGGGTGCTCACAGAACAGAGTGACATTAGCCAATGTTTGCATGCTGATCTTGCAAAAATTTGAGAGCAACCACATTGGGGTTCTTCCTGCTCAGGAAATTAGTTAATCATATTTGACATTTGCTAGAGCCACAGGACCCAGAGAAGAGAATTGTACCTGACATATTTTAAAAAGAAAGGAAAAAAAAATAATCAGAACATCACAAATAAATTTCAAGTCTGCTTTCAAATGGAAAAAAAGCACTGCAGTGGCATGTACAGAGAATAGCACCCAAGGAAAGATAAACTAGCAAGGAAACAGCAAGGGTGTGATAGGTAATAAACCAAAAGCATTCCGTTTGGAGGGCACAAGGAATTGATTGTTTTTGTAACAGCCATAGATTAAATTACATTTCATTTCCAAAGTGTTTCAATTCTTTCTTCTGTCAATGGCTATTTCAGAGCTGAATAAAAGTCATTATATTACTTAGGGGGCTGCACCTTCATCATCTCTAGCAAGGGAAAAGCAAATTTTATTCCATGAGCAACTCATATTTCTAATGACACATGTGCCATAGCGCTATGATTTCTTTATCAAAAGAATAAAATGGTTCTTTTCTATCCTGAAATATGGAAGAAACCAGGCATGGGAATGCAAGAGATCACACTAGGACACAGAGTAAACAACTGCAACCAAAATACAAAGGAGTCCTTATTGCTGGACTAATTAGCATTAATAACTAGGGCATAAATATTTTTGACAGGACAGGGAAGGGGGTCATTAGCATTTTTGAGATGATATAAATGTTCTTCCTATAACATGCTGAGCAGTCCTGCTCCAGATGATCCTCCCAGGTTGCCTTTACAGCTCCCAACATCTGACATCCAGTGCAGAACACACAGCATTTCCATGGCACTGGGACTCCTTTGTGTTCCTCCAATCTAATGCAATTTGAGGAAGAACAAATTGCTAATAATTAAACAAACAGTGAAACTGAAACCTTTTTACTACTATCAAGATTCCAAATTAGGCACAGAAAAATAGAAGTTTGCAAAGCCTTTTGAAATGGATTTTCTGTTGGAGGCACAACACACACAATGATTTGCATCAGTGATTATCTTAATTAAACTGCTGTTTACATAAGTAACGTTGATTTACTTTACATGTTGTTCAGTGTCATTAGACCATTCATTTAATTGTGCAAATTTCCTTTAGCTGCAGCCTTCTCTCACCTTCAGCAGGCTGTGAACAGCACCTCTGTTGTAAGGAGTGAATCCAGAGCAAGTTTAATAATTACTACACAAGCTTCAGACAAGTTTCAGTCTCACAAATCACTCCAGTATGTCAATGGCCTGGATGTTTGCCATCATCTGCTCAAGCCTTAAAATCCATGAGGACAGCACTGCCACACAAACAGCAAAAATAACTTCCAGGATATTTTATTAAATGCTTTAATTTCTTAATGACGAGTGAAACTTGAGTTTCTCATTAAGTGACTTGAAACTAGGGGAAGATCAGTTCTGCTGTGGAAGGAGAGCCACCATGTATATTTAAACACATTGATTGGAACATGTATCACCACAGACTTCCAACCACTAATTGCTGGCACTGCCAAGATAATTACCAGCAATCCCTGCATGTAAAGAAGGCAGTTGTGTTGGAAAAATTAAGAAATATGTATAGAATTATAAACTGATCCTATTCAGCTTAACTTTATTTTTTAATATTATACATCACATGACAGGAAGGAGGCAAAAAAATATCAAAACACTGTGAAGATGAGGGAAAATTAAACTAAAAAAAATTCTGAGCTATTAATCCTTCCTGATAATGAAGTACTTCAGGATGACTTCTAAAACTCACTTTCATTTAGATGCCTCATTTATTTTAATCTGGGAGATAATTAGAAGGAAATCAAATTCTCCATCAAACTCTCAGAGTATTTACCTGGGATGCAGCTCAGACTGCTCAGTATTTCCCCTGCATGTTCAAACTCTGTTACATATATTCTAAAACCTTACTGAATTAGCAAAATTTGAGTCTACAAGGCTTGCAGCTGGTTAGCTGTCACAACAGCAGTTCTTTCAGAGGTTTTTCCTATCAATAGTCCAAGTTTTGCTGGAGAAGTTGCACCCACAGCTCAGCAGAAAGGGGAATGTCAGGGAAGGATGGGCAGGGGTCACACGAGCACATCCCCAGCAGTGCCCTGTGCAGGCTGACTTAGGGTGCACACACAGAAATATTCATCCCCAAGATGCTCTCCAAACCAGATTGCCCTGGGAGAAAAGCTGCACCACTGATGGATTCTTGCCGTGAAGAGCCCGTGGTTTATCTCATCACCAGCTAATCCTGTTAGAAATTATTTAGCACTCAAAATGTGTCAGAGAAGAATCCTCAGCTGAATGAGCCTTCCTCATACACTGGCATCATCTGGCAATTTATTTGTAATTATCATTTGCCTTTTTTTCCCTATCTAATATGAAGTTAATGAATGCCTGACATAACTTCAGCAGAAAAAGCTGCCATGACTAGTTACATAATTACAGGTTAAAAAATGATCTTTTTCAGCTCCATGCACTGAAGTAATCTTTAAGGGTAGAGGTTAAGTACAGGCAACACAGAGTATAAATTGCTTTGCAAAACGTTCTGTACACTGACCACAGCAACCTCTCTGCCTTTGAAGGAAGAGTTTGATCTCATAATAATACTGCAATAATACAGAACTTGTTAGCATTATCAGTCATGTCTTGTTCATGGGCCTCTGTCTACAAAAGGACAGCAAATCTGCACTTGAAATCATTATAGAATGTGAATAACATTTCAGGTTACCACTAAGTGCCAAGAGAAGAGGAAAATGAATACTTTAGCATGGAGGCAGACCTATGGGCAAGAATTTCTAGGGAAAAAATAAAAAAAGGGAAAAAAAAAAAATCCCCCTTTCATGTCTTCAAGGAACTGCTTAAAATGAAGTGTTTCATCAAAAAAGAAGATATGAATTCTCTCAGGCTGATCCCACCACAGGCATTCCTGTGCAAGCTGCTGCAGGCACTTCTGCTCATTTCTAGATCATAGATTTAACTCTGTTTATTATCATACATTAAGGAAGCAATTTTTAAATATGACATTCATGCTTTTCAGCTCCAATGGGGCAATTCATTCAGAGTAATTTGTGACTTTCAAGGAAATTAATACACAAATGTCTGTCTCATGACTATTTTGAATAAAAAAAAAAGAGGCCTCAAGTAAAAGAACAAATAAATAAATCTGAGTTACTAAACTGTTTGCACCAGTTAAGAGTAAGATATTCCAGGGAAACTTGTATATCCTGATTTGCTATGAGCTTGTGGACCTTCTCAGGAAAAAAATAATCTCATTTTTCTATTTTTTGCAAGGCACTGATGCAAAACCAAGGATAATCAGCACACTTACTGAGTATCTTTCCTCTTCTTTTTCAGAGGGTCCACCAGCCTCAGGGTGTCTCTGATGACAGCAACTTTCACTTCTTCATCAACAGGGCTTGGGACATTTTCAAATACTCCAGGAGAAAGCTTTACATCACAAAGGGATACAATTATTCACTACAGAACTGAGGGTGATTTATTCCACATTTGTTCAAACTTCATGCACTTCATCTATATTTGAAATACACGATGATGGATTACAAAATACTTCCTCAAGGATGCATAAATACCTTCACATTTTCAGTGTGATGGTACAACAAATTTCTCTAGTAAACTGAAATATTAAAAAAAAGATTGTTGCTGAGGCTATCATTTATATTATGTATACAAACATGAAAAAGATTATTAACAATCTCCTAAACACAATTAACGACTGCAGGAGATGATGAATAAATGCATTTATGACAGAGATGATGGAGAGTTTTCACAATTCCAATAAGTCATATTTCCTATATATAAGATTAGCAATGATTTCAAAGCAGAAAATTACAAAGAACCTTGGAGGTTTCATATTAGCAGACAGTTTTCATCTTTCAAACAAAGAAAAAAAGCCCAGGAAACCCAACCTAAGCAATTTCATTCCAATATCACAAGGAGAACTCTTACCTCTTGCTCATGTTCTATTCTCATGCTGGGGTTTGCATTTACTTCCAGCAACATGGGCTTCAAGTTTTTCATCAGGAGAATGTCAAACCCTAAAATCTGTGCATAACAAGCAATATGTTACTTCAGAGTGTTCTACAGAATGCAGTGTTTGTCCATATGGCAGCACTGAGGAGGGAGAGAGATTTGAGGGGCAGAAAAGAAATAACTGAGAAGCTCTACCCAGTGCTGAATAACTCCAGAAGTCACTTGTCTCCCATACTAATGGCCCCATTCTCACCACCCCCATCCCAACACTGCATCTGCCAACGTGGAATCCTGGCAGCCTTGATGAGGGGGGGTCTTAAAACTGTGTTAGGAACCTGCAAAGCTTCACTTCTAACATGGAGAAGATGGATTCTGGAGTGAAAACTGTCACTGACAAACTACACCCATTGAAAATTCTCTGTATCTGCCAAGGGCTGGCAGTAACACAGGTCAGGAAACTGAGGTTTGACTTGGAGAGGAGCTCTGAGCAGCACCATAACTAGAGAAACCTTTTAAAAAAGGCATTAAACACCCAGAAAATTAATCTATGCACAGCAGTAACTGCATTCCTGGCAGAAATTCCAACTTACCTGGAAGCAAGTTGGCCCAGGCTTTCCTGCTGGTATGTCAGACTGATAGTAAACTTTCAGTTCTGGTGTCAGTGCAATAATTGTCTTAATCACCAATGAAATTATATCTGACCAGAGCTTTTTGACATCAGCTCCTCTGGAAGACAGTCTGCACAGAATGCTTGAAAAAGTCCTCTTGCTGCCAGTGTTTACACTGTCAGAATGGATGAAATTCCCACTGTGGATATTTAGGGAATAGTTGGTTAAGTGCATAAAAACCTGGTGCAAATTTTTGAGAGTGGGTTCTTGATAGGGCTCTGTACAAAATCTAGAAAGTCCATCTTTGGCTATATAAATCTCTAAGGGTTCTAAGGATTTCAGCAGGACGTAGAGACGAATATCAAATTTCAGTTTGTCCACGAGCAGTGGCTTGCAGATGTATTCCTGGACCACAGCTGGCCGGCTCTGGATGCTCCCTGTCAGCCTGATGTCTCGTGGGTCTTTGATGAGGTAGATTCCATCCCCCTGGCAGCCTCCATCAGGCTTTACAATAAAAGTGGGCTTCCAGGAAGGATTGCTGTCCTTCAGCATACGAACCTGGAAGGAAAAGCATTGCAGTGAAAGGCACTAGCTGGGGAAGGGGAGAAGGGCTGGTACTGTGAAAGGCAGTACACAAAAATAAATAAAAATAGCATGATCACATCATCAGGGTAGTAAACACCACGCAAAAAAGGCAGAAGATGACCAGTGCTGACAAGGAGAAACAAAAAAGCACAAGTGGAGAATTAGGAGTACAGCTAAAAGGTGATTTTATTTAACAAACTATTGTATAAATCATTTCAAGAACTTCTTTCTAATGTTCTGTTCCAATTTACAGAAGGAAATGGGGTATATCTCATGAGATCCATTTTAGTAGTCACTAATGTATACGAAACTGCAAAGTTAAACTTTCATTCTGCATTTTGAACAACTACTGACAAAGAGAATCATTAACTTAAGGAAAGGTACCTTATTTATTGAGGTATGAATGCAAACACTACCAGAAGAAGGAAAACTGAAGCAAAAATTTGTCACTAACAATACCTTTTTCCACCACTGCAAATATTTCACCATCAGATACCCAGTGATGATAAAACTGGGGAATGCTGAACCATGTACAGGTACAACTATGACACATCTGAATATCAGAGCTTCCGTGTTACATTCACATTTCCCACTATCTAAATAAATTCTAGTTTATTTATTACTTGAGCAGCAAAAGCCAGAACTGCAGGCATGGGGATGCCTCAATCAGAAATGAAACTGAGAAAGAAAGGGGAGCCCTGACAAAGAAAGCAGCAGAAGAAATGCAGGATGCAGGCTAACAGCTTGATCATGGGATTCTGGACAATAAAGCATTCAAAACCTCTTCCTTCCAAAACAGGGCTGGCCCAGCACTGACCACTCCTTTCTTGCACTCACATTTCAGGGCCCAGCCCTGCAGCTGCTCAAGCCCCATCACAGAGCTGGTTTTACCCTGTGGCTCACCAGCAAGGACTGCAGATTGACTCTTAGAAGCCTGAGGACACAAGCTAACAAGGAAAGAACAAGTCAGTTGCCACCATCAGCCCTGAAGAATGAAAGAGGAAAAAAATCAGCCCACGGGAAAAGGCTGAGCATGGTCAGATCCTTGTGAGAGCAGCAACCTCTGCTGTAACATCAGGCTGCTGACCCCCAGGAGAGCCCAGCTCTGTCAGCACTGACATTCCCAAGGCCTCAAGGACTTCTGGCTCCACCCTACCCAGTTATTTATTTCACTGAGAGTCACATTGCTAAAAGCCTTCCTACCAGCTGCAGCAGAAATTCAAGACCCATTATCCAGACTAGGATTTTTCTCACGGACAGGTGTCACACTGACTCAGGGAAAGATCCTTCTTCAAAATAGGTCACTCTGAGGGATAAATGCCTCAGTGGAGGTCAGGCTTACATAAAATGGCATGTGGATAAATAGCTCCAAGTAGATCAGCAGGCCTAGATGAGCAAGGAAGGAAAGCAGGATTTATGTCCTGGTCTTTTTACCACTAGAGAATAATCTTCCCCTGATGTGACACTACCCTGCAGAGCAGAGGAGCTCTCTGGTTCACTGCTGTTAAAGTCAGCTCCACAGAGAGACACCTGCTTAATGTGAACCCTCCGTGACCCAGCACACCCTGCTGAGAGTCCCCTTGAACACACAAAGTGCCAGCCGTGCCCTCCTGGGGCAGGAATTAGTGAAGAAGCCCTGTGAAACCAGGTGGAAGAATGTGCCCCCCAGCCCCACAGCTGCTGTTCACCCCTCAGGCTACGTCTGCTCTGCTCCAGCAGCACCTTCCCAAAAGAGAGGATGCTTTCCAAAAGAGAGGATGCTTTCCAGGGGCTGAAGATGCAAAAGAACCTGCCTTTCAAAATAGTGCACTCCAACAATCACTGGTTTCTGAGGTCTTTCTTCTCTTAAAGTAGAAAGCAAATCGTTTTCTATTCCATTTTTTTAATAGACTAAAAGGCCTGGATATTATTCAGGCTTTCTAGCCCATCAAAACCTACACATGGCAGATGAAGATAGGCTGGTGGGGAAAGGGGGAACAGTAATCCAGAGTCAGTCTCAGTCTGTTTTTCAGCAGATTTACTGTCTTGAAGAAAACAGATGGTTTCTTGATCTTCAAGGAAATTCCCAACAGTCGTCTTCAAATTCTCCACAATCCCCTCAACTATATTCTTTCAAATTCTCATTATGAGGGGACTTGTCCAGACTTAAAATATTCAGTCATGTAGGAAAATGAGTTTATATTAAATGAGATACTTCTGTGTCCTTTGCTTGACAGAAGGAAATTATCTTTAAAAAACATGTTAACCATTTCCAGCTAACAGCAAGAGAAGAGTTTGGTGGAAATCTGCAGGTCTGGCTTTCATGAGGAAAATACAGGCTGAATGAATATAGTATTCTGGAAAAAAATGCATATAATGGGCTATAAGATCTGACAGCACAAAAACTGGAGTATTCATGCCTGTGCCTACGAGGTATCCAAAAGCTGAAAACCTGATTAAACCACCAAAAATATGCTGTGCTGGAAATTAGACCATCCAAATTAGATTCTTATTAAAAATTAATCATACTGGCCTATTCATCATCCTCACAGACAACACAAAGAAGGAAGTATGAGAACAATCACAGTCCTGGTTTGAATCCCAAGCTAGTTACTCTCCAGAAACTGGAATTTCATGTTGGAAATAAGTCCTTAGCACACTCATTCCAACAGATTCTCCTGTGCTAGTGAAGGAGTGATGACTGCAGCACTTGAGAGATTTGTTTATCTGTAATTCATCTTTTGTTGCAGTGACATGTTAGTACAAAATGTTTTAGAAAATAAGAAATATTGAAAATAGCTAAATATATATCTACTTAGTAAAATGAACTTTTAAGCCCTTGAAAACACCTATCACCATTTCATTTCAATATAAATGACACTAAGGGAACTACCTTTTGTTGGTATTTCCAGTATGAAGCTCATCCAGTGCAGTTTTCTCAATTACTGGCTTTCAAAGCACAGAAGATTAATATTAGATTACCTGTAGTGTTTTCTACCTGAACCTAGGTACAGGGGAAAGCTGACAGCATTTGATTTCATTATTGATACATATGAATGGAAAAGTTCACTATTGTGACAACAGAAGTGAGGCACAATAAGGATATTGGAGAGAGAAATTGTTTTGAAATGTTGTAGTGCATCAGGGGGAGGCAGCAAGATTTAAATTCTCAAGGAGTTTCTTCTTTCAATAATCATTTCTAGCACAGGCAAACTCTCACTGGTGCTCATTTCTCATCCAGCCCTTTGGAACAAAACCCTACACTATGAACAGCACCAAACCACCTTCTCCTGCCTACCCTACACCGACACAATTTGGCTTTTGATAATTAACACATTCCAGAGTGTTCCAGCTCCTCCAGGGACGTGTCTGACATGCAGGCACCACCAAAGCTCTCCCCACTTGAGTGCTGTGCACGAGCTGAAATGCAGGCTCAGAGAGCTGACAGTTTTGGCAGCATTAGGGCTGCAAAGCAAACAAAACCACATATGAACAAATAAACAACAGAAAAGACTGGAGAACTCCTGCTGAGAACTCACCAAACTGCAAGTGAAAAGTGCTCTGAACCTTTTATGGTTCACAGGGGGTTTGGAATGTTTTGGGTTGTATTTTTCTTGTTCTGGAGGGGTTACACTCCGAACTTGTGTTAAGTAGAACATAAACTCTTACAACATAAAATAAAATGTTTGATAACAAGAACTCTGCTTTTCTCCAACACAGATGGAAGAACATATGCAAAGGAAACTCCTAGGAGTGTGTTAGTGGACATCTGTTCCTCTTGGAACACGGGCGGCAGCGTTTGCAGCCTTAACTCGCAGTGCCACCTGCTGCCAGCTCCCAGGGCTGCCGTGTCACCTGCTGCCGTGTCACCTGCACCGCCCCTGCTCCCAAAATCCCTCCTGCTCCTCCCCACTCCGCCTCCGAGCTCTCATCTACCTGCCCTTGCCCAGCTGCCTGCGTTATTTTATTTAAAGACTCCCTTTACAGACTGGTCTTACAGCAGGGCCGTGGCAGTGACCCGGCCGACTTGAAGAGTAGCTATTGAAATATGTTAATTATGTTTTATTATGGATATGGTAATTAGCTTTAAAAGTTGTACCCAGTACAAGTAAAGCCCTCACCTTTCTTCTCTCATATTTCCAAGCAGAGCATACTCTAGGATGCAAAAGCACCCTGAGCGAGCCAGACAGGGTTAAACAAACACATATAATATTATAAAATATTTGTAATAACAGAATCAAACACCAACGCACAGCATCACTCTTTTTCAAAAAGAATAGCTGAAAAAGAATGGCATTTTCTTACACTCTGAATATTTAAACAGAACAGCAGTTTGACCTGAGGTGATGTGAGTGTATTTAACACTCATAAATGAACAAAAATGCTCTTCAGAAGGGTTTGGGTACAGGCCAAGTGGATGACAAGGATTTCAGTGACAATGAACCTGGTGAAGCACCACACTCCCCACACTGTCCTGGAGCCTCCTCAGGCCAGCAGAACATGCAGGGAGAATGGGCTGATGCCTCTACCAGGTTCAATTTTCAGACACCTCTCCTGGCACAGCAGAGAAATCGATCTGGTTTGAAGTTTATTCCAGAACAAAACAAACAAAGCTAACATCCAGACATCCAGGCAAACTGGAAAAGATGGCATCCACAGTGCCCAGGTGTGATTTTAAATAATCTGGTAGGTACAGGAGATGACATGGAGACAAACTCAGTGTTCTGAGAGTGATGTACCTCAGCCACGAAGAGGGGCAGCTCTTCTGGCAGAATCCAGGAGCGAGGGTAGAAGTTGTACTCCAGAGGAAACAGATCCTGCATTGTCCTCATGGCCCGGCTCAGGGTAATTTTCCGAACCGTCTCCATCATGCCTGGGAGGAGAACAAAGTGACAAAAACCCCACACTGAAGCCTCATCCTCTGCATCATTTCAGAGTACCATTACTCATCCTGCTGGGAAGGCACTCTGGCCATTGCTGTCAATAAAGCTGAACATCTTCTGGGATTTAAAATCTGACACAGTAATTGTGGCATTCCCCTGCCACATTTACTATTGTATGTGTTTCTGTGTAATATCAGAAAAAAATTCATTCTCAGAAATACAGCTCAGAATAAAAGCTTTAGGCAAATATTAACTAGTGCCTTTGCCATAATCCAAAATTATTTTTCTAATCTATCATTCCAGGAATAGGTACAAATGTAACTTAAAAGTAATCAACCACTTTGTGTTTACTGCACAGTTATTTAAGTATCTGCATCATAAAGAACAGGTTATTTTGTGAACAGCCAAACAAACATTTCCTGAAGTCCTACATCCATTGGGAAAATGACTAAAAAGCTATTTTTGTGGAGTAGTTTCTGGTAAAACCCTGCATCAGGTTAGCACAACATTCCAGGAAATCAGGCCTAGTTCTGAAGGGCTCTGGTTTGACTCCTGTGCAGCCACTTGTTCACCAGGCAGAATCCAAAATACAGACAGGTAACATTCATCTAACACCGATTTAAACCACCAGAAAACAACACCATCCTACACCTGAGTGGGAACTTCCCTCAGGCAGGAGAAAGTCAGGGTAAATAAAGCCTGGAGTTCGATATCTGAGGTTCTTATGCTCACAGCACACTAACAGCAGCCATAAATCTGAACTAAAGGGCTTAGATAAGTCAATACCTAAGCTCTTAGCTCTTATTTAAAGAGATCTCAGCAGGGATTAAATGAGAAAAAAAGGAGCTTAAAAAAATAGAAGAGTCATCATAAGATGAGGACTGACATGAACTCTTCAATATTAAAAAATCCATTTAAGGAATTCTGCTTCGAGCTTCTCCCTGAGATAAGCCAGAGTACGAAACAAAACAGATTCTTTCCACTTTGAATCAAAACCAAATCCAAAGATACAGCACTGTTATCAGTGCCAGATAACAGACAGTAATTGCATACTTCACTTAAATTACAGCCTAACACCCTGCTTTTTCCTAACTTCATGTGGATGAAGTAGTCTTCTCAACAAAACCACTTTCCCTCCAAAACAAAATTCAGAAATTGTTCAAGATATCCACTTTGATATCCTAACCCCCTCACCAAACCCAGAAATCCTATCAGCTGATTAGGCAGATAATTCCCATTAAAAACCAGTAAAACACAGAACTAGGTCGAATAACCCCGGTTTTGGATCATTTGTTTAAACTAGAAAGAGAAGTGAAGTACCTGGAAACTTGTTGACTTGCCCTGAGAAGATGTTGTTATCATGAAATGACACCCCGTGCCAGTAGATGTCACAGGGCAGGCGGCGGCCAAAGGGAAACTGCAAAAAAAAACCAAAAAATAGAGAGCAGCAAAGTTTTGAGCAAGCTGGCAGCACCTCCTCAGTCCTGTCTGTGTTAAACACTCATCTTAAACACAAACCACCCAACAACAGCCTTCTGGCTGCCAAAGCAAAACAACCTCTGTAAACTGGCTGCAAAACTGAGAATATTTGGATCAGCTCAAAGACTGTGAACAAACCAAGAGGGGTTTTTAGAAATCAAACCCAAATGATTGAGGCATGGGCTGCACCGAGAGCCCCCGAGCTTCTGATCCACCACAGGCAAGTTATAAATGCAAAGTGGGCACTCAAAGCCAGATATTTAAGTGCAATAACTGTATTATTCATTTATATATATCCATTTATAAGTATTCATTTCTACAGTATTAATTCCTTTCTGGTACTAATAGCCTGTAATTAAAATAAAGGCTTGCAATTCAATTAATCATTTGTTGAGCATATATATTCCCACTATCAAGAACTAAGGCGATTATTTCAACAATATTAAATATTCCAAGTTCTCTTCTCATTCACACAAGATTTCCCTGTAAATTGGAAAAACCAGTTTATTTTCTATTATCAAAAAGATCACCTTTTTTTAAGCAGTCTGAAGAGCTCAGAAGCAGCACTGGCAATTACTGAGAGCAACTTTCTAATAGTACTAAAGTGGTTTATAAAAAACCCAATTAGTTTTGTGTAAGGGAGGTGCTCTTCTTTTCCACGTTTGTTCTCTTTGACACGGCCTCATTTATCAATCCAAAAAACCCCATTTTATCTGCAGCTCCATGAAGATGTCATTTAACTACCATATGGAATACAGTCACAGGAATAGCTGCTATTACTAGGCTACATCTTTTTCAAATAAATCTGCTATATTTAGCATTTTAGGACACATTTGCATTAAATCTCTACCACCCTCATCACCCAGTGCCATTTACTTATGGAAAGAACCACAGTATTTTGCAGAAACTTCTTGTTCTTTACTTGAAATGTAATTTTTCTTATTTTAAAACATTTCTTTACGCAGTGGCTCATTTTTCTTTGAGCATGACAGAAAAAAGAATTGCATAAACCTTTCTGAGTGCATTACTTTATTTGCTACTTTAATTAAAATTTCAGTTTCCTCAGTAAATAGCCTTGAAAAATTAATTTAAAATGCTAATTGAGCAATGCAGACTTTCCGTTTCCTTACTTGCAGGGATGAGAAACCCAATTTAACAAGAGCCAGTGGATTCTGCACTTATTTCATTATTATTCAGCCTGAAAAATCTGTTTTTGTACAAGTGAGAATTAATTCTGTTGGGCTCTGAAAGACAATCAGTGGCCTTAACCTCTCTCCACAGGTATATCCAGAATACAGATGGAGCCTTCGGTGCCCTTCCCACTAAAACCTGAACTATTTATTTATTTATTAAATGAAATTGAAACGAAAGGAACAAAATTTGCATTTATATAACACCTTTCATCTACAGAGGATATCAAAGCTCTCTACAAACACGGCACAGAAATCATTTCACAAGGGATGAGGAGTGAGCAGCTCTGGACAGGAAGATGGAACTGCACCCCCTTGTTGGAAATTTGGGACAGCACAGCAAGGGCCCTGCTCCTGAGAAATCAAGATTATCTGGACTTATCCAACAATGGGATCAAACTCACCTCCTCAATGAGCAGGGCAGGGTTCTGTAACCTCTGCACCACACTTTACATAAGAGTGGTGTTTGGAGAGGAGCCAACAAGTTCGATTATCTGGTGCCTCTGGCAGTGCCACACAAATATAAATTAACCTTACTGTGGTGGGAGAGGCACCACATTCCCAGCTCCTGTTGTGGGCAGTGGCTAAAAGAGAAAGGTAGCTGGAGCCATTCTCCTTTAAAATCTTTTACATCTTTTTTAGTTAGATTTGGGCAATATTTGTCAGAAAAAAAAAATCCAAAATAAACAAGAAGCCACAAAGAGAATAGAGTTGTTTCCACAGCTTTGACACGATTAATAATCCATCACAGTCAAATCTGCCTGACAGGTCATTTCTACCTTTGGATTAGAAGCCAATAATTTCAATTGTCTCACAGGTCCCATCACGCTGTTCCATCATGTTTAATGAGAAGTTAAATGAGTTGTCTTGCACTCAGCTTTTCCCAGCACAAAACCTGAAACTCTCCCCACGCCTCGGTGCAGCTCCAGAACTGCGAGACAAACGAAACGCTCAGCGCTGGGATATTTGATGCCTGGGACATCTGCTTCCTCCATTTTCCTGGTAATTGAAAGCTTGCTGAAGAAATAATTTATTAAGTGATGAATAAACTGGGGAATGCAAGCTCAATTTGTGCCCATTATTTCATTTGGCATATCGTGTTCATTGAAAGGATCTGACACGCCGGATCAGATGGTCCAGCCTGGAATTGGCACACACAGGGAAACTCTGCAATGCTTCTTCAAAGCTCCACCCACACGGGCCTATCAAACCTGATTGCTTCATTTACTCCAAATTCCCACAGCTGGGAAAATAAAATTTAAAAAAAGTTGGGTTTTTTTTCCTGTATTTTGCCTCTGATAACAGAATCTCAGTGGTCACTTGGCTGTCTTGCACTCCTTCGACTCTTCCCCACATCAGTGCCACAGAATATTTCACCAATATTGCCAATGTTTAGAGTATTCTTCCATTTTTTCTTTGTCTTATAATGTCATTTACCCTATGTCAGTTCGCTAATGAACAATACAAAAATTAAAAATTAGTATGTGACACTGTAAGAATGTAACATTGGACAGAAAAAGTTTTGGATCAAAAAAAAAAAGCACATTATATTGTCTCCTCCCACCAAAATATTCCAGCCAATGCATCCAGCAGCAAACAGCAGGAATGAAACAAAAGCAAGAATAGGAAAATATAAAAGAAGTAGAGAGGGAAAAGGATCTAAAGAATTATAAAGAGAGAACAGCAGAATAGCAGTTCCTGACACATCAGTATTTAAAATACACAGATTTCGTTACTACTTCCAGGATTTTTTTTGCATTATTTTCATGGATCCTGGAAGCAACACCCGTGTTCCCTCTGCTGGTCCTGCTGTAACAGTGCAAGCAGCTCCAAGGCTCTGGCCATCCCTGACAGGGGCTGAACAAATATTTTACTGCTATTTCTCTAAAAGTCTGGAAGGGAGAGCTTTCAGAATGACACGTAGCTTGAATAAAGAGCTTTCCTCGGATTTATCTCCTCAATTTTGTTAATTTTTCTCTTCAAATCTCGACCAGATCTTATTAACCTGTCTATAAGCTGAATATTTACAGCAATACATGGCAGTGACTTGTTTACAGGGAATGAGTTACCAGGCACCCAGATGGTACAGTCAAACATCACAAAATTCCACTTTAGGGCTCTTCTTTATTAAGAGACAAAGTGGCCAGAGGAAGAAGCAGCAAACTAAATGAAAAATATTGACCTGAGAAAGAGATGGAGGAGAGAGGATATTGAGGGAGACAGGGAACAAAGAGAGATGAAGTAAAGGCAGCAGCAATTGCTGTTGAGGGATGCAAAACAGGAAGGAAAAAGCTGATTAATGCAGCACAGAGATTCATGAGAGGAACAAGAGCTTGTGGAACAAGTCAATTAGTAGCAAAGACTATCAAGTGCAAGACAAATGCAAAACAGTGAAGTCTCAGGAAACTATAAAGACAAAAGTAAGCACTGAGCGTGGCTCATTCCCAGCACAGTCTGCGAGGCTCACTGACAGCAGTGATCCAGAAACCCTCCCTGGAATGGCTCCCCGCCTTCAGAACATAAAATTTAACCATAAAAACAAAGAAATGAGGCGTGAGGTGCTCCTGTTCTGCATGCTGCTGCATAAAACATGGAGCAAGGCTGCTGACAGACAGCCCACAGGTGCTCTGAGGGCTCAGAGAGGTAAATGTAGCAGGTTTGAATTTCAAGGCTCTGGTACGTTGTTACTATTTTGCTGTACAAGCAGGGGTTGAGAACTGGGGCACAGGTGCAAAGAGGTTTTGAATTCCTGCCACTGGATTTAAATAACACAAATCTTGAAATAAAATTTTATTAAGTCAGAGAAGGAGAAAGCACTATGCTTCCTGACACGGAGCATACATATCCTTGTGGGATTAGGTATTCAGGACATTATGAATAAAATATATAAATAATATATGTATTAAATACAATTTACTGCCACTTAGTCCTTCAGAAAATAAATCTGCAGTATTTAACTCTGAGGTTAGCAACAGCACAGGATATACTGTCTACCCCAAGTCTGTACAGATTTTGTTTAAAAAGAATCAAGTGCACAAAAATATCATCTTGCAAGTGGGAATCCCAAAGGCAGCTTTGTAAAGTGGAGTAGCTGCAGGTCAGAGATCACACAACTCCATCCTAGCTCTGCACGAGAGAAACAGTTCATTCTCAGGTTTTATTTCTCCTTTTCCCTCCAATTTCCCTCTTACAAATGGATTACAAGTAACCTTTTTTTCTTTACACAAGTTCTTCACTAAGAGCCTAGAAGCCATCTCAACTTCTATAAAGCTGTTAAGGGAAGAAAATCCTTACATCTGGAAAACAATTTACCATCTATAGTAAGAGACATCTAAGAAATTTCCCCAGGATTTAAATAAGGAGTTCCAAAGCATCAGTTCTGTGCCAGCTCCCCTATTGTCCTGATTCCAGTTCAGCACTCAAATCCTCACAAAGCAATGAGAAAACACATGACTCGAGCAGCAGGAGAAAAAAATAGCTAGAGCTGCTCTACATAAAGTAAATTAGCAGGCTAGAGCCCGCTCTGTGTGCGTTATCAGCTGGATTCTTACTGCTGCATTCACACACGGAGCGCTGACAGAAGGGCAGCGGCTCTGCCGGGCCAGGCCCACGCACCCTGAGGGAAGGGTGGGAGGGAAGAAATGCAAATCTACGCAGCTCGTCAAAGGCTGCCCCACGGGAGCAGGTGTTTTCCTTGCCCTTTTCCCCGATCAGTTTAACCTCGGAAGCGCAATACCCGATTACCCTGCTGTGGCTTGCATAACGGGCCGTGGCACGGGTGATGGTGAATCAGAGCAGCCCCGGAGCCGGCATCTGCTTAGAAACAGCCTCAGGCTCGGGGGGGCACAGGCGGGAGAGCCCCGGCCGCAGCGGCCCTCAAAAGGCACGGGAGGAGGAGGAGGACGGAGGAAGGCTTTGCCAGGGGTAGACCCGAGGCACGGGGGCAGCACCGGCGCTAGGCCGGAGCAGGGATGGGGCCGCGGCCCCGCAGGGCCCCGCTGCCGAGCGCTCACCTCCTTCCAGCGGAGCTGCCGCAGGCTGATTTTCAGCGCCTCCAGAGAGGTCTTGGCCTTGGAGCTGTCCACCGTGACCCCGGGCCGCCGGGCGCTCTGTGTCCCGCTGCGGCG
>VZTB01013648.1:53093-73796 GCA_013397245.1 Thryothorus ludovicianus | reverse complement strand
AGAAGATGATGAAAATATGCATAATTGTAGATGACATTTTTCATTGCCAAGTGCTGCTGCACAGCCCTTTGGAGCTGGCCATGCATGAAAGAGGTTTGCAGTCCTGACGGGCAGATTGCCTGGCCGTGCTGCAGAGCTGAACCGCCCAGACACCCAGCTTCTGTTTCTTCTTGAGCAACACAAATCTGGTCCAATCACCTCAGCAAGCAGCCCCTGTGCTGGCAGAGGGCACCTATGGCACTCGCTGAAACCAGGAGTTCCACACGTCACCTCTGAGTTCACCTCGTGGCAGCTCAAGAGACTCAAGGATTTTGTTTGGGAGTTTTCTCGGTATTCTTGAAATCCCCAGTGCATCAGGGGGTAGCATCACTCAACTTCATCAACAGCAGCTGGTTTATCTGTTCTTGCCCCCACATTTCATCCCACAGCAGCATTTCTAGGAAGTCTCCTGGCGTGTTAGCACGCTGGAGGCTTTGCTCTAAAAACTGCACCAGCACAAGTAAATATTAATAACGTTGATAAAGTGGCATGACAAACCCAGATCTCCTAGGACACTGAGCATGCACAGACCTCTCAGCTCTTATGTGTGATATGGAAATGCTCTCCTGTAACAGAGGTTTTGTCTGCCATTACTGGATGTCTTTCTGGTTGCTCTTCCTATGTCACATCTTATTTATCATTCAAAATCTCTGCAGCTCTGCTGAGCAGGAAAAAGTACTTAAAAGGGTTAGCAGAAAGGAGGAAAATTCCATGGCATCAAGACCAGGTCTCCTCCTTAATCTGTGAAGGTGGGTTTGGAAAAATTTGACAGGATCAGACAGGAGCAAAAGCTCCCTTCCCTACAAACCAACCAAGGAACCAATTAAAGAACACCCTGCACGTAACACCCACCACACAATTCACACCACATTCAACATCTCTTCAAAAGACGAAGCTGAGTAATAGGGACTTCCATGCAGAGTCCTGGGGCAGGTAGAAATGTGCACCCATGGGAGGGAAAGAGAAGGAAGGAAATTTTGGGAGCCTGTGCCCGAGAAAGCGAGCTGATACAAACCTGGTCCCTGCAAAAACACTTCCAGCTCCGAGCCAAGAAACTGTCTTGGGGCTTCACTCCTACTGCGTTCAGAGAAAAGGGACTTTCTGGGAGTGCTTTGCACATCAAAGGAATAACTCTCAGTATCTCCATGTGATGCAAACACCCACCATGAGGTTTGGCCAGCTGTTCAATGCTACTCAGGGTTTGTTTATTATAAATCCGTGACGATGTCCTGTGTAAATGCTTCATTCCACATATTTGCCCAGTTTCATTGTCCAGAAGAAAAGGCATACAGCTTTCTTACTTCCAGTGGAGTCAAAGAATTTTCTTTGCCCAACAAACAAACCAGAAAATTAACAGCTTTTTAAGTTTAGCAGCCTTCAAACTCAATTCTCGAACACAGATCCAAGCCATTAACCTCAGAAGATTTAAGCCCTATGAAAAGTTCACAGAAGTTCACGAACAGGGAGTATTAAACACCTCCATTCAATTGTGATCTAACAGAAACTGGCACTGCAAGCTTTATTAAATAACAGTTGCTTTCTTTTTCTCAGGATTCCCATGAGATATTTCTTTCCTCCTACCCAAAGGATTTTATAATCTGCGGGATACTGGAGAGCACCAGAATGGAATTAAAAAGACCATTCTTGTTATTTCGTCCTGTTCTTTCCATCAGATTTAAAAATTTAACTATCCCAAGTGAAGTCCCTATGCTCCCACGTAAAAGGAACGCTCTTGTGGCAATGGGAGGGTTATGAGGAGAAGCTCTGAGCAGCTCAGCATGATGGCAGGTTCCTGCACGCCTCAGCTGAAATGCAGTATTGCAGAATCAATGTAGAGACTCACCAGCAGTGGCTGTGTTGAGTTTTTCCCCATATGAGTTGAGCTTTGCTGGCGTTAGCATCAAAGGAAGCATGAGCACAGCCTGACTGGGTGGCATCTCCTCCTCCTTGGGCTTAGCAGAACCAAAGACATGAACGTTGCTCAATCAGTCCAAGGACATTTGCACACAAAATTTAGGTTGTTCATTCAGGTCAACGGGTATTTTTTTGATCGAGATATGTACGAGAGAAGAAAAGTGCCATGAAATGTTCTAAATACACATTAAACATCAGCACAGACCACACAAAAAAATCACCAAAGAGCTAAACCGATGCATCTGCAGGCGAGATGTGTATCTAGAGGAGCATCTTGGACAGAAACCAACTGACAAAACCCATATTGAGTTATGCTGTATAAAAGTGGGATTAGCATAAACTTGTGAATATTTAAATGAGAAGATAATGCAGTGCTATAGATTGGAAGAAAAGCAGTCTGTCTGGAAACAGAAAAACTTCCCAAAGAAGGCTGACCACAGAACCCTCCCCAGAAAGAGCTGCTAATACCTCAAAATACTTGAACATGTAGGGTCATAGTCTGTGAACCAATATTAATTCCTTGGCCTTTTTCTCCCTCTCTTAATTATAAGTTTCTGGATTCTTGGCTCTTTCCCATCTCCCACTGACTTACAAGCACTCAGAAACGCCAAGAAGCTCAGGGTGATCACGCTCCTGAGATGGATACTGGGAACTGTGCACTGTCTGCCTGTGGTCAAACTTTTCTTTCTTGCTCATGCAAAGGCCACATAAAAGGTGGTGTCCAAAAGCGTTCAAACACCTGGCTGGGAGTTATTTTTATGACTCAAAAACCAATTTGGGGAACCCAGATGAGATCCATTGGTGCACATGTAACCCTCCACCCTTTAGATTCTACACAATTCACGTTTCTCATCATCCCTGGGTGGAGTGGGGCTGTACTAAGGGTCAGAAGACAAACCTTGGGCTGAACCTGTCTCATCCCATGTGCAGTGCCCACTGAGGAACGCCGTGCTCAGGTGTGCCAGGTGTCCCAGAGTGGCATCTCGGTGGCATGCCTTGCCACCGAGACAATACAAACACTCCTGCGAGTGTATCAGCGACACAGCGGGCAGGATTCTGAGAGAGGGCATGTGCTCCTTTCTAGCAGAGCTGTAAGCCACACATTGACAAGCGACACGCATAAACTGACCACTCACCCGGGACACCCCGCGGAGATATTTGCGGGGGTTGATGACACCCTCTCCGTTTTCTCCAGACTAAGCAGACGCGGCGGCGGGGCCGGGGCGGGGCGGCCGGGCAGGGCCGGGCAGGGCTCCCGCCGCCCCCCGCATCACATGAGGGAACTTCGGGCCAATGGCGCCGCGCCGGGGCCGGGGCCCCGCTCGCTCCCGCGGACGCTCATTCAAAACGCGGCNCGGGACACCCCGCGGAGATATTTGCGGGGGTTGATGACACCCTCTCCGTTTTCTCCAGACTAAGCAGACGCGGCGGCGGGGCCGGGGCGGNCCCGCCGGCCCCGCTGGGGCTCCCGCCGGCCCCGCTGGGGCTCCCGCCGGCCCCGCTGGGGCTCCCGCCGGCCCCGCTGGGGCTCCCGCCGGCCCCGCTGGGGCTCCCGCCGGCCCCGCTGGGGCTCCCGCCGGCCCCGCTGGGGCTCCCGCCGGCCCCGCTGGGGCTCCCGCCGGCCCCGCTGGGGCTCCCGCCGGCCCCGCTGGGGCTCCCGCCGGCCCCGCTGGGGCTCCCGCCGGCCCCGCTGGGGCTCCCGCCGGCCCCGCTGGGGCTCCCGCCGGCCCCGCTGGGGCTCCCGCCGGCCCCGCTGGGGCTCCCGCCGGCCCCGCTGGGGCTCCCGCCGGCCCCGCTGGGGCTCCCGCCGGCCCCGCTGGGGCTCCCGCCGGCCCCGCTGGGGCTCCCGCCGGCCCCGCTGGGGCTCCCGCCGGCCCCGCTGGGGCTCCCGCCGGCCCCGCTGGGGCTCCCGCCGGCCCCGCTGGGGCTCCCGCCGGCCCCGCTGGGGCTCCCGCCGGCCCCGCTGGGGCTCCCGCCGGCCCCGCTGGGGCTCCCGCCGGCCCCGCTGGGGCTCCCGCCGGCCCCGCTGGGGCTCCCGCCGGCCCCGCTGGGGCACTCGCCGGCCCTTTGGCCCCAGGCCGGGCTCGCCGTGCCCCTTCCCCCGGCCCCAGCCCTGCCACGCTCATTCTTCAGCTCTGGAAGTGCCCCTGGGCCACGCTGGAGGGAGTCTAAAGAAAACAGCAATCAGTTATGGAAGCCTTACATTTAATTAGCGCAATCAAACAGGTTCTTGATCTTTTTCTAGTATTTTTGCAGCTGTGTAATGCTTAGACGCTGCCTTGTGCGCTTCATTTGGGAACTGCTCTGGAATGACCCCTCTTGACAGAGCTGTGGATGCTGTCCCAGGTGCTCATCCCTGCCTGATCCAGAGCCTGTCCCTATTCCCCTGGAAACCAGCAGACTGCTATGTGCTGCTCAAATAATAGTGCCTTACTCCAGCTGACCCCTTCCCTGCATGAAAAGCTGGACAGACAAGGTCGGCAGCCTTCAGGCATCAGAAAGAAATACTGATATTGTCAGAAATTCCGTATTGATCGTGAAGAACAGCCTGGCAGCACAGAAGCACTCTCAGAAAGTGACTCCATTGGAATTGGCATTCTGTAGACAGCATGGGGAATGGGTTCATAATTCAGCTGACAAGAAGAATTGCATTTTGCTGGAGCAACTCACAGGCTCCCTTCCCCTCTTTGCAGGTGGCCTAACACAGATTAGAAATGGAATTCACGCCTGCTGTCTCCTGAGCTGGAAAGAAGGGGCATATACATTCCAATAAAGCTTTGAAATACGGATTTTGTGCCTCTTGGTTTTCCTGCTGAAAGAGCCGTAAGATTTAAGCAGGATACAGGATGAATCTGAATAGACAGCTAATCATGTATTTTAAAAATTTATCTTCCTTAGGGAAGAAAACATTTAATCCGTGATTTCTCTTTTTAAATTAACATTTGCTATGCTGCAGACTGTGCTAGGGAGAAGAAAAATCCTTAATTTGACTTTTAAAAGATGGGAAGCAACTGTACCTTTAAGTGAGTGAAACTGGCTTTTCAGATTGACAGCTCCAGGCAGGCAGAGCTGGCGAGTGGATAACACCCTGTTAGGATGTGTGGGTCTGGGATGGGGTTTGCATTACCTTAGTAACATGCTTGCTCAGTTCTGCTTCCCAGTCTGTCTCTTCCAATTATGCTGCTCATTGTGGGCACATCAGTCAGCTGCAAGGCTGACAATGACAAGGCTGCAGCTGGCTGCAGGTGTCTCACACCAGGCAATCTCACTGACCACTCTGGCTCTCTAATCTCCACATTCCAAACTGCCTGCCTTCCCCTGTCATCTCCAGGAGGTCAGTACTGAGAGCTGCTCCTTTGGCCAGAGCTTCGTGTGCTGTTTCATGAGTTTCATGGCTCTGTGTGGAGAGAACAGGTACCCAAACTCTGCAGCCAGACCAGAGCAGGGAGTTTGAAAGAATCTCCTCTAGCTCAGCATTCCCAGCTGTCCTCTTGGCCCAATTAATCTGTCATTAGGAGCATGGCCTAATGGGAACCCCACTGCAGCTCTGCTGCTGACAGACAAAAGGCCAGCCAGCTGCAAGGAGCTCATCTGGATTACCAGCCACTGTCCTGGTGGGGAGGAGATCTGCACACCAGAGAGGCCACAGATCAGAGCAGTGCAGCTCTGCCCTCCCCTCCAGCCCAGAGGGAAGCCCTGCCTCTGCTGCTCCCCTCCCTGCTGCCCTCAAGCTCTTGTGCTCTGAGCTTGGTTCTCCTGTGGTTTACCAAAGGCTATAGATGAACTTAACTGCTCTTAAAAATGCCATTTTGCAAAGGCATTTACAGAAGCAGCAGCAAAGCCAGATGACCTTTCAGATTGCTTGAGGTGTTTATTTCAAGGCAGGAGAAAGAGCAGTAAATACTGAGCCAGGACAGCTCATCTCTGAAAGCCCTTTTAAGCAGACATTTTACAAGATAAAACCCATTGCAATCTGCAAGTAGTACAGTAGAGAAATAAATCCAGAACTGTGTCAGTAACAGCAATACCTATGGGGCTGTTCTGGGGAATTATTTTGTCTCTGTTCATATATATAAAATCACCCTGAACGTTTGCAGGGGCCTCCTGATTAGCTGCTCCTTTTCCTCTCCACAAGGGAACAACTGTCAAAAAACCAACAATTTTAACCACACACTAAAAGCCAGACACAGTTCATGAACCAAACGCTCCTGGGAGGGTCACTAAATTCCAGGAACTGCCCCCAGTGCCCACCACTAACAGCAGAGAGGGGCTGTGTTACCCTGAGGGAGCTGATGGACCCCACTGGGCCCTCACCAGCACCAAAGCCAGCAGCTGCCCTCAGCTGCCAGGGCACTCCCAGCCCATGCTGTCATCACCCTCTCACTCAGTGACATTCCCTGTCCTCACCTAAATGCCCTGGGTGTGCAAGTCTTCCCTCAGAGCTGAGCCACCCCACTTTACAGCGTCAGCAGCCCTTGCTCCCCACGCACTGTGACTGGCCGGGACACCACGAGTTTTCCTCTTTCCCAAGGCTGAGCTGGCAGCTCTGTGCCTCCTCCCGTGTGCCCTCCCCGGTGCCACCATGCAGCAGCTGCTGCCTCCTGCCAGCAGGAGCAGGTTGTGTTTGGCACACGAGGGGGGAGTGCAGGCAGCCCGGGAGGGAGGAATGGCAGCAGCAGGAAGCTGCCCAGGGTGCTCTGTGATAACCTGTGCGGCGTGGGCAGTGTTCTGCCACTCTGCCCAGAGCAGGCAGCCAGCTCCAGGAGCCTGCAGCTGTGGTGCAGGGGTGGAGGGGATGGGAACCTGCCCTCTGCCATGTCTCAGACCCCTGTAAGAGACCCTGCTAGCACTGGTGCAGACACTGGAATGCAGGCACTCAACCCCAAGCAGCATGGTTAGGAGTGCAGCTCCCCTAAGCAGGGTTGTAGGACACAGATTTGGGTGGGTTTACCAGGACTCTGCAGACAGCTGAGCTAGTCCAACCAAGCAGGGACAGCCAAATCCAGAAGCAGGGTGATCCCTGCAGACTGAAAACTTAAGCTAGAATCACAAGGCTTTTCCAGAAAAGGTGTTTGTTGCACATCCTGGCAGCTCTACAGCTCTCATGTGCTTTTAGTTTTGAGCAGGTGTAGTAAGGAGGAACAAAGGATAGACAGTCCCACTTTCAGACACAGGATCATGACTCAATTAGCAGCAGACATCACCCTGCAAAGTGCTGGTAGTCACATCCAGAACCTGAATGAGGTCAGAGCCTCACACCCAACTCAGAAATCCCCAACTCGATAACGTTATCTACAACAGATATTCCTACCCTGGCCTGGCTCAAAGGAGCCCAAGCAAGGAGGGACCAAATAAATGAGAAATGCTGACTGTTTTGAAGAAGCCCACGCCATGAACTTGTGCACAGACATGTCACTGTTGTGTCTTTCAGTACATTGGGAGCTTGGATGTCCCCAGGCCCAACAGCCGCGTGGAGATCGTGGCAGCCATGAGAAGGATCCGGGTAAGTCCAGACGAGCTGAGCCCCACACAGAGTTAAAGGTTACATTCCCCAGAGCCACTTGGTTGCAATCTGCTCTTCCACATTCCCTCCAGCCTTTCTTATCTGGAGCTCAAATCTCAGCCCAATCAGGCTTGCAACAAGCTTCTCCAGAAATTCCCAAGGCATCTTAGCATAGGCCCATCCTGTGCTCTTTGCAAAGGCATCAGTTATCAAAACTCAAATGTAACCCCCTCGCAGCCACGGGGCTTCTCCTTGAACCTAAGAGATTTACTTAGCCTTGGAATTTTGTGTGTGTGAAAAATAAGCTGGACACAATGTGCTCCACAAAAGCACTTGAGTTCATTGACAGTTCCAAATATATTGTGTTCTGTATGGAAATGTCAGTGCTCTGACAGGTGTGATTGATGTAAATCCCATCTGACTAGACTTTGTGGATTCTGCTGCTCCTAGAATAATTTGCTGCTTTGCCCATGCTCCAATACAGTTTTACAGTTCCTGTTTCTCATCACCAAGCCTGCTCCCTTCCTGCTCTGCCCCTTTATTCTGCAGAGCAGCCTGTGAATGGCCCCCAGATTTAGCTGTGATGAGCAGGGTTGGGTGGCTTACATCTGCTTTGTGTAGAACCAGTTCAAGTGCATCTCCCCCAAAAGGCAGTGCAGCTGTTGTGTCTGCCTGAAGTTCTGCAGGGGTCTTAATTCTGAGGCTGTTCATATGTCTCACATCAGCTGAAGCAAGTTGGAGAATCTTCCATTTAAAGCTTTGAAGGGATTATCCTATTTCCCCCCTTCCCCCACAGTGTTTAACCATCTAATTTTCTTTTAGAATAGTGCTTTTTAAACTTAGCCTGTAACTGGCTGGGGAGCTGATGTATTCATCTCCAGCCAAGCTTAGAAATGACATTCCCCTCCCTTTGCCTGCTCAGACTATTAGCACAGCTCTTGCTCAGAACGGTGCAGCAGCAGTCTAAATTGCCTGGTTATTTATGGAACAGGTGAATATCTGTAGGAAGTAAAAGCAATAGGTGAGGACTACCAGGGCAGTTTAGTTGCTGGCATAATTATTGGCAATTTTTCATCTGAATCAATATTTATCATCAGATTTGACACTGCACTTCTGCTGATCTATGACACCCTGGTAAGAAAAGGCGAACAGTATTTTAATATCACTTACAATAAAGTGCCACATTCTGTTTTCACACCTGCTCTTGCCACAGTGGTACCTAGCTCAGAGCCTTGGCAGTGCAATAGCATGCTTGAGTACCACAAGAAATATGCAAAAAACCAATTCTGCATTCCTGGGTGCCGTCACTTAATCTTGTCACACAGGATTTTTAAAGTAGGCTTCCAGTAATCTATACTGAGTTTTTAATCTTGGAAGCCCATTCCAAAAAGGGAGGGCTTCCCTTTTCATGTGCACACTGTACAGCAGGATCTTATTCAGACACTTCCTGGCTGCTGAGCGGAAGATGCTCCTCTATTGAAGATAGTTAATTGGCACTGATCCTTAATTAGAGCATAAAGAATGAACTGGGAGGTCTTTGAAGAGAATTCGAGTGCACAGAGTACCCAACCTAGGAACTGAGGGAAGATGGGGGTTATTTATGGAGCGTTCATTTGCATGCAGAGGCCTTGTCTGTACTAGAGTTTTTTCCCATGGACTCTCAGCAGCACCAGTTACAACTGGGAGGAAACAGTGGAAGAAGCTCTTGGGGGAAATGAGCATTTTGCTCCTGTGTTATTGTGAGTGGTAGTGCCTGTTTGCAGTGCAAGAGTGAGTAAGGTCCCACAGCCCTGCCAAGGGTTGGCAGGGGCACGTCGTGGTGAAGCTTTCATCCTTTGTGCACTCCAGTGTTGCACTGGAATTCTCCACTGGAGCAGAAGAGTCGTGCAGTACAAGCCCCAGCAGAGCATTCCCTGTGCCATGGGAGGAGGTGAGAGCCATCCCACGGCTCAGGAGGGCTCTTACTCACCACTTCTGCCAGCAGGGAGGAGGATGAGGAGTCACAGCTCTCTTTTCCAGGCTGTGTCAGAGCTGGTTACTCTGGTTACTCAGCAGTAAATTGATACAAGTGCCAAAACTGCCTTGGGGGAAAAGCCTTCAACAGCTGAGCATTACCAATATCCTGAGAGGGTTGTAAGGAAAGCAGCCACACCAGGGGAGGAGTCTGCACCTTGGTGTGTTCTGTGTTTTGTACTGGGCTCTTTTTCCAGTTACACATGAATTATACCAGGGATTCTGGATCAGAGGATTCTCCATGCATAAGCAGAGCAGTTTGCCTGCAGACTTCAGGACACCACTCCAGAGAGCCTCAAACAAGTTTTAGCATTAGCCTGCTGAAATCATGACCTGCTCTTCAACAGTAGGTGTTTGAGGTGCAGTCTCTTAGTAAAGCTTAAATCCACATTCTGAATGGCTGAGTGGATGCTTGTAGAATTGCTAGCAATACTCCATTAGTCACACATTAGATCCCATTTCATAACAGACTGGAAAGCCTTGTCTCATCATGTTCTATGCTTCCACTGGACAGAATGCAAATGCAGTAGGTAGAACAGGGAAGCTGCTGTTCTTAGCTTTCCATTATGCAGAGCTAGACAACTTTAAGTTTGCTAATCCCCCCAGTGGATTATTGGCTGCCTACAGCTGCCATGTTGTTATTATATGATCAGAGTTCAAGCTAATCCCTCTACCTCTTGCCCTGGCAGGGGAGGTGATGAAACGAGTTTGCAGCTTGGATAAATGCACTGCACCCTGACAGGCACAGCGAGGGCCTGCTTAGGAGAGTCCAATTCATCACACAGCTCCCAGCACCAAGGTGTTCCCCCACCTCCCAGGGAGCAGCATCTGCTGCCTGCAGCTGCCCGAAGCCATCCAGCTCTGGGTGTCTGGCAGCTCCCATGCTCCATCAGCATGCTGGTGGGGCTGGCTTTCTGCTGCAGTGGATCCCTCTGCAGGTATTGGAGCCTCCTCAGCACTCCAGGGAGTTTATGTACAAATCAAGATCTTTCTCCTCACAATTCAAGCGGTAGCTGATGCGAAGCTGGGTTTTGTAAAACACAAAACACGTCCTTGACGCTGCTGAGGTTGCTTGGAAAATCTTAGCCAGGGAGTGGATGGCTTCAAGTGCAGGGTTCACATCAGCACATGTCCTGCATGCATTCCCCAGAGCCGGGAGACAAAGTCAGCTGCTCCTCCCCAGAGCACCTCTACCCTCAGTCCAGCACTTCACAGCTGAGCAGGCCAGTGACACGCTGCTATTTCGAGTGGTACAAGGACACAGCAGGAGCAAGTGACAAAGCCTGTCATCCCCACAGCCAGCCTGCTGCCAGCAATTCCCCAAGACACTCCTTTTATCTACCTTTAAGGCACAGAATCAGTTTTCCTGGAATTTGCACTTAAGAATCTCTGAAGCCTGCAAATTTCAGTTCTGTTTGGAAGGTTCAGCTTGGACCTAAGCAGGTATTGACACTCAGAAAGGAGCCAGATGTTGGATTATTTAATCATTCTATAAGGGAACAGCCAGCTGGTGCTGTGCCCATCCAAACACCAGGATGAGCAAACAGGAGGCAGGCATCCAGACTAATGTGTCTTCTGTTACCTTCACATTTCTTGGGCTTAATGTAATTGAGAAGCCTTTTTCCCCAGAGACCAGTGTGCCAGACAAACAGAAACATTTATAAATTTCAACACAGGATGCATGAGAAGTGCCCGAGCTCTCCTTGGAATGACAACTGGGTTCTCACTTCAGCCTCCCTCTTACCCTGATCATTCTTGCTTCATCCATCTTTGAGCAGAGCCTCAGCCCTTTGCAGTTTCTCCAGACAGTATTTGAGTGAGGAGGTGCAATCCAGCCACACTGTAAGCCAGACTGGTAGTGTTGAAGTGTGACATGACAGCAATTTAAATCAGGATGAGTAAGTTACAGTCACAAACTTGTGAAGCAGAAGCAGCAGGGGCAGCTGCAGAGAACCTGCCTCTGCACTCCAGAGCTCCCAGTCCCAGAGCTGGGCACCTTGCACTTAAAGCCCTGGCAGGCTGTAAATTCCAATGGTTCAGGAACAAAAATATGGGTGTGATTTATCTGCTCTTCCTACAGGAGAGGAACCAGGTGGACAGCTGGCAGAGGGCAGGGAGGCTGCCTTCAACCCTCTCCGTTTAATTTATTACCGTGTGACAGGTTTCAGAGGTAGAGATGTTTCATGGGCTTGCCCAAGAGATTGTTCTAGAATACAGTTCCCTCAGTTTTCCCAGTCAGGCAGCTTTCACACTACAGAAGTTCATCTAGAAAACTGCTGCATGGATTCCTCTGACATATTGTGCCTATAAGCCCTTCCTGGGTTGTTGTGCTCAGGACTGTATTTTCCTGCCTGCTTCATGTTAATCTGAGCTGGTGTTGTGATCAGTACTAATAAAATGAGAGAATCTGAACTCCCATATGAGTTTCTTGGTTAGTCTCTGCAGCCTCTCCCTCTTCAATGAAGTCATTTGGTCAGCTGTAGCTGAGGCACAGACCCAGATGTGGAAGTGCAAACTGCTGGAGCACTTGCCCTGGGTACAGGCCTCTGGAGCTGAGACCAGGAGCTGTTGTTGTTGGATGGGAGTTTGTTCTGCTGCAGTTCCTGGAGGGTTTTCCCTCTCAGCCTCTTTGGAAGAGGATCCAAATGCTCAGCTAATGATAGCCCTGGGCTGTGACAGACAACAATCCTAGTATCTTAAAATATTTCAGCAGCCTCAGACTGCCGGGGTGGACCTTTCTTTAGTTCTCAGAACACCATGCACCTTCTGAAAGGAAGGTGCAGGAGAAATAGATGACAGTTCTGACAAGGTTAGAGTGTGAAACACACTTCCTCCTTCTCCCCTACACTATGAAGACATTGCATTCACCCCAGAGAGTGCTCCAAGAGAGCAGCATTTTCTAGGATACCTTCCCTGCATCTCTGGAGAGCCATGCAAGGGCAGTTTACCCTGCTAAGTGTTAGACACAGCCTGTGGCCTCCAGGAGACAGCTGTGGTTATAGGCAGCCAAACCAATACACATCAGCACGTACAAACATGCTCTGGCACCTTCTGCAGAATGTCTGCTGTCAGTTCTGACTCTTCTCCAAAGCAGAGGTCTAAGGAAGGCCCCTGCAGCTTCACACAGGCAGGACGTGATCAGCCCACAGGGCTGCTCAGCTCCAGCTCCCAGCAACACCAGTTACCCTCAGGGTCCTGTCCATGAGACCAGGCATCTGAACTGGTTTAAGGTTCCTACCACACAAGATTAAGCTAATTGGGTTTACCGTTCCAGGCCCTGGCAAAATACAGCAAGTGTTTTCAGGATAGTAATTAAATGTTAATTGCAGCTAAGTTTAGCCCTAATGCCTCATTAGTTTGTTTTCCTCTGTTTGTTGCATCTATAGCAGAGTCTCTTGCACAGGGGTGGGGATCAGGCTGGTCTCTGAGTCTTGCCAGAAAGCTCTCACCTGCTCCTACCCAGGGCAGGCAGCACTCAAACCAGCACGTCCAATGCACAGCTCTACTGGAAAACATTTTACTGCTCCACACTGCAAATGGCCCCCAGGTTTGGTTCCCACAGGCTGCTTCCTGGTCTTTGGGAAGATAAAAGATGACAGACACGTTATGGTCTTACCTGTGTGCAGCACAGGATGCTGAAGGAGGTGAGCCCTCTGGCAGAACGTCTGCCAAGAATCCATTTCTCCAGGCAGAACAAGTGGATTCAGTTTGAGACTGCAGGAGCTGCAACCTCCCAGGCACTGCTCCTCACCCTGCTCCCATCCTGCTGCTGAGTCCTGCAGCCTCTCCCCCTTCCCAGTCTGCCCTGCAGCTCTAATTAGCCCAAACACCAGATCTGCCTGAGAGCCCTGGCCATGGAGGCCCCAGGAAGGGAAGGGTGGGTTGGGAAGGGTGGGTCATGCAGGTGCAGCTCCTTAAGCCTCTCCCCAGGTGTTCTCTGGTCCATGATCACCTTGACAGGCTCTGGTGTGCCCATGCTCATGCTGCTTTCCAAAAGATCAATTTAAAATGTGGAAGCTGACTTTCTGGAAGAATTGAGTCTGCCTTGTCTCAGACAAACCCAAGCTTGTTTTACCCATTTTCTGCTGTTCATATTATCCTGAAACAAAGGGAAGAAGCACTTAGTGAGCTGTTTCTGCAGTGGCATAGTGCACAGTGTTCCTAGGCAGCATTGTGTGACTGTGGTGGAGAACTGACTATGCTCTGCTTGAGTGGGAGGAGAGGAAAAAACACCTCTGAGATTACACAAGAATCCAACCTTCTGCTCACTGCTTGGGGGGGGTCTCACCGTGCAACAGGGCTGCCCCACGGACTTAGAAACTCCTGCTCATCTCCAACCCTAAATCACTTCTGGACTTCCTGCCACAGAATAATTAGTTGCCTTCTGTCGCTTAACCTGTGAGCTGAAATGAGTGGGGACTGGTCAAGCTGTGAATGCAGGCCACTGTGCCAGCAGACAGCTGAGGGCTTTTTCAGTAGCCATGTGCTCTGACCCAGTTTTTGAGGAGTGGCTGGTGACTAGAGATGCTTCAGTTCTCCCACCCCGTTCAGGGTGCACGGTGCAGGGTTGGTGACAGCTGGGTGGAGGGATCAGTGAAATGTGTCATCTCCAGGCAACAGCGACCTTCAGTGCCTTCCTCAGAGCCCTCAGAACTCCGCGGCTTCTCCAGAGAGGGGGTGGGACCAGCCAGGCACATTAATTCTGTTTTGCATAAGAGTCATGGTGGATTGGAGTTTAGTTGAAGGCTAATAAAAGCAGCATTTAAATGGATAAAAGCTAAATTAAAATGTTAGTGCTAAATAGAACAAGACAGAGCTTTTTGTCTGATGCTGAATCTTGGCAATGGAGCAGGTACCTTTTAATTGTAAAATGAAGTGGCTTTAACAGTATTATCATTATATTACAGAAGCGTTTAATTTCACTAGCTAAAATATCACTGTATGAGATCTCTGCAAACCCTTTATCTAGTTTGAAATAAAGAGACTTTTTCACCAATTACGTTACTGGTTGTAGGGTATTACAGAGATGAAATATAATGGCTTTCAAATTACATTCTGGTGAAGAACACTCAGCCACAACTCAAAGCTGCTTCTTTGTTGGTGTCTGAAAAAAAATGTAATTGAGAAGGTAACCAGAGTGCAGAGAGCACATTGGATTGGCTTGGTAACAAGGAGCTGCCTAAATCTGAGTGACAACTGCAGGGGCACAGAGCTGGGGCTGCCCCTGGGGAGGAGCAGAGACCCTCCTTGTGCAGCCAATACAAGTGCAGGGGTGGATTTCAGGATGCATTTCAGGAACAAAACAGAATAGCCCATGAAGATACAAACACATCTGTCCCATGAATCTCTCTCTGTGCAGAGCAAAATCTGATAAAAAGTCAGCCTGTGGCTGCAGTGCAATCCTCATGCTTTGGCTGAGCCTTTCTGGTTCTCAGGTTGAGCCTGTGCTGGACAGACCCAGGGCACAGCAGTGGCTGCCCCTGTAGGTGTTGTCTTGATTCTGTCACATGCAAGGGCCCTTTGTATTTCACTGATCAGTGTTCTGAGGAGAGGGACCCTGAGGGACTGTGACCACAGAGCCAAATTCAGCCCAGTAAAATAAGATTTGCTAACAATAGCTTGGTTCTACGCTTGCTTTCTCCAATCTGCTTTTGCTGTGTACTAAATGAGGCCTGAAGGCAGACAGGATCCTTGCTACTTCACTTTGACAAGCTACTTCATGTTTTGACCAAATAACAGTGTGATAAATCTGTAGCATGAAAGTCTTGAATGGGTCCCTGGAAGGAAGGATGCTTTGATGAGGGAGCAGGGATTTTTAAAGGCATTATGGAATGGTTTTCTTTCTTTCCTGCAGCAGTGATTAGACATTATTTAAATGTCCTTCCCCTGGACCAGATGGGTTATTTGGACTAATTGGCAGCCGCCTGACAGCTTTCAGGACACCTGAGTCACTTCCCACTTCCTCCATCCTTCTGTCACTGCTGCTGCAGGATCCTGCCTGGGCAGCTCTGCTGGAGGGCAGGATGTGGCTCTGTGCTTTCAGGGAGCACCCCAGGCCAGGGCCCCCATCACCCTGGAATGCCACCAAACCCTCTGAGCTCCAGGCTTTTCTATCTAAAACTCAAATTATTTTTCATAGATGAAGTCTGGCAGAGGGACATTTTCAGGCCAGGTGCAGCGTGGTGGAGGATGAGGCAGTCTCAGCTGCTTCAGGGGGGTGTAAGGCACACAGGCACTCCTCAGGCTCAAATGCCACCTGTTGAGTGTCCTTTACCTGCTGCAGAGCCACACGTGGCTCATGGAGCAATAAAGGCTCCCACAGCACCATGGACCTGCTCGGTCCTGCTGCAGCCTGTGCTCCTGCTGGTAATGATTACAGGGCATAAACTTCCATCCCAGGCACGTTCTCCTATTCCCATGCTGTTGCCCCCCAGGGCAGTGCTGGTCCCCTGCTCGTCTCGCTTCCTTGAATCCCAGCTGGTGGCAGGAGCTGTGAGCTGGGGCAGGGGACTCTGTTTGGGGTTAATCACTGACCTGTGTGTGGGCAGTGCAGGATGCATTGATGTCCACAGCTTCTCAGCTCCTGCTGCCACCACTGCAAGCCCAGGGACTCGGGGAACAGCACTGGGGAGAGAGAGAGGAGCCTGTGATGTTCTGGTACTGTTTTGGGGACAAGATCTCAGTGACAATAAATACTGAGAGCATATAACCCTCTTTTTCCATAATTTCCATCTCTAAACCCAGGCTTTTTTCTCATCATGATTCACTAATCTCAGTAGTTCCCCTGAGGCTAATGGAGTCCTTGAACTGCTTAATATTCTGGAGTTTTGGTAGTGACACAATTAGACTTGAATTTTCTTTCTCTTACAGTAGCACTCTTGTTTCCAAATTTGAGTGAAGTTTCATGGGCAATTTGAGGAGAACCCAGAGACTTTCCTTTAAATTTAGGAACTGCAGTTTTATTAGCACTCAGTAATTTCTGCTCAGGGCTGCACATCTGGGTAATACTCAGGGCAGCCTGGCAGGAGAGGGCTGAGCTCCCTTCTGTCTTCACTTCTGCTGTATTCCAGGAATGCAAATGTTACAAGAGCTCGTGGGCAGATTGCAAAAGACATTTGTGCCACCAAGATTCTGCTGTCAATGGGAATTAGGAATTGTGTGCTTTAGAAAATCTCTCCTAATCTGAGGGCATTGTGCCTGACTGCTGATTTTCCTAAGGAAGCAGGATCTGTCAGTACTGCAGGCCAAGCCTTTACCAACAGACCTGACACCACAGCCCCCGTGGCTGCTGACCCCCTCCAGGCTCAGTGGCCTGGTCCTGGCTGCAATTGCTGCACTCTTGCTGCTCACAGATGCAAACACATCCCTTCAGTGCAGCGCCTGGAGGTCGACTCTAAGTCACTGGGTTTGCAGTAAGAAATGTTTTCTCAAGTGGAACTGCTGGAGATCGATAGTATTAACAGCTACACAGAAAAAGTCTCCTTGCCTGGCAATAAAGCAGATTATTTCTGAGTGCCTCAGTACATAGCAAGGCTGTTCATGGGAACTGCTGGCACTGAGGTGTAGAAAGGTTCAGCTGCACCCAGGGCTTGAGCTAACAAAGAGCTCTTTGCCCTGCAGGAGAACAAAGATGGATTGCACCTAGCAAAGGAGTCCTGAAGCCTGGTCTGCACACAGCAGCACACTCAGCATCCCCCCATTGTCATTCTGGTCTAGTTTGTAATCAAGTGCTGCTTCTGAATGCAAATGGAGATCAAGTCTTCGTTCTAGCTTGGATTCTGCTTGCTCAAAGATAAAGGTGCCAAGTCCAGCTTCCTGACTCTGCTGTGGATATGCAAAGGAAATGCTAATTTCCCTGGTAGGTGGCTAGGAGAAACAGCAAGACACAGAGCTGGAGGACAGCACCCGAGATGCATATGGGGTGTGATGGCAAGTCTGGAAGCCAGGAGATGTTCCCTCCCTGCAGCATTTACACAGAGCAGGTGTTAGTCATGCAGATGTAGCTTCTCCAGATTCTCAACAGCAAACTAGATTGTTTCTCCTTTGGACAGGGATCCACCCTGGGAGGACATGCTGAGCACCCTGGGGTCACTGAGGCTGCAGAGCAGCACAGTGGGAAATGGAGAACCCCAGCAGGTCACACCTGGCCCTGGGTGACTTTGTTATCAGGGTGAACACGTGGGCACTTGTCTGCCTCTTCCTCTGAAGCTCCCCTGCGGAGCACTGACCTTCCCTGTCCATCCCTGCACTCAGAGTGTGGCTCCCAGCCTGCTCTGGCTGCCTTTGCCTCTGGATTGCCATCGCCCTTCCCTTGGACCACCTGCACTAAAATAGCATCCTTACATAAACACAAGGTCTTGCATTATTTAGAGGCCTAAAATCCCAGTACTTGCCTTTGTCAGAGCCTCAGCATGGCAGTGGGATTGGATTTTCTCCCCATCTCTGTGCTGTGCCAGGGAGGCCCTGCCAAGGACCCTCAGTAAGCCCCTGGGCCCTGCTGGTGGGCTGAGCAATGCTCTGCTCTCCTGAAGGCCAGCATCACAAACACACCTCTGAAAAGCCACAGAAGAACAAAACTGGCTTTTTATTCTCTCTCCAAACAAGCAATAAACACCAACTCACAGAGACAGAGCAAAGCAGCCCTGTTAATCAGCCCTGCCCCATCTCCCCCTCCTGCCTCTGAGGACACCAGCTCCTCTTTTCCCTCTCTGCACAGCCTAGCCAAAGTACCAGGAAGAGAGCCAGGAGCATCTCCCCTGCCATGGCCTGTCCGGCTCACGGAGAGGGGTGGGCAGGGACTGAAAGTGCAGCAGGAATTTTGGAGCAGGCAGCAGAAATCCTCAGTTGCCTCCTGCTCCTGTCTGCACAGGCAGTATCTGGGGGCCTGGCCCTGCCAGCGAGGTGCTGGGTAGCTGTCACTTGGCAGGGGCTGGCTGTAACCAGAACAACTGAATGAATGAAGCAGAAAATGAATATCCTTGCTTTGTGAGTGAGAAACAGACGTAGAAAATACTCTGTTACCTTCCCACAGCCATGCAGGGGGTCTGGGGCTTTTTCGTGGAGCTCTGAGCTTGCTGCAGAGTCCTGGCTCCTGCTCTTCAGAGCTTTGTTGTGTGAACATTGATGGACAAGGTTTAAAGCAATCCAATCTCCAAATTTGCCTCTTGTCCTACATACCAGACTGGAGGGCAGCTAGGATATGAAACATGCACTAAACCAGGCCCTTCTCTGCAGGGCCTCGTGACACAGATGTTTGTAGGGAAATATGGAATTACTTGAAGATATTGCTATGTATAATTGCAGTTTCAGTTCTCAGGGTTATTTCAGGTGAATCTGACCTGCTTCTAATGAAATTAGCACTTTTTATCTGCAGTAACCCAGCAGCTTTTTCAGGTAGGGACATTTTCATGCTCCTGTTGGGGTGGGGTCCCGAGACACTTCTTCATTACGGATGCTAATTAATCATCCAAGGCACTGCAGATGGAAAAAGTAATTTGTTTTCTCCTGAGAAGTGAATAGAGGTAGGGAGGAGAAATAAAACCCAGCTTCCCCGTGAGCTGGGCTTGGCCTGCCCTGGCAAGACAAGGACTGAAGGTCCGTGTGTGGGAAAGCTCCCTATTAAACCTGGGGACAGCAGGGAGCTCCTGGAAGTGACAGACACACAATGGTGCTTTTGTCAGAGAGGCACCAAAGGCCAGATGATGTCACCTTGTGCTGGGCTGTGAGGCTGCTTGTGCCTCTCAGGATGGAGCTCAGCAGTACTGCACTATCTCTTCCTCAGGGAGGAGGCAATGAAAAGGCTGCTTTTGTCCCACCCTTTTTTAAAAGCAGGCGAGGCTTTGTTCTAGGACAGACCGTGGTTTTTCAGAGGTGGAAAAGACTAATTAAAGAGCCACTGCTAGCCCTGGGCTCCCACCACATCCCATCACCTGCAGGAGCCCCACTCACCCCCGTGGGTGTAACTCTGAGCACGTTTTCCTCCACATCCTTTTGACTGGCACAGAGAAATATCTCAGCTCCAGCCACATCCTTTGCCATGGTGGAAAAAATTGAGTTATCCTTAAGGGCTGTCTGAGACTTCAGCAGTGTGGGACCTCCCAGGGATAAGATCTGTTGAAAATGAGGACAAGGGGGATGAAGAGGAAGGCCTGTGTTACCATGTCCATCAGAATGCTTTGAAGCTGGATTCCTCAGATGTCAAAGGAGACCCGGATAAAATGCAGCTCTTTCTCTTTCTCCCCCTTACATGATCAGCCTCCAGCTGCTGCAGCCAGGCAGCATCCTCACAGCCCCTGCCCAAGGTCAGCCAGGCATCCTTTGGGATGGATGGGGCCACATTTCCTTGCTGCCCTTCCAGGGACTCTCAGAAACCCAGCAGGCCCACGAGAGCTCCTGAGCCCCTTCAGCTCAGCGCGTGGGGAGCATCTGCAGCATCTACACAGAGTTTGCTGGATGGTGGAAGGAGCTCATTTAAATGAGAAAAAAAGACTTGGAGTACATTGCCAGCATTCTCCTTGCCTATTGTACTCCCTTTTCGGTTCCTGCTTTCCAGTGAGCAGTTTTTATGTTTCCAAGGATCATAAATTCTCATTTTTCCTCTGGGCAGGAGGTGCACTCCTGGTCTCCACTGCTTCCTGCGTCGCTTTTGTGTCCGTGTTGCCCAGCTACTGCAGCACAGCCCCAGGCTATGCCCGGCCGCATTCAGAGCGGCCCCAGCCCGGCAGCCGGGCGGGCACGGGGCTCACGGGGCACCGACAGGCAGAGTCTCACAGGATTCTGTAACCCAGCGCTTTCCAGACAGAGCTGCAGGGAGGGCTGTGCTGACCAGGGCTGGCAGTGACCTCGGGACGATGGGTGGTGCTGAAGCGGAGATCGGAGGCTGGGCAGCAAGCAGCCTGGGGTCCGAGGGTGTGGGAATGGCCACTGCAGGTTTGTCAGCCCCAGGGCAGCACACTGACTGGGAGAGCTCTGGAGTTTTCTGTAGTATCAGTTCCAGGGGTAGCACTCCAAGCATGGGGAGTTCAAACAGCAGCTGAGATAACACCCTGTCCTCAGCCTGTGGAGGTCAGCTGGTTTGAAATTAATTACATTCCTGAGCTGGAAATACCTGGATTCATCATGGCTTTAAATCCTAAAATGGGGCTCGTATAGTACCAGAGGGGAAAGGGGAAAAGGGGAAAAGGGGAAAGGGGAAAGGGGAAAGGGGAAAGGAAAGGGAAAGGGAAAGGGAAAGG
>VZTB01013648.1:24441-53064 GCA_013397245.1 Thryothorus ludovicianus | reverse complement strand
AAGGGAAAGGGAAAGGGAAAGGGAAAGGGAAAGGGAAAGGGAAAGGGAAAGGGAAAGGGAAAGGGAAAGGGGCTCCCCTCCCGCTGGGAGCTGGCCCTGGGGGTCCTGCTGGGGGACACTGCCCGGAGCCGGTCAGTCGGGGGGGCAGAGCCGAGCTCTTTCCCACCTCCTCATTGCCATGCTCCCTGTGTCCCTCACAAGCAGAGGCTGGGGAAGGGGCTGGGACAGGCTATTGTTGGGGGTTGTTTATGGACACATCGATCCTGCAGCCTGCCAGGCCGGGATGGGCCCAGGGGAGGTTGAGGGGAGGCCAGGGCAGGACAGCAGGCTGAGGGCTGGCTGGAGAATTTACAGCCACAGGAAGAAGTCGCTGGTTTCCAAGCCTGTGGCATCTTCCTATGGGCATGCAAATAAGTCCATACCCAGCTGTGACTGGGGGCACTGACACAGTCCAGCTTCAAAAACCTTCAGAGCCTCTGCTTCGATTTCCCTTAATACAACTTAAAACACCATTTGAACCATGGCCAGGAGCATGTTCTGGCCTTGCTGCTCCTTGTTAATGGAGAAGATGCATTTTTTGGAAGCAGAGATGGCCTGCAAGACCTGCAAACTCTCTCTATTTTATGACAGTTTTCATTTGCATAATGAAGGCCCTGATACCTTCAGTAATTAATCACATTAAGAATTGCTTCCTTGAATAACTCTATTCATGCAGGTTGTTCCTAGTGCTGGAAACTGCACATGATTTCCAATGTGCATTAGCCCAAGTTTCATCAGCAGATGGAAGCTGGTAACTGCATGTGTAATTTATATCTGCTTGGGTGGAATTATCCAATGAAATATGCATCACACGGTGCCATTAACATTTCTAGTCATACAGTCTTTAGCTCATGGGTAAGTTAATATTTCATGCCAGCAGTGTGTGGGACCCTATGAAAGGCAAGACTTGAACACAGGGATTTAAGAGCAGAAGTGGAAAGTATTCCAGGTCAAACACAGCAGATATAGAATTAATGACTCTGCTAAAATAAATGAAATTAATTACCCTTTTTTGACCTGCATTTTTTTATAAAATGTCCCATCTTGTCTCCATAGATAAGAAAGCTGCTGGGCTGCTCTATCACCACTTGTAGGGGCAACTCCAGATCCTTAAGCATCCAGAAAGCTTTTCCCCATAGGACAGCACAAACAACAGGAGAATAACAATTCAATCGTGGAAGGCAGCAGAGAGAAATGTTGCTGTGTGGGTTTGGATTTGTCAGTAACCTTGACAAATCTGGGGAGGAAAAATCCCATCAATTCAATAGTAAGAAGAAAATCAGTGACTAGACTGTGCTGTGACAGCAGTGACAGGTCAGCCTGGAGCCTCGTGCCAGGATGGAGTTTGGGTTATGCAGGCACATTGTACAGGAGAAAGTCACCTGTCCCAGAGTGCCTTTTGCCATGTGCCTTCCTGTCCTTATATAAATCACAGTTCATTAAAATACTGATTCCTGCTTGACAGGAAGCAATTAAATAACTGAAGCTGTGTTCCATCTGCCTCTCCTGTGGAGAGGTGGAGAGAGCCCAAGCTGAGCTGGTGTGATGTGAGCTCTGCCCTCCTCCTGGGGCACGCTGCTCTCACCCAGCTGATGTTCCTGCTCCCTGTGCTGGGCCACCCTACAGCTTCTGCTGCTTCAGGGGTTTCACCCTTTAGAAAAGATGTGAGGGGCCATTCTGTTTTCAGGCCAAGCTGATTCTGGCCATGGCTGGGCTGTGCCTTGGAAAGGGGGAAACAAGGATGCAGCAGTGGCCATGGCTCCATGGACAGAGAAGGGCCAACAAACTCCTTCCTCACTGGGGCCACTGTGGCCAAGTCCAGCTTGCAGTGCTGCCTGGAGCTGAAGCCCTGTCCGTGTCCCAGAGCCAGGCTGGGGTGGTGCTGTGTGGGAGCTGGCTGGAGTTCCCTGGGTTTAGACTCTTGCCATCACTCCTGGCAGCACCCACAGATTCGCTGCTGCTGCTCCCGATTGTTCCTTTCTGTCCAAGAGAGAAAGAAAAAGCATCTCTGCAAAATCCAGGCTTGGACTTTGCTTAAAGCCTTTGAGTAAAGAGCCTTGTTTGAATGTAATTGCACCCCTGTTGCTACAATGGGAAAATACACTGTATTGCTCTTTCTTGGAAAGCTCAGCTAGTATTTTCCCAGCCATTTGTGTATAAAGAAAGATAAACAGCTCTTTAGCGGGCAGAACAGTCTATCCCGGGTTTATTGACATTCATGGAGCAGACAAGGACAAACAGTTTGGTGAGCACAGGGGAGGGAGAGCAGCTGGGCTGGAGGAACTGGGCATTGAGGGTGGGGAAGCCCTCTCAGGTGCTGAGCCTGGTGAGTCCATCTGCCCCTGGGCCCCCTGGCAGCCTGCAGGATGCACTCACCACCTCACCCTTCCTCTCACTCCTCCCCTTAAATAAAAAACGGGTATAGCTAATTTAGTTCCAGCCTCACACGCAATAGAGCTATAGATAGATTTTTTAAAGAGCTTGTCTGAAAGTAATAATTCATGGGGAGATCAAAAGGCTGTGGTTTAATCCGGGGTCTGTCTGATACCATAAACCTTGCAGAGTGCTAAGAATTCAATGAGCAGCATCAAAAGGCTGATAAACATGAAAGCCACCCAATTTTCTGTCTGTAAAGCTGGCGTGGCTCACGATGGGTGCTGAGGAGTGGGGAAGGTGTGTGACTTCTCTGCAGAGCTTGGGTGACAGAGCCACACATAGCATCCCTAAAGAGGTGCCTGGACTCTGTTAACATCTCCTGGGCTCCCTGCAGGTCCCTAACTCTGTAAAGAGATCAGAGTTCTAATTAGGTGTCTAATTGCATGGCCTAGGTAGATTTCAGGCTGCTTGGCATTGCCTTTTGCTCCACATCCGCGAATCAGACTCTGCACTGATTCGCCAAAGCAACATGACAAAGCACTAGATTTCAAACAGGGACTGCACAAAATACAGAGTATCAAAATGCTGCGTTTGGGAGCTGAAAATGGTGCTTAAAATGGGGGCAGGAAGGATGAGTGCTGTAAACAAAGGTCTCCAGAGTAGAAGGGCTGTGCCGTGCTTCTAACTGTCAGCTAAAGCAACATTTAAAAGGCAGCGTTTAATTTTTAACACAAATGGAGGTGAGCTCAGGCTGCAGACACCTGCAGGGTTTTTCTCCAGAGATCCTGATCCCACAGAGGTTAATGTGATTATGCAAATGACTGAGGTATAATTGCGTTCCTGCCGCCCATCTGGCCCTCCCTGCAGCTCCTGGGTGATTTTGTATTCCCCGTGCAGCGCANCTGCATTTTTTTATAAAATGTCCCATCTTGTCTCCATAGATAAGAAAGCTGCTGGGCTGCTCTATCACCACTTGTAGGGGCAACTCCAGATCCTTAAGCATGCAGAAAGCTTTTCCCCATAGGACAGCACAAACAACAGGAGAATAACAATTCAATCGTGGAAGGCAGCAGAGAGAAATGTTGCTGTGTGGGTTTGGATTTGTCAGTAACCTTGACAAATCTGGGGAGGAAAAATCCCATCAATTCAATAGTAAGAAGAAAATCAGTGACTAGACTGTGCTGTGACAGCAGTGACAGGTCAGCCTGGAGCCTCGTGCCAGGAGGGAGGTTGGGTTATGCATGAACATTGTACAGGAGAAAGTCACCTGTCCCAGAGTGCCTTTTGCCATGTGCCTTCCTGTCCTTATATAAATCACAGTTCATTAAAATACTGATTCCTGCTTGACAGGAAGCAATTAAATAACTGAAGCTGTGTTCCATCTGCCTCTCCTGTGGAGAGGTGGAGAGAGCCCAAGCTGAGCTGGTGTGATGTGAGCTCTGCCCTCCTCCTGGGGCACGCTGCTCTCACCCAGCTGATGTTCCTGCTCCCTGTGCTGGGCCACCCTACAGCTTCTGCTGCTTCAGGGGTTTCACCCTTTAGAAAAGATGTGAGGGGCCATTCTGTTTTCAGGCCAAGCTGATTCTGGCCATGGCTGGGCTGTGCCTTGGAAAGGGGGAAACAAGGATGCAGCAGTGGCCATGGCTCCATGGACAGAGAAGGGCCAACAAACTCCTTCCTCACTGGGGCCACTGTGGCCAAGTCCAGCTTGCAGTGCTGCCTGGAGCTGAAGCCCTGTCCGTGTCCCAGAGCCAGGCTGGGGTGGTGCTGTGTGGGAGCTGGCTGGAGTTCCCTGGGTTTAGACTCTTGCCATCACTCCTGGCAGCACCCACAGATTCGCTGCTGCTGCTCCCGATTGTTCCTTTCTGTCCAAGAGAGAAAGAAAAAGCATCTCTGCAAAATCCAGGCTTGGACTTTGCTTAAAGCCTTTGAGTAAAGAGCCTTGTTTGAATGTAATTGCACCCCTGTTGCTACAATGGGAAAATACACTGTATTGCTCTTTCTTGGAAAGCTCAGCTAGTATTTTCCCAGCCATTTGTGTATAAAGAAAGATAAACAGCTCTTTAGCGGGCAGAACAGTCTATCCCGGGTTTATTGACATTCATGGAGCAGACAAGGACAAACAGTTTGGTGAGCACAGGGGAGGGGGAGCAGCTGGGCTGGAGGAACTGGGCATTGAGGGTGGGGAAGCCCTCTCAGGTGCTGAGCCTGGTGAGTCCATCTGCCCCTGGGCCCCCTGGCAGCCTGCAGGATGCACTCACCACCTCACCCTTCCTCTCACTCCTCCCCTTAAATAAAAAACGGGTATAGCTAATTTAGTTCCAGCCTCACACGCAATAGAGCTATAGATAGATTTTTTAAAGAGCTTGTCTGAAAGTAATAATTCATGGGGAGATCAAAAGGCTGTGGTTTAATCCGGGGTCTGTCTGATACCATAAACCTTGCAGAGTGCTAAGAATTCAATGAGCAGCATCAAAAGGCTGATAAACATGAAAGCCACCCAATTTTCTGTCTGTAAAGCTGGCGTGGCTCACGATGGGTGCTGAGGAGTGGGGAAGGTGTGTGACTTCTCTGCAGAGCTTGGGTGACAGAGCCACACATAGCATCCCTAAAGAGGTGCCTGGACTCTGTTAACATCTCCTGGGCTCCCTGCAGGTCCCTAACTCTGTAAAGAGATCAGAGTTCTAATTAGGTGTCTAATTGCATGGCCTAGGTAGATTTCAGGCTGCTTGGCATTGCCTTTTGCTCCACATCCGCGAATCAGACTCTGCACTGATTCGCCAAAGCAACATGACAAAGCACTAGATTTCAAACAGGGACTGCACAAAATACAGAGTATCAAAATGCTGCGTTTGGGAGCTGAAAATGGTGCTTAAAATGGGGGCAGGAAGGATGAGTGCTGTAAACAAAGGTCTCCAGAGTAGAAGGGCTGTGCCGTGCTTCTAACTGTCAGCTAAAGCAACATTTAAAAGGCAGCGTTTAATTTTTAACACAAATGGAGGTGAGCTCAGGCTGCAGACACCTGCAGGGTTTTTCTCCAGAGATCCTGATCCCACAGAGGTTAATGTGATTATGCAAATGACTGAGGTATAATTGCGTTCCTGCCGCCCATCTGGCCCTCCCTGCAGCTCCTGGGTGATTTTGTATTCCCCGTGCAGCGCAGTGCTGACACACAAGGGCACCAGAGATGTCACTGCTTGGTGTTTGCTGCAGGTGCCACCTCCCCATCCAACCTCTGGAGCAGAGTCCTGCTGGACCAGGCGTGGCCAGTGCATTGGGAAAGCTCTTCCCAGATCCAAATTAACAGTCTGGATGTAGTCTAGACCACTGAACTCCGCTTGTCCTCTCCCAAGGGATGCTCCTGACAAAGCCAGGATCCTGCCTGGCATCCCAGCTACTGCACCAAGTCCTTCCCAAAACAATTTTTCTCAGCAGAATTAAACAAATTCCCAGCTCCCTCAGCAGCTGGGGTTCAATCAAACCCTGACATTTTCATGTCAGACACTGAGTACCACACACTGTCCCAGGTACCCCCAGAACTCTCTTAAACTTGGGTTTTTCTTCCCACCAGTACGAGTTCAAGGCCAAGAACATTAAGAAGAAGAAGGTGAGCATCATCGTGTCCGTGGATGGGGTGAAGGTGATCCTGCGCAAGAAGCAGAAGGTGAGGCTGCTCCAGCCCAGGGACACTCACACTTGTAACCAAAACTGGCCTTTTCTTAAAAAACACCCAGAATTTGCACAAGAAAACACTCCAATTTCTGTCCAACTAACAACAAAACCTTGCTGGAAAGAGAGTGGGAATATTACACTGTGGGAAGAGGATTTTTTTTTTTTCTATCAAAAAAATGTATCTCTCAGGAGATACTGGTTCTTTTTCTTGCTAATACCAGAAAGCCTTTTCCAGGCTGCCTGGTCCGAGCACCCTCAGCTCTTTGCCCAACTGTCCTTTCCACCAAATCACTGAATCCAGCTCTCCTAAGCCCCAGCTTCAAGCCTTCTTCCCCAAAGGGTGTAACTCTTCTGCATATTTGATGTTATAAATTAATCTTAGGGACCATTTTCAGCCCTGAAGGCTGTGATCAGATATGATAAACGATAAAAAAAAAAAAAATCTATTTTTATCTGAGATACTGTTGAAACAGACGTGGCTCATCTAACTGCAGCCTGGATTGTGGCTTGGGAAAAAAGCACTGTTCCCCAGGTTTCCTGCCCTTCAGTTTGGTGGAGTTTCACCTGGTTTACTGTAATTTTGTCTCTGCTTACAGAGAAAGGAGTGGACCTGGGACGAGAGTAAGATGGTGGTGATGCACGATCCCGTGTACAGGTACGTGGCAGGGATTCAACCAGGGAGGGCCAGTCAGCCCTGGGGGATCCGAGCCCTTCCTCCCACCTGCTGAGACCCCTCCACCAAGGCTTTCCAAAGGACCATGTAAAATTAACGAGGGTACAGAGGTACTGCTGCTGGAGGGACCTTTTCATACATTTTTGAGAGCGGGATGGACTGATCTCGCTTTGAAGCTGGCTCTGCTTTGAACAGGGTTACACTGGGTGACCCTGGAGATGCTTCAGCCTGGATTCCTCTCTGATTCTGCCTCTGAAGACAGAAGGCTTCCCATGGTTTGCCTTCAGAGCATGGCTCTCCCTGTGCTTCTGAAGCAGGGCCTTACTCTAAGGTGTAAGTGCTCACTAGGAATTAACCCTTACAGACGTGGCAAGAAAGCAGAGACTTCCCAAAGCCCTTCCATGGGATGGTGAAGTATTCCAGAGACCACAAGCCCCACCCAGAGGCTTACACTGAGCATAAACCTGGTGCCTCAGGAGCCCCAGGGAGTGGGAAGGGAGCCCAGAGATGGTGCATGGCCTGAGCATGGGTTAAGAGCACAGGGTGCTCCAGGCTGTTAGTTCTGCAAAATGAATTATTGTACCACGAGCCCCGAGAACTGGGATCCCCAACATTGATTTTTGGGATCAGAGCCCTCGGTGAGGAGATAAGGAACAGAGAGTGTGCTGATGCATTAGCTGTGCCCACTTCTCACCTCTGGTTTTCTCTGAAGATTACTACAAGATGTGGTACATTGGCAGTAACTGCTCTAACTACAAGTTCAACACCCAAAAAATTCCAGTGACAGAAAGAGCAGAAGAAAAAAAATAAAATTCAAGAATCCCTTTGGTATCTTCTCTATTCAGAGCTGAGCTCACTCGCCACATTTTCACCTAATTAAATCAAACATATATAAAAATCTTCAAAATGGTTTTGCAGCACAAGGAGGAGAGGCAGCCTGAGCAGCAGAGAGAGGAATCCTCCAGGTGCACTCAGCATCCCTGGGAGAGGATTTTGTGCTGTGCCACCTGCCCAGTGCTGAGGAGGGACCCTCTGGGTCCGAGGGGCAGGACAGTCAGCACCGTGCAGGCAGTTCTGCCTCGCTGCAGCCTGGGCAGGGGTTAATTGCTGGGGCTAAAAATAGCCTCCCTCTTTCCAAGACTATAGATTTTTTCGCTTTCCCACAGGATCTTTAAAAAGCTTTTGCCTACTTCAGAAACCAGAAGGTTTTCCATCAAGCCTGAAACGCTCTCTAAATCCATCACCTCCTGCCTTGAAAATTGCAGGAGGGGCCACGCACCAGCACTGCCTCCTTCCTCCAATCCTGGGGGCTGCAAACCAGCCCGTCCTGGGGACACACAGGAGCAGAGGTGGTCTGGAGGGCAGAGACTCCCCGTGGTGTTTAATTCCCCTTGTCTCTCTCCTGCCTAGAATTTTCTACGTCTCCCACGACTCGCAAGACCTGAAAATATTCAGTTACATCGCAAGGGACGGCGCAAACAACTCCTTCAGGTGCAACGTCTTCAAATCCAAGAAGAAGGTAGGATGGCTCTGGGGATGCACCCACATAGCTGCGGGGTCAGAGGGTGCAGAACCCTGGGGAGCGACCGAGGCAGCGCCAGTGCTGAGTGTCCCCAAAACAACATGCCTGGTGCTTGTCCCCTCCTGCCCAGCCCGGGCATCACACACAGGGACAGGAGGGGAAGCGGGAGGCGCTGCTGGAGCAGGCGGCACGGCAGGGGTGGGGAGCAGGGCGGGCTCGGTTCCCCGCGGGCCGTGGCAGCGTGGCGGGTTCGCTCCGCAGAGCCAGGCCATGCGCGTGGTGCGCACCGTGGGACAGGCGTTCGAGGTGTGCCACAAGCTGAGCCTGCAGCACGCCCTGCAGAACGCCGACGGGCAGGCCGACGGCGCCAGCGACAAATCGGCCGAGGAGCAGCCGCTGGAAGGTGACTCGCGGCTCCCGAGTGGAGCTGGAAGGTGGCGCGCCCCTCCCTAAGGCAGCGGTGCGGGGATGCTTCGGGGTGGCGCCTCCTTCATGCGGGAGAGGTTTGGGCCCCCTCGGATGGGGATCGTGGGGAATCTGCCCTGCCTGCCCACTCCTGAGCTGTCTTATCCAGCAAGCTGAGGGGCTGCAGCCCCTCGGCCAACCCATTCCCTCCGTCCTGCCCCTTCCCAGCATGCTGAGACTTGGAGCAAGTGCTGGCCCTTGTCCCCGAGCTTCCCCCAGCTCCCAGCCCTGCGCGGGGCCCCGGCTCTTCCCGCGATCCTGCGCAGGGAAGGGAGGCTCAGATTCACGTGTCCATCTTGTCTGAAGTTCACCAGATAAAGGGCTCCAAGATCACCGATGTGGATGAGGTTGGCATCGATACCGGTGGCATCTGTGTGTCCGAGAGGGGACCCAGAGAGCTGCCAGGTGCCAGGGGGGACCTCGGCATGCTGAAACCTGGGCAAGCCTCAAAGGACAAGAACGGCCAGGTAATGGGGGGTGGGCTGGAGGATGGTTCATGTGCTGTGCTGCTGCTGAGGGCCCTCTGCTCAGGGTCACTGTATCATGGCTTGATTTGGAGCTGCTTTCATGGAGACCCCATTGCAGCCCTCCCTCCTGGCTCCCTGCTCAGGACAGGCTGTTCAGCTCCCAGCTCACCTGCAGCGAGGCCGTGTCCAGGGGTGGGGCTGTGGTGCATGGCTGAGCAGGCTTCACACACCACCTGAGCTGGATTTCTGTGCCCTCAGTGCTGCTCTGCAGCTTGTTCGACTGCCCTGGCAGCGATCCCTGGCTCCCCTCATGCTCCAGGCCCAGGGAGCAACGTCCCCAAGAGGCCCAGCCCTGGCAGCACAGACACCCAGGGCACGTTCAGCTCGGGCAGCAGTTTCCACCTTAATGAATGGGTGCTCCACAGAGCTCTGGGATCACTTCCCGAGGCCTGAATGGCATCGCTTCAGCTCACACAACAGTAACGCTCACAGGGCCTGGCTGCAAACAGCTGCAGTGACACACACTCCATGGGATTCCTTAGCGTGCCTGGAAAGGCTGGGCTTTCCTGCACATTCCCCCTGGCACTGCCCAAGCAGGGGAGGGAGGGCAGGAGCAGGAAGGGCAGTGACCACAGGCATTGGCAAGTGCTCCAGACACCAGGACACCGCCCAGCCTGGGCAGGCACAGCACGGAAAGGTGGTGGAGCATTTGGGTCACTCCCTGGAAGAGCTGGGGGCCTACCCACCCCGGACACTGCCAAGGCAGCTCTGCCAGCTCTCTGGGAGAAGCCTCTCCAAAACACCCCGTCCTGGGGATCCCACAGATGTGCACAGCTGACAGCCCAGGGCTGCCCCTCAACACCCCCTTGGGGCTCCTCTGCTGTGCTGGGGTCAGCGCCGTGGGGAACCAAACTCCAAACGCCGACCTGAGCCGGTCAATCCGCTCACCTGCCCATTTCTTTGTGCCCAGGATGCCGAAAACTGCTCCCTCCACCTGGCCAGCTCCCAGCAGCTGCTCAGCCCGAGCAGCCCCTGCTCCTCGGCCTCCATCACCCCGCTGGCCTCCCAGCACTGCCTCCAGCTGCTCCAGCAGCAGCTCCTCCAGCAGCAGCAGCAGACACAGGTGGCTGTGGCCCAGGTACACGTCCTGCCCTCCCCTCAGGCGGCACCAGCCCTTCTCCTCCTCCTGCTCCAGCGTCCAGCCGGGCTAGGCCGACAGCAGGGCAGGCGGGAGCGGGCCGGGCCCTCGCAGCAGTGCTGGCAGCATTCCCGGTCGCAGCTCTCAGCAGAGTTTGCAGCATCGCTTGCAGCCTAGCTCACAGCATTGCTTCTAGCGCCACGTGCAGCATCGCTTGCAGCACAGCTGAGCTCCCCCAGACACGGAGCCGGCTGCTCACACAGCCCCAGGCCGCTCTAGGAGTGTTGCAGGGTCCGGTAGAGCCCCCAGGTCCCGTTTCACCCCATCTCATCCCGTTTTTGGAAACCATCCCACCCCCAACCCAGCATCAGATCGGGGAGCCCGGTGCCTCCCGGCTGAGCACCGCCCTACGCGTTTCTCGTTACCGGGGGGCAGCAGGACACCCCCCGCACCCCCGGGCTGCCGCCGCACCCGCCCGGGCTGCACCGGGGCCGGCAGGGGGCGCTGTGGCGCCGCCGGTACCGGGCGCTCCCGGGATGCTCCTCCCGGCCCGCATCGCCCGGCCCCGCATCATCCCCTCCGCATCATCCCCTCCGCATCATCCCCGTCCCGTCCCGCAGGTGCAGCTGCTGAAGGACCAACTGGCGGCCGAAACGGCGGCGCGGATCGAGGCGCAGGCCCGGGTGCGGCAGCTCCTGCTGACCAACCGCGACCTGCTGCAGCACGTCTCGCTGCTGGTGCGGCAGCTGACAGTGCTGGAGGCCCGGGACGAGCACCGGGACGAGCATCGGCAGCCGGGTGAGGGCGGTGATACACTCACTGGGGTTGTTTGGGTGCTGGCGTGCCCCCAGCTCCATCCCTCGGGACAATCACTGCATTCCTTGCAGTCACAGGAAGCAACTGGAGTGCTCCCAGTACCATCCCACCACGGTCTGGGGCATTTCTGCACCCCTCACAGTGCAGGGGAGGAGCTGGTTTGAAGACACCCAATTTTTCACACGCCCCTTGTCCATCTCTCACAGTTGACCACTCCTTGCAAAACCTGTCCCTGGCCCAGTCCCTCTCCCTGAACCTGAAGAACCACTACAGCCTGGACATCCACCTGCCGTCCACCTCCTCCCCCGCCAGCATCCTGGGCAGCCCCGTGGCCCCCGGCTCGCTGCCCTCCCTGGGCCCCAGGGATTCCTACCTCAACCTCGTCAGCCTAGACAGGGGCAGCCACCGCTACGGCAGCAAGGAGGGGGACGAGTGCCTGGAGGGGCAGGAGGGGCTCAGCCGGCGCGTGGAGGGCTCCGAGGTCAGCGACTTCGCCCTGCTCAACGGGAGCGGCCGGCAGAAGGCGGATGACACAGACAGAGGGGACGAGGACAGGTAGATGGTGCCACCTCTATCTCCTGCCAGCTGCAGGAGGAACACCCTGAGTGCTGCAGGTAAGTACTTGCCCATCACCTGCTCTCTGCTTTCCCTCCGCAGGCGGCAGCCGCCCATCCCCAAGCTCAACCCGCCGCCACCCATCCTCCGCAAAAGGTCCAGCAAGACCTCCCCGAGCCTGGAAGTGGAGGTGAAGCCCGAGAGCACTGCCCACCTGAGCCTAACCAGTGCCAGCATCTCCAGCCTCACCAGCATCACTGCCAGCTCTCTCACCCTCTTGGACCCTGAGGCGAGGACTCCTGCAAGGAGCGCTGCCTCCAGCACGGAGCCTGGTCCCGCTGGGCCCTGCCAGCGCACTCTGGGCAAGGACAGGACTGGAGAGAGCGGCCCAATGTCCCCCTTGGGCAGCATCCGTGACCCAACAGCCACTGAGACCCTGGCCAAAGAGCTGGTGGCCCTGGGCAGCCCCACGGACAGCTCACTGCCCTTCTCCCCTGCAGATGACACCTGCTTGCACATCAGCTTCTCCGAAGATGAGTTGGACACTGCTGTGGGGCCCAGCAGAGTCCCCTCTTAGTGGGGCCACAGTAGGTGGTAGCTGGTGGCTGGCAGCCCCAGCAGCTCCGTCCACAACCCTGTGCTGGGACTGGGAGTCCCTGTGCCCAGGCTACAAGACAGGTCCCTTTCCTGTCCCACGTAACAGCTTCCCCTGCCACCTACAGGGCCACCCCACAGGCTGGGACTGGCCAGCCCTGCCTCAGCCTGCAGCAGCTCACACTGCTGTCACACTGCCATCCTGTCCCTGCTCACACAGCCAGGGATGCTCACAGCAGAGAGTTCCCAGGGAGCTGAAGGGTGGAAGCCCTGGGCAGTGCTGTGGGACAAGAGGCTGTTCTGGTTCATCAGCTGCCACCCGTGGCAGCCTGAGAGGGGCCATGCAGCACAGCCAGGGTGTCACTCCCCTGTCCAGCTCCCCAGGGTGTGTCCCAGACTGCCACCACGCCAAGTCTCTCCAGGGCTGCCGGTGTCCACCAGCCCTGCCACCACTGTGTCCCCACATGGTGAAGCCACCACTGCCTCCATAGGTGCCTTTTCCCACTCCCCAGCACCCACTGCCCACACAGGGTGGGTCACCCCTCTGAGGGGTGCAGGGCTGGCCCTGGGAGCCTGCAGCAGTGGGGGTGACCCCCTAAGGAAGGGGGTGCATGTCTTGGGGTCAGAGCAGAGAACCCTCCCGTGCCCCCTGAGCTGCTGGAGGCTGCTCCTTGTGCCAATTTTAGGGTGTGAGGGTGGTTTGGGTTTGGTCTCAGAAATGTGAGTGTTCTGGGAGGAGTTAAGGTTTAAGGAAGAAGCCGACAGCGGGGTAAAGGGCAGGTTTTGTGGAGGGACTGAGGTGATGCTCATCCACCTTGGTTGTTTGTCAGAAAGTATTGGGAAAGTGTCGGAGAGTCAAGATGGGAAGTGTCAGGCAGAAATGGAGACTTGGAGCAGCCGTGCTGCCTGTCCCTGGCATGGTGCTGCTCCTACAGGGAGAGGGGAGGTGACAAGACATGAACCCAGAGCTGGCCATGGCAGTGACAGAGCCGGGAGGGGGCTGGGGACCGGGCCAGGGGTTGTAAAGCTCGGCTGGGCTGTCCTGTAGTGTGGTAGTGACAGCCCAGCCCCTCCATAGGATGCTACAGTTTGGTAATGGACTTTTAAGGAAAAAAATAAAGGTGTCAGATTTGCAGAGCCAGTGCTGTGTCTCTGCCCCGTGGGGCCTGTGCACAGGGGGTCCTGAGCCTGTGGGGTGGACTAGGAATTCCTGGGTATTCCCAAAGAGGAAAGAGCCCTGCTGGGAATGATGGCTGAGCCCCTGAGCTGCTCTCTGAGCAGCCCCTGCCAGAATGGGCATCACCAGGAAGGGCCCTGCTCCCCACACACTCCTTTTGCTCTTTCCTGGTCCCATTTCTACTCCTGAAATAAATCCTGGCCCCAGCACACAGGATGGAGGGTGGGAGAATGCAGATGGCAAAGCCGGATGGGATGGGACCAGTGGCATGGGATCCCAAGGGCTGCCTGCAGCAGATGGGCAAGAGACCCCTGCCCCCTGCAGACCCCTGCAAGGTGAGGAAGGAAATCCTGGAGCAATTGAGCACAGAGACTCCAGGACAGACAAGGACCCTGTGAGATTGTCCCCCCATGCAGGACAGGAGGCCCAAATGGAGGGACTCAGCACCCAGAATCCCTGTGGGGTCTCAGGGCCACTCTCCATCCCTCCATGGAGTGGGTGCAGCCTCCAGCATGGCAGAGTGGGGAGTGGGGAGCCCCTTCCCCAGGCCCACTGCAGACATCTGCTGGGGGGCTGCCTGCATGGGGAGGGGGCACTTCCAGCCCAGAGCCTTATTATGCTTCCTTCATGGGAAGAAACTTTTTCCTTTGCTGTCTGCTAAGCTGCTAGCAATCATCAGGCAGGCAGGTGGTAAAGATTCATATCCATCAAACAATGCCATTTAGTTTGTAACCTGTGACTAAATCTGGTGTTAGCTTTAATTTCAGAGTCTGCTTTAGGGCTCGCTTGTTAATCTCTATGCAAAGCAGATGAAATGAATATGCAGCATTTTGGATGTAATTGTACGGCTTCAATTCAGCACTATAATTTTCCAAACAGGATCTTGCAATCAAGCTTCTATTCATTAGTGTATAAACAATTTAGTTTCTCAGCTCTCCAGTATGCCAATCATCTCAATGGAGTGAGCATCTCCGACAGAAAGAGGAGGAAAGTTTCCTTTGTGTAACAGAGGTAAAAGTTGCTCCATACTTCAGACAATTCCCGCCCAGCAGATCCAGACCATTCCAACAGAAGTGGACGGTTCCTCCTGCCCCCACAACACTGACCAGCTGCAAACACACTCAGGGGGGTGATGCTGCAGTGATCTCCCAGCTCATGTAGCCCCGAGCCCTTCAGGAATTCTGCACGCGAGACCTCAGCTGTAGAGCTCAGATCCCACAGGAGCAGGCTGCCTGGAAAGGTGTAAACATGCAGCACCCCAGCACACCTCAGTGATGCTCAGGGCTCCCTGACTCTGGGGAGGGGGTGGTCACCCCAGCCCAAGCCCTCTCCACGTCCCCATCCCCCTGACACTGCACACCCCACGCCAGCTCAGCCCTCCTGGACAGAGCCCTGGGGACATCCCACACCTGGGCCCATGGAGGACAAGGCTGGGGTGACACAGGAGTGGGCGGGGGGCAGGTGTTGATCTCCGGGGCTCAGCACCCTCACGGCTGGTGCTTTCCTGAGCGGGGACCCGCATCCCATCCCCGCGCACCCATCGCCCTCCCGGGAGGTGAGGAGGGACCAGCCCAGAGCCGCGACAAAGGGAAGCGCCGTCGGCGGAGCCGCTCAGCGCGGTCTCCGTTTCCAAATGAATATCGACAGCGCTAATTACAGGCCGCCATGCAGACAGCTTATTAGCTTGTCACAAAAAGACGGTATTGAACTCGGAGCCCGCGGTATTCACGGAGCGCAGCAAGACGCTCCCCAGACAGCACAGCGAACCAGGCAGGCGAACAACCTCCAGCAAAACTAATTACTTCCTGATTGTCTACGGCCACCCACTGGGTATAATAGTATAGACTAAATTTGGCATATACATAACTAAGCACTCGGCACCAATTTGGTGTACAATAATCATCCTCTGTGTTGCATAATTAAAATCTGATCACTTGGAATAATTATTTCATATTCCCAGTATCGGGTGAAGATTGCATAATGTGGCAGAAGTGTGAGGCTGGCAGTGGAACGATCCACTTCCACAGGCGTGAGCCCCCCGGGAAGGACACCCCGGCTCCAGGCACGGCGAGAGACCCCGGCTGCCTCCGCCAGGGCCGTGACCCTGCGGGCAAGGGCTGTGGCGGAGGAGCTGCAATCACCTCATCCCCGCAGGACCGGTGGCGGCACGGCCCCGGTGGGGCAGGAGTGTACCCGCCAGGACAGGCTGTCCCTGCTGTCCCCACGCAAGCACTCTCCGCATTGACCTTTCCAGCCTGGCCGCTGCCCCGCTGCCCGCCCGGCCGGGATGCTCATCGCCCGGCTCCATTGTGCTCGCGCATCTGCTAAAGGCATTTGGAAAGACACGGCAATAAAAAATAAAAATCAAGTGGAACGTGTGTGTCTAATCCATTAACTTCCTCCGGCGGCTCCCCGGGGACCCGGCGAGGAGCAGAAAGAATACGTGGATATTGCACGCGCCCTGGCACCTTGTCCCCGGGCCAGCCCCGCCGCTGGCCGCTGCCACCGCCTCATAAATCACCGCGGGCGACAGCGTTTCACAGCTCGCTTCCCAGCCAGGATATGGCCATTCCTGCTGATTACACGGCCGGCGCGCGGGGGAAGCTGCATCTCCCACTTCCAGGAAGGGAGGATCCGCAAGGAAAAAGCATTGATAAAAAGAAGAACGAAATCAGCTTTGTTCACGTTGCGAATCTCCCATTGTTCCTGCTGCGGCCGTCAGCCCTCGCTGGAGAAAGTATTTCCTCAGCGATAAATCTCCTGGGCTCCTTGCAGCCCTCGCCTTGGCACCAGACTCTCCTCAGCTTGTTTTGAAAGAAAAAGCACTTTTGGCTACAGGCCCCCTGTGGGGTGCACTGGGCAAGTCATGTGCGAGTTTGGGGGGTGAGGGACAGCCCTGGGGCAGGGGACAGAGGCCCGGTGCTCATCCCAGGGGTCTCTGGCCCGTGTCCCCAGTCAGGGCCACACCAGGGGACATGCACTGCCACTCCCATCCCGCAGCGCCCGGCACAAGCCGGGAAAAGTGAGTCTGACCGGGGCCACGCTAATCCCAGCGCTGAAACGTGGAGCTGGCGGTGGCCAAGCACTTGGAATACGGGAGTCAGGCTGACAGTTGTACAAGAAAAATAGATCAAGTTTCCAAGAAAATAGAGCCGAGTTGATCTGATTTTCATCAGCATCTTCAGCCGCCTTTCGGGAAGCCCCAGCCTGCTCCTCATTCCTGCTCTCCACTTTACAAACCACTTAATTCCTTGTTGCTTTGGAAACCCTCACAAAGACCCTCTGCATCCCCCAAAATAACGAGCAACAGATGCTGCTTTGACCTCAGCAACTTCCTGGAAACATACATTTGTCAAAATAAAAATAAAAAGATTAATGTGAGGAAGGCTTTTAAATTCTAAGGAAACAGCAGACAGAGCCTGGCCACGCACGCTGAGCCCTCGGACTGTGGAGAGACTCAGGGATGGGCAGGGAGAGGCTGTGGGACCAAGGGGTCCCTGTGCCCCAGGGGGCTGGGGACCCAGAAGGGCTGGGTCTGGCAATGCTGCCCACAGCCAGGGGACAGCAGGAGCAGCCTCAGTTCCCCTCCTTCCCTCATTTCTTGGTTTATAGGAGCAACTTGTCTCTTTTACAGAGCTTTAAACCCCCTTTGCCCATCCTGCAGGGGAGCAGATGGGCACACAACGGGTCACCAGGTTATGAGCACTCAGACACCAGTGGGTTCCACCCTCCCACTCCAGCTCAGCCCCCTGGCACACCCTGAGGACAGAGCTCCTGCACAGGCACAAGCTCTTCCCAACATCCCCTGAGATACCCAGCAAGGACTTGTGACAGCCACACTGGTGGGTGACACAGCCTGAACCACAGCTCCTCTCCCACCAAAACCCTGCACCCACAGCACTCACCAGAGCTGCAGGCAGAGAGGCTCCATGTTCTCCACACAGGTGAAGGCCCTTTTCCCTCCCAGCTTTATGGAATCAGCCAAAAACGAGCTGCTGGGAAGGGCCTCCTTCTCCTTGGCCTGGTGGGAGGTGGGCTGGGGTTTGTGCACCTGGGGTGGGAGGGCCATGGGCACTTTGGGCATTCCCATGCCCATCCTCACCCAGCTGCTGCTTCCTGCTGCTGCGTGACACGACCTGGCCAGGGGACCTGGGGGACATCCCTCCTGTGAGGGTGTTTTCATCACCAGGCTGGGGGTGCACTCGTGAGAGGCTGCAGTGTTCAGGTCATGCTGCCACGGGGCAGCTGATGCCATGAGGGGATAACTGTCCCCTGCTTGTGCTGGGGATGTGACAATGGCACAGGGTGCTCCTGTGCCAGCACCACGGGGTGTGTGGGGTGCTGCTGCATGGGAAATGCAAATGCTGACCCAGGCTGGGCCAGGGGCTCTGCCTCCCCAGGATTCTTGCAGTAGCCATGACAATGGCCATATACATTTACATACCTTTCCCTTAATCACAGGGACATCTAAAGCAACTGTCTTTGTTTCCATCCCACCAAAGGACATGTCAGTGTTCCCCACCTCATGCCCACAGCTGCCCCTGCACGAGGAGCAAATCCTCTGTGTCATGTGGCTCTGTCAGAGAGCTGCAGGGACACTTCTCTCTGCTCTGGCTGCCTCTCTCCTGGCTCCTGGGTGCTCCAGGGGCATGGCAGCACCAGGGGCACGTTGCCAGCATGGCACCACCTGTGATCCTGGCACCACCTGCCAGCCTGACATCGCCTGTGGCATGGCTGCAGTTCCTAAGGGACTGGATAAATGCCACAGCTCCTTGTGCAGGCACAGCTGGTCCCACATTCACACTGTCCATAGGGCCACCACACCTGCACCACCCCAGGTGTCTGTGCTCTGCTTGGGGCCGTGGGGCTCCACAGGGGTGCTGAGCCAGGGCACCTGCCCACAGCATTGCTCCCTCCTTGTGTCACCTCTGGGAGCCCCTGGGGACACTCGGTGGCTCACCCCAGCTCACAGCCTCAGCAAAGAGTGCATACAGGGGCTGCTGGAGGGCTTGGAGCAGCCCTGCCCCAGCCCTGCCCCACTGGGATTCCAGACCCACCAGTTTCCTCTGCCCTTTCCACTGAACTAACCCGTGGAAAGTTTTATAAACTTGAGGAAACGCAAGTCAAAGCAGAAGGAGCCCAAAGCTGAGCTGAAGTGTGACCTCAGCAACCTCCCCTTTGTCCAGCCCAGGACCTCACTGTCATCTGTCAGCATTTGCTGAATCTCATCCTTTGGGGACACTCCAGGCCCTTCCGCAGGAGCGGGGCCTCCCCACAGCCCTGCTCCTCTAATGACTCTCTTATCTCTTGTTATCTCTGTCACTTCCACCTCTGTTTCCCTCCACCAGCAGTGGTGATGCCCCCACCCCTAGCCTGGCAGTCCCAAAGGAGCAGCATCCCAGCCCACACTTCCCAAACCCCTCACGGATGGATTCTTCCCACTGGTCTGGGCTGTGGGATGGGGCTGTCCCCATGCTTGCTGGGGCAGTGGCTGGGTGAAGGTTTGATAGAACAGCTCAAGCAGCACTACAAGTTACAGCTGAGCAGCATTCTAAGGATGCTACTCCCATCCCATCCCACACTATCCCATTCCTGCTCCAGACATGATGGAAGGGAGACAGAACCTGGCAGAACAGGGCCCAGGGGAAGATGGAGCACAGTTTGCTGTCTGAGGCATGAACCTGCCTGGCTGATGAGAGGGCACTGACAGGCAGGGAGGGTTTGGTGCAAAGGAAGGAAATGGAAGAATTAAATCCACAGAATTTCCCTGCTTTTGTTCTCTCTCCCGCCCCCGCTCTTCTCCTTGGCCGCTCACTCTTCTTGCTGGATGTGTATGGCTTGATACTACCCAAGCAAGCTGGAAACAGGGTATATCAGCTGAAAGCAATTTACTTTGAAATCCAGCTGCCAGATTTTCCTTCATTTGTTTACTTTTAAATGCTTTTTTAAAAGCCAAAGTACACAAGGCAGCCAAATTGCTGACATGTGTGCCGGGCCGGTACCCCGCAAATGCTGCATTCTTTCATGTCCTCCTGGGCTCAAATCCACTCATGTTTATTTAAAATATGTAGAACACTTCAGCACTATTAAGGACCATGTTTTATAGTAAATGGAAAAAGATTTCCTCGCAGGCCAAGGGGAGAGGAAAAGAATCACTTCAATTCAGTTTTGTTCCGACAGCACTTTGCCTGCCCGCCAGGGCCCAGCCACCCACATCCCACCGACGGGCTCGGCCCGGCGCCAGGACCCGGGAGCTTGGGTTGCTCCAGGTGCTCTGGAAACATTGGAGACAGGTGGACACAGAGCTCCAGCAGTGCTGGTGGGGCTCAGCCTCTCTTCCCCCAGATCCGTGGGGCAGGTGGCCTGTGGTGGCAGAAGAAACACCAGAATGTGGCTTGAAATTCCCGAGGTTCTCCACAGCTCCAGAGTCTCGGTTTAACACAGGATTTCACCTGTGAACGTGGATGAGATACCAACCTGTGTGACCCCAGCTACAAGCCCAGGGTGAAAGAGGAGAGGAAATAGCAGTGACCAGGCAGGAACAGCCTGGCATTGACACTGAGAGGGAGAAGACTCGTTCCCAGCAGAGAATGAAACACCACAGGCTTACTCCGATGACATGGAGTGACACATTCTCTCAAAAGTAGGATACAGATGAAAATGGACAGTAAATATGTATTTTAAGGTCAACAACAGCTAAAAGAGAAGTAGATATTCAGTTTTTAAGTGCATTGCTAATGTGGGTATTTTGTGAGGGAATGAGGATGGAAGGGGCATTTCCAGCTAATGCTGCTTTTCCCCAAATCACCCGTCTGTGGCTGACACCAGCTGAACTCTGTGGGGTAATGTAAGGATGCGCTTCAGAAAGGGAAAATGTCAACAAACAGCAGATAAATCCTGCAGGCCCTTATTGCTGCTCAAGCTGAAACAAACACAGAAAGGCAAGGAAGAGAAAGGAGCGGGGAAGTAACATCTTTTTAATCAAATTATCTGCTACCAAAACCAAAGATGGACAATGACTTTGTGAACATGTTAATGTGCTTCTGACAGACCCTCCTGAAAGAAAACACTGCTGATGTAGCCAGAATCGCTCTGGTTTGTGTCCTAGCAAAAAGCACAAGAAAGCAGAAACCTCCACTTATTAATTTCTGATGATTTAGAGCACAGCACCTTCAGAGTTTTATTGTAATTAGCCAGACTAGTAAATCTTCAAAAGGATTCCTCCAGTGGAGTCCCAGACTCAGATTATGTCATGCCTGAGCACAACCTCCCACAACTGGTTTCACTCATGGTTAGAAGAAACAAAGGCTGTGAGCAAGCAGTGATGGAGAGCAGAGAGGGGTGTGCAAGGGCTGGGTGCTACCCGTGTTCTGGGGACTGTCTCTCCTGTAACCTTGTCCCTTGCTCCCCACTGCCTGCACACAGCCATTCCAGCACTGAGCAGAGGGCAGGGTGCTGCCGTTGTCATCTCTGAAAGGCAGGAGCTCAGAAATGGGAAATACCCCTCCAAGAGTGCTGAGAGAGACATTGCTCATCTTGCAGATCTCCAGCTGCCTCTCCGATCACAGAGCTGGGCACCCACAGAGGGCACAGGCTCTGGGGCAGGTGACAGCCACTTCTGTGCCCAGCCACACCCTGTGACCCCTGCTGCTCTGGGGAACAACAGCACCGGGCCAGGGCTGTGCCTGCCCTGCCCAGGCAGAGCTTCCCCCAAGACTCCTCTAAGGCACTTCACAAGGACAAAGACGGTAAACAAGCAGAGAGCTGTGTTGGGTGGAACCACCTCATCGCAGAGGAGCCAGGGCACGGAGGGAAGTGACAGTGCCCCAAGGCCACACAATGAGATAGTGACAGGCAGGAAAGGGAAGCTGGGTTGCCTGTCCCCCTGTGCAGGGCTGTACCCTCCAGTCCCCACTGCTCCTGTTCTGCTCCGCTCTGTCCCCTCTGCAACACTGGTCTAAGAGACAAAACAAACACATGAAAGCCTGTAAAAATAAAGAGCCCAGTAACTGGAAGTAAAGACTCCAGCAGCTGTAAGGAGCCAAAAGCTTCTTGGAGGGGGTTGGATGGAAGTCGAGTTTCCCTCCCTGCTTGTATTGTATTTCTTTCCTCTGCCAAAGTGTGCTTCTCGAGCCTTGGGCAGAGCTCTCGGCGGCTGACCCTCACCTTCCTCTGTTTGGCCTGGAGCACAGGCTGGCCACGAGCGGCTGGGGCCGCGCCAGGGACGGGCAGAGCCTCTCCTGAGCGCACACGGCCGGGTCAGCCCCGCCGGCAGCGCCTTCCCGAGAGCCACGGCCCGGGCGGCCACACCTGAGCGCCCCCGGAGCAGCGCAAGGAGAGCCCGGAGAGCCCGGGCCGGGCACGGCAGGGAGAGAGGAGTGCATTGATCCCGCATTTAGGGGCTCCATCCAGCCCTTTTCTCCCAAAGCTGGGTCCTGTCTCGGCACAGCTGCACACGGGAGGCAGCGAGAACAAAGCAGGGGTCAGACAGTGCTCTAACCAAAGGGGTAATTCTGGCTCCATTAAAATCCTCGCTCCTGTTTTCACGGAAGCAGAAGGCTGTGCTACTGCTTATAAAGAGCTGAACCACCCTCAGGCTGACTCATAGCCCTTAACAGAGCTGCCATGCTGATTTTACAAATATTAGAGCAATGCCTCAGATTTAGGGTTTTGTGTGGTTTAACCTATCAACTTGGGAGCAGACCCATAGCTCTTTTATAGAGCTCCCCTTCCCTGTATTTTATTTCCTTTCTTGGTGCCAGAATTGGAGCCAAAGCCAAGCTTAACAATGCAACAGGCATATCCATTCTTCCCAGCCCTCATTTACCCTGGTGAGAAGGGAGAAATTAATTTAAACCCTATCAAAAGTGCAAAAGCTGTTTGCCATTTTGTGCTGCAGAACACAGTGTGAACCAAACACTCCCTTGAACCACCTGCACTTGCCAAGCCCAGCCAAGAGCACAGGAACTTGCAGATTGGAATCCTTTTGTTCAGGCACCAGCAACAGAAAAATGTGATCTAACACTTTTCAGGCAGCAGAAATGGGGAGATGCTTGGGATGCAGGCAAGGTAAAAGAGCTTTTAGCCCATTAAACACTCTCTTCTTTGGGTCCCTATTCCTGGATATATGAGGTACAGCAAAACTCTTCAAGCAAGCAGCTTCTGCTTGTGTCCCAGCCCTGGGACAGCCTGGAGCAGCTCTCCACAGCCAGGCACAGCCTGGGGCACAGGGGAATTGGGGCTCTCCTCCCTCACTGCCTGCCCTTGCCAAGCACACAGGAACCTGCATCGTGTCTGTGTGGGGCTTGCCAAGGCTCTGGCAGCACGTGGGAGTGGAGAAATTTGTTGAAGCAGAAAACCAAGCCCAGGAATAACTCCTGCACCAGTGAGTGAGCTGTTGCTGACCTGCCTTGGGGGTCTGGGAGCCACCCCTCCTCCAGCATCTGCTTCTGCTTGCAGTGCTGATTTACTGCTTTAAAGCCAAACTCACACCACGGACTATTTGCTTCTAGTTTGCTGTGCTGTGTTTTCTCAGACCTCCTCCCTTTGCCAAAGTATTATTTGCACCACACTCAGCCACGCAGAAGGCGCCTTACATTCAGATCAAGTCGCCAGGTAGAAGGGCTCACATGAAAAAAACAGAAAAATATTAACAGTTATTAACATTATTAAGGCTATTTGGTGAGGCCATGTCTGTTCCTAACAAAGAGAAATAATGTGCTTTCATACAAAAGTAAATATTACAAATAACTTGCTCCCCATCCTTGCCTGTCCCACTCATTTCACACCAGCCCCACAGGTACAGAACCACCCTGCTCTCTGCAGCACCAGGCTCATCTCCTTTCTGGATTCAGAGAAGGAATTACAATGTGCACTGTGATTTCCCAGCCACCTCCATCTACTGCAACTCTACCTTAACTTCCTGAAACCACATCAAATGTGACAGAGACAATCGTTTTCAAACCATTTTTCTTCCTCTTCTCCCTTCATATTCAAGAGTTTTTATACATAGGCTAAATCAAGTTGAGACAACTTGAATTTTATAGCAAAGACAAAAGATCTAATTTCTATACTTCAGTAGCCTTTGGATTTTCACTTTTTGGATGGCAAAATCTTCAGAGAGATGCCCAAAATCAGCTTAACGCAGCCACAAGAGGGAGTCTGAAATCTCTCACTGCCCAGATGGATTCTGGCTTCCAAACTCTTCCATACAAGAGCACGCAGAGAGCTTCCAAAGCATTGTACAGTCCTGAACTCAGCAGAACCATTTGAAACCAGGGAATCTCCAACTGTCAGATGTTTTAGGGAGAGATTCTCCTCAGAAATATGCTGTTGTGCTAGTGCCATGCGAGTCTGCTGCACCAGAAATGCACAGTCCCACCTTACTGAGATGTGAAATTGCACTCAGATTTTCCTCTTCCCACCCACAGTCTGAAAGAATGGAGCAGCTTCTGCCGAATCTGACCCACAGTGCAACCACCTACAACACTGGCTTAACATTTTGTTAATTTAACACGTGATTAGAAACTCTGGCAAAGCTGAGAGCCCACAGCACAGCAAATAACACTTCTCACAGGGCCAGGGAAATATCTCTGTTGAATCTGTGTCTGCTCTCCATCTGCCAAAAAATTGTCAAGACACGTTCCTCAAAAATACTTTTATGGTCTTTACTGCATCTCGACATCCACTTGTTCTAGTTTCCATTACAGCTCCAAAGGGGCATCTAGGTTTGAGTAAAGCCACAGGATTTTGAGCAGAAATAGTTGCATCCAGGCACTGTTCAAAGCACCACGAGAAGCCTCTGACAATACCTTTCCAGTTAGTCAAGAGATAAAGACAAGAAACAATTATCACAGAGGTTAGTGGAGGAAATGCTCAAAGTACAGCTGAATTCTACTTGACTTTATCATTTCATTGTCCTCCTCTGCTGATCTTTTATACTTTCACCTGCCCACTCCTGCTTGAAACTGAAGAGGGAATCTAGGCCAGCACAGTTAATTTTGACGTTTAAACCATGATCAGTGCATCATTACTGGATCCCACAGCTCCAACCCAAGAGGCTGTAGATTCAACTGTCAAGAAACAGACGAGCAATCTTAAACCATCAAGGCTTCAGCATACATCCCTTTTTTTTTTTTTTTGCTTACAGTACTAGCCAACTGAAGGGTGGGGTTCTTCTCAGGCTGTTGAAAAATCTTTTCCCCCTACTTATGAATGTCTTTCTTTTCAGAAGAAATCTAATGGGAAAAAACACTCTTTAATTGTGATTAGGGGCTGACTACTGGAATGCCCATGCCTGTTTATTCCAAAGCAGATGTTCAGCAGTGCAATGGTTCATACAATATGCTGACAAGAGTAAGTTGTTAACAGAACATGGTAAGATCTAAAAATTCCTGATCAACTGTTGGAGTGGGTCAGCAAAGATCTGATGTGATACGTGTTAACATCCCAGAATAATTTAAACTCCACTAGGCCAAACCTCATTTCACTCACTCAGCTGAATGCAATTAGACCCCAAGCTTGTCCTAATTTCAGTCTCTAATTTCAGAGAAGGGTTATCTTTCTTCAGCAGGGTGTGGCTGCTCCATGGTGCTGGCAGTGATCAGCAAGGAGAAACTGCAAAGGTGCAGCACCAGCTCACAGATTTAGGCAAGAAGCTGCTAAGACAGCCTGGTATGTTCATTAAAATGCAAAAATAGCACCTGCTTTGAGTTTCAGTCAATGCACCCCAGCAGAAAGTAGCAAGAACCCAGAAGCCACACAGTGTACAAGCTATTTTTAGATAAATGTTATACAATTTTCCCTCTAGCTCCATGGATCAGAAACATATGCTGCAGCTATAGAACCATTACAGTTTAATCCCATCTCAAACAAGGAGATGGGAAATCTTCAGATCCTACTACCAGCAGGCTACTCAAGGAGCAAAGCACAGTTCCACACTTTGCCATGGTTCAAGTGAGACAATCTCACCCAAAGCAAGTTAAACTGCATATTGCTTTAGAAAAACAAGTTCACTGGATTTTTTCTGACCTTTATAACAAGGTTTTTGCTATTGGGTGGAGGTGAAAGAAAGACTAGATCCAACTCCTGTGAAAAACGTGACTTTCAGATATTGTAGAAAAGATAAATTTTAAAAAGCTCACTAACTCCTCTATCAAAAAGAACATCACAGTGAAAAAAATGGGAAGGATTTGCCCCAAATCCTTTAAGTCAGAGCCTTGAGACAGAATACAAGCTCCTTTCCCTGCATTGCTTAATGGGGCACAAGTGCTTTAGGAGACAGTTTTTCCTGAAAAGCAATGAAAACTTTATATGATTTTTCTGATAAAGCAGCTTGTATTCTCCCAATAGAACAGTCCAAAAAGTGGAAGTCCCTAACCAATGTTGTTTGAGCAGCTGGGATGCACAACAGGGATCCTTATGGCAGAAACAGCATTGCTCCCACACCTTGCAAACGCCAGGTTCCACCATCCCCTTGCTCCAAGACAAATTTTAGGTTAAACCTCTCCAGCAGTCCCTTGGAAAGAATGCCCAATTATCAGCTGCAAGACTAAGGGAAGACATTAATGACTTGTTTGTTCCCAGAGTTTCCTTGATCCATGAGGCAATGTTCTCAGTAAGTAAATCAAGCCTCACGCCAGTTTGTGATTGATGGGGCAGCAGCCAAAGACTGGAACTACGTTTGCACACATCATGGACAATCCTGGTAATGACAATCAACCAGCTGACGTTACTGGTGCCCAGAGGGTCCCAAGGGCTGGGTGACAGCAGACAGCTCTGAGCAAAACAGGGAAATGCATTGTTCTGGTTGCTATGAGTTTAAAGAAGTCTGCTCAGCCATGTAATGGTTTGGGGCTCTTTAATTATTAGTAATACCCAGCACACACCACACAATTTACATGTGCAAGTGCCACATCTCTGCACTTGAGTCAAAGCATAGCCTGCCCACTTCACCAGGACCAAAAAAAGAATCTGCTGCCAAAGGAAGAGGGCTTCAGCTCCCCTTGAATGGGTGGGTTTGGCTCTGGTCTGGGCCTAGAGTGATAGGCATTCTCAGGCAGAGGACGGTCTGTCTTCACCTTCGTAACCTGGAAAGAAATGCAAAGAAGTGATACAACTTCTCACAGCATTTAATAGCCAGGTTGAGTCAGAACTTCAATGAAGAACTACCAAGAAGAACCAAACAATAGTAGGGACACATTGTTTAGCTGATGAGAAGAAGGGAAAGCAGGGGTGGTTCATCACAACTGCAGAGTAGCCTCATGTGAGCATGAGCTTCATCCCTAAAGGAAAAGCCTCTACACCAGGAAAAGCAAAAAAGCAAGAATCTCATTGTCTAGGAAATGCACAAGTCTTCTGGAAAAGCAACCCTGGAAAACACTGCCAGTCTTGACTCCTATCATCCCACAAAGCTCCATCGCCGAGTTCACGAATCACCATCAGCCCAAGAGAAGCTGCAAAGAGAAGCTGCAGAGCTGCTCCGGACAGAACGTGCATTTAAGGGAGGCAGAGCAGGACCTGCCTGTGCAGCCCAAAGGGTAGGAAGTTACCTTGGAGAGGTCTCCCAGGTCAGGCCTCACCCAGCCCAGCTTGTCCAGCACGCAGGAGTCGAAGGCTGCCTGCTGCTTGCGGCAGCGGCGCAGCTCCTGCTGGTTGCTGTAGTCCAGGCAGGTCCAGTAGGAGGTGAAGGGCTCGGCGCAGTGCGTCCGGATGCTCCTGGGGACACCACAGGCACACAGCCCTCAGCTGTGACCACCACCGAGGGCTCTGCTCCTCCCAGCCTCGGCTCGGGGCAGAGCGGGGCTTGCAGCGCTCTCAGGAATGCCTAAACCTTCAGTCAAGTCAGTATTTGGCACAAATGCCTGTGAAGTTTGTATCACTGAGGCTGCAATTAATGACAGCAGTGACTTAATGGATACGTGAAGGAGATTTTCACAGCTCCTCCACAGGACATCTTTGGTCTGCCATATAATTGAGTTTTTTGGCGCTCCAATGCTTCCAAATAATTTTGTGTCTTAAGCTCAAAAAGCCATGCTTAGAACAGAGGTTTCAGCCGCTATACTGGAGGTGGACATGGCTTGAGGTAATTAAATTACTGGGCACATGCCTTGGATCTATCTATGTGTTTGGTCAGGAGAGGCAGGTGGTGCACCTGCTCAAGCTCTCTCAGTAGTTCACCTGTGAGACAGGGAGGACAGACAATGCAATGCTCAGGTTGGTTTCCTGGAGCTCATCACACTGCTTCAAGGTGCAGCAGCCTCACACCACTGCCCTGAGCTCCCAACAAAAACCCAGGCTGCTTGCTCTGGAACAAAGGCAAAAGAGCTTCAAGTGACAGGATAAGTTCATGTGTAAATAAGCAAGACAAAACACATGGCCTCCATTCCCAGGAGTTAAAGTTTAAGAAACAAGTATAAAAGTTTTGAAGGCAGTGATGGCGGCAGTATTTTTCATTAGAATAACAGAATTAAAAAAGAGTTTGGGCTGGCAGGAACCTTAAAGTTCATCTCATTCCACCCCCTGCCGTGGGCAAGGACACCTTCCACTGTCCCAGGTTGCTCCAAGCCCCATCCAACCTGGCCTTGGACACTGTCAGAGATGGGGCAGCCACAGCTTCTCTGGGCAACCAGTACCAAGGCCTCACCACCCTCACAGGGCAAGATTCCTTCCTCATACCTAATCCAAACTACCCTCTGTCAGTGTGACTCCCCCTCATGTTCTGTCACATCATACCTTTGTCACAAATCCCTCTCCAGCCCTCTTGTCGCCCTGCTGGTACTGAAAGGTGCACTAAGGTCACCCTGGAGCCCTCTCTTCCCCAGGCTGAACAGCCGCAGCTCTCCCAGCCTGTCTCCACAGCAGAGGAGCCCCGCTGGAAGGAGTGACCGCCGGCGCTCGAGTGACACTGCCGGGCACGGCCCCGAGCACCGGCACCCGCAGGCCCGCGGCGGCCGCTCACCTGAAGAAGTCGAGGGCGCACTGGTTCACCTTGCGGCCCTCCCTCAGGCACTTGCGCGGGTCCTTCTCCTCCCAGCGGCACAGCATGAACTCCTTGTTGGCCCGGTCGCACTGCGAGCCGTAGTGGTGCGCCGCGGCCTTCAGCACGGCGGAGCTCACCGCCACCTGCGG
>VZTB01013648.1:0-20197 GCA_013397245.1 Thryothorus ludovicianus | reverse complement strand
CTCAAGGAGAGGAGAGGAGTCTCAAGGAGAGGAGAAGAGTCTCAAGGAGAGGAGAGGAGTCTCAAGGAGAGGAGACTCAAGGAGACTCAAGGAGAGGAGAGAAGAGGAGAGGACAGGACAGGAGATTGAGCCCCACAGAGGCTCCTGAGGAGTCTGGCGAGCCCCACACTTGGCCAGCTCAGAGGTCTGATATTCATTTACTGATACTAGAGCAGTACAAAGGCCCATCGTGAAAACATAACCAGGCCCAGGGAATGAAATGACAGCAACAGCTTTGTTATACGTTTTTATCTAGCAACATTTTCCAACTTCTCATTACAGCCTTGCAGTTATTACTCCGTCCCTAAACCTCTGTTTCCTTGGGGATGCTCAAATTTCTCTTGATTCTCCATGTGTTCTTCAAGCTTTTCTTTTTTTTTTTTTTCCAGTATTGCGAAGTACGCAAAATTGAGCCCATAAATAAGAATGGGAAGGCTCATTTGTAAGAAGATACGTTGTTTATTTTTCATAGATACCAGGACCAGGCTCCTGTTTCACCAGGATTATTCCTCTTTTCTTTTTTTTTCCCCAGAAATAGGACTCCTGGCACCTTTGTAAAAGAGTTTGGTCAATAGAAAGATCGGAAGATTTCCCAGTTTTTCAGTGAAAAGTAGAAACTACAAGATGTTATTTTTAATGCAAAGCAGGGAGGTACAAGAAGAGCTGTGACAGTCAGGTTTTCTCTGAATATCAGAGAAATCCATAACTTTCAAAGAGAAAATACCATCAAAACCAAGACATTTTTTATACTGAGATGGAAAAGATCTCAGGAGATTGCAAGGGTCACCTGTCTTGATGAAAAGCAAAGATATTTCTGATGAAAATTGCCTTGTTTCTCCTGTGGTTTTCACAGGGATGGATTAAATAATATAAAACATGTTTTTCCTCATTCTAATATGAGAATGTTTGTTCTACTATTTTCATATTTCTTCTTCAGGTTTAATTAGTATAGTGCATAGGGGAGCTTCCTGTGGTGCAGTCAATATTACCTGAAATATATTTATACCCTCTTCCTATAAATCAAGATCAGAAAGACACAAAATCTGTCTTTTCACTCAGAGCTCAGTCAGGGAACTGAATTAAGAGTAGGATTAGGCCCAGAAGACCAGGACAAGTGTCTTATTAAGAGGGGTTTTGGTGTTGCTGCAGTCCCAAGCCAGCCAGCAATCAGCATTTCTACAAGCCTGAAAGTCGTGTGAAAAGCAGCAGGAAAAATCCTGCTGCTTCAGGAATCATTACGAGCTGAAAAGGTCAAGATTCAAGAACATTATTTTCATATAGTTTAGAGAAGTCTGAGGTTCCCCAGTTGTGAGGCTGGCCCGACTCCCCAGGCGAGGGGGCAAAGCCATTTTAATTTTAAGCCTTAATAATCACAGACTTACAGTTTCCTCACGTTGTTACCTTGGGATGGAGGCTCTCATGCTTGGTCTGAAAGAACCAAGAAGCATAAATATTTTGGACAGTCAGCAACAATGTGTTCAACCACGTCAGGTTTATCCAAGTACACAAATCCATGAGAGAAATCTCCTACATTTCGAATTTTTTTCCCTCACAACTCGGATCCGACTTGCACCAAGTGGTTTTTGGGAAATGCAGACTTTGACTTGTCTGAAAAATGCAGTTGAGAAACAGCCATAACCACTCAATAATGGCTCAGGGTAGTATTTCTGTACCTACCCTCATGTACCCCAAATACATGCAGATGTTTACGTGCTCTTTCTCAGAAACTACTGGAGAATTGGGTGTGGGATGAGGACCTGGCAATTTTTCAGGCCTGGAGTATTTCTGGAAAAAAGACAGCAAATTTAACTTCGAGTCAACTGTGGTGCAGGAAAAAAAAAAAGATTGACTGCACTGAGGGATCATGCACGGAGCTTTATTCCCTGTTCTTCTTTGAAATTGCCCGTTCTGATGATGGAGGGAGTGGATGAACAGCCTGATTCCAGGCTAGTCCCACAGTCATTGCCTAAGAATGTACGAGTTGTTTTGGCAGATGCCCTGAGCCAGGAGAGGAAAGCCCCAGCAATGCACATACAGAGGGAATACAGTATTTTTACTCGAATGAATTTAGCTTCCCATAGATTTAAATGTCTACTTGTAAGGCTGGACCATTTAATCTTTTGTACATTTGTTTCTTTTTTATTTGACTTAAGATACTGAATTTAGATGAGGTTTAGTTCCTACATATTGAAACTCTTAAAAGCTCTTCAAATAATTGTTCTTTGGATACTTGTTAGGCTAAAGAAATCAGTTTTGATCGGCAGTAAAAGTTCATGCTATTTTAAGTGCAATGCTATAGCTATTTTCTGTTGTATATTTAATCATTTTGAATTATATGTCATGTAAAAGATTTTAGCTCTGGGGCATTTGCCAGATGGCTGATTCTGCATTTCACACAACAAAAGAAATAATGTTTGTGTAAAGCTCTTAAAAATAGTTGGTAATCAGTATATTCTACAACGAATAGGATCCAGACCTGTTTGGAAAAAAACCCCAGCTTTTGCAGAAATTAATTTAGAGGATTTGGTCTCTACCTCTGGGCTCTGAACAAAACAAATTGTGTCTATTGTTTGCTGATTTTGTAACATTTAACAAGTTAACTGGATTGTAAATTTTACTCATTTTTATGTTAAATGCCGTTTATTGCAATCCATTGATCTTTTTCTCTTTACTTTGGCTGACAAACTTATTTCTGAAAGCAGGGTTGTAAAGCAGAGAGCCAGTTCTGCTCTGGTTTACACAAGCAGAGTGTACAAATTCGAGTAGCCCTTTGCTTTTCTTGCAACAGCTGGAGTGCTTGTCCTTTTTACTGCTAATTCCTCTTTCTGGCCTCTTTGATTCATATTCCTCCAAAACACCACTGCAAAAAATATTTTCTCTCTCTGCCATGGCTCTCTGCTTCTCTTTGCCCACAAGGTTTTACAGAGCTACCTACAAATTCACCTTCTAGTCTTGTCTCCTCCATTTCCCACATACTTTTTTCCCTTACATCCTGACATAGTTTTTTTAGCCACTGAATTCATACAATTCTAGTTTTCTGGTACTTGTTTTTTAGACTCTGTGGTAGTCAAAAGCTTTGAAAAATATTACATCCAGAAGCAGGTCAGAAATTGTATTTTAACTCTTTGATCTGGATCTCCAAAACATCACTTATTTACCTCTTCCTATTTTTTAGTTAGATAGCTTTTGTCCCTGTGTCAGAACTCTGAATCTAAATACTCCCCAATGCTTAACAAATAAATTAATTGAGGACCCAAATCTCAGCAGGAGGAGAGGCAGAACCCTGAGAAAGGCAAAAGGCTGAGCAGTGAAGATGGCAGAGAGAAGTTGAGTCCACTTCTTTCAAATTGAAGATCCCTGATCCCTACAGGAAGCTGGAGGGGGTTTATTACCCTTTTATTTTTTTCTTACTCTATCCTAAACACTTTTTAAAATGTTGGACCAATTTTCCTACCCATCGTATGCTCTTTTTGTATCTTTTTATATAGAAATGTGTGAAGACCAAGCACATTTTGGATGCCATTGCAAAATTTGTACATATGTCTTCACAGTGTCAAAGTCTGCTCAGGTGACAGACAGAGATACTTGGAGACTTCTCATCTGAGCAACCAAGAACATTTTTAGATTCAATTTGGCTTACATGTTTTAATCTGAAACGTCCTCCATTCAGCAAAATAGATGATGAACCAACATAATTTCTATTCCAGACTATAGCCACAGTGATAATATTAACATTTGCATCATGATGTAAGTTACTACGGTAATTTCAGTAGCTACAGCTTTTGCAGATATATTGTTCCTTCTGGTTTCCTGGCCTTATCTTTCTGAAAACTGTGGAAGTTTCAGTTCCAAAGAGTGACATGCCAAGAATAACACCTTTGTTTGGGTGCTAACCATCCTATTGTGAATCCATTAAATAGGTTACACACAAGTCCTATAGGCACTTACATTCAATATACAGCTCATGGGAAAACAACTTTTACAAGAGATGGAAAGTTCATTTGGGGGCCATTTTGGAATGACAGTAATTAAAAGGGGTGAGAATTTGTGGGTGGAAGCAAAGGTTAATTGAAAACACATTTTCCATTTTCTTGCCAGCCTTGATGTTGGTGGGGTCAGGTGCAGTAAGGAAAGGGGTGCTAGGGACCCGGAGGGGGCAGTGGAAATGGGAGGGGTGTGCCAGGCAGAAGCCATGGCTGAGATGCTATCACATGTCATTGTGATTGTGCAGTGGAAGAACATGATAAACTGCGCTGCGGGTGCTGGGAGGAGCCAGGGATGTGAAAGAATTCCCTGAAATCGCTGTTTACAATGGGCTGGAGAGGAAGCTCAGCTGCTGCTCGAGGATGGTCTGCTGTAAACACAACCTTCCAAACCGTGGGCATGGAATTCTCTGGGCAGGGCTGGGCCTCAGCACTCCCTGTCCTGGTGCTAGCACATCCCAGGGACACTGACTACACTCCTAACAGGGCACACAGAGGGATGGCACCCACTCACATCAGCTCCCAACTTGCCCTTGGGCAGGGGAGGGAGCCATGGATCTGAATTTCAGAGTGCACCAGGCCTCCAGTGCAGACATAGCCTCTAAGGCATCAGGAACACGTACAGCTACAAAGGCCTCACACAGTCAGACAAGGTTTTTAAGGTGAACAATGTAGTTTTTTCCCTGTTCAACCCACTGGCTATTCTAATTTCAGCAAAATTCCAGGTGCTTTCCTGGGAAAGCAATAGTGAAGTGAAGCCTCCAATGCTGCCGGTGCTGACAGTCTCAGCTCTGTGCCATGGCAGGCACCTAAGCATGCAGAGTCCTCAGAATCTCTCACAGCTGAGGTTTCCATAAGCAACCCAGAAATACGATAGTTAGAAGCAAATGATTCTAAACTTTGCAATATGCATTTAATATAGCAAGATTAAACGCACCTAAATTACAGTGTGTTTTCATGTCATCCTTTGGAAGCACCCTGAAGCAAGGCCACCCTGAATTTTCAGCTGTTTCTAATCCCAGTTGAGAGATAAATCTGGAGCGTGGTATTTGGGGAAATCTCTTCTGCCACTTCTTTTAGCCTGAGCATTGGAAAGGAGGCAACTGGTTTCGTTTTGCAGAGGGCAGAATTCCACTGATTTAAGCGGGCTGCAGTTTGAGCTCACTGTGGAATACTCCTAACAGTGCTTGTGACACCTGTTTGGACTTTGCTGACATTTGGAACTTTCCCTAAATCCCCCCAAAACAAGGCAGAAACTTGCAAGGCAATATTGGGTGAGAAGAACCAGTTTTGGAACGGGCCACTTAGAGGAACACATTTAGAGCCAACAGCTTTAGCTGGGTCTTATTCACCTACAGAGACTCTCCAGACTGACCTGGCTGTGTGGACAGTGTCCAACAGGAGATCAGGAGGATTTGCACCCCTGCTTAATCATCTCTTGTGGGCAGATGCTGTTTCTGGGGACCAGTCGTGCAGGTGGCTGCCAGGGTTGGCTCCGTGTGCCTCTGCCTGCTTAATGAAAACAGCCTGAATTAATCACAAAAATACCAAAGAGCTGTCCCAGTGAGGGCTGGCTGAGGATCTCACCCACAATATTCAAGATATATTTAGTGGGTGCTAGAAACTGATCTCATTTTTGATTGAAACACAAGGAAATAATTCAAGAGCTCATCCATTACAATCTTTTGCTGTTTCAGTTTCAAGATTCCAATAATCTGTCATGATAATAATGATAATATTTCACTGACTTTGGAATAAATAACTGGATAACATTTACTAACTGCACGGGGATACACCAGATTGCAGTGAAATGCTCAGACAAAGCTTTTTTTCTTTACCTTCAAACATCACCATGGTTAGTCCTCTTTCAGCAAAGTCTGCTCCATCACTGTTTATTTTACTGAGGAAAATCTAAAAAAATGGATAAACTTTAAAAGATAAATATGCTGACACAAAATTCAGCACACCACACGAAGAACCCCATTCCACCTAATTGTGCACAGGGTGATAATTTAGCACTGATTAAAGAGTTTGTATTTTTTTCAAATCTTTTTTAAAAGGAAAATTACTTCTGAAGGTGAAGATGTGCTTAGACAATCATATTAACATATTCAAACAATTGCAATTTGCAAAATAGTAATTACAACTCACTATCTGGTAGCATTAATCAAACTTCAAGGTTTAATTCCATTTTAAATATTGATGAAATGTGATTCTCCAATCTAACCCTGGTGTTGCAGGGTTATGGAAGCAGCCAGTGGCAGAAAAAGAGGAACGTGTAGTTAACAAGCAGCTGCCACAAAGAAGGATCGGCATCTGTGATTTAAATTGTTAGCTGCACAGTCAGGTAGAGTGTAAAAAGGGTAGTCAAGAGGCTGTTAAGTCCATTGCTGCCAATTACTAACAATCAGGGAGGAGCTTTAAGACTTGTTCAGTACAATAAACCCAGTTTGTCTTGTTTCAGGGGTTACTACTGAAGAGGTTGCAGCTGCACTGATTCAAATAGCCCTAAAACTACAGTAATTATCAACCAGTCTTCTTTAGTGTAGCAAAAGTATGTTTTACCATAGCTTAACTCTTTACATTCTAATATTTCCCTGCCTCCTCTCCCATAGCCAGCCCTGGAGCCATTCTCATCCCTGGGCTGTGGTTCTCCTTCCTATCCTGGACCAATTCTTTCATTTCCCCTTACCTAGACCAAGGAGCAGTTGTAGATCACGCTGGGCTGGGTGGCAGTTCTAGGGATTTACTTCACGTTGAGTCATTACATCCATTTTTCCTTTTTCATGCTCTAAGTCGAAATCTGCATCGCTCCTTCAGTTTTTGCATCTGGTTAAACTCCGTGCAGGTTGAGCAGGGCTCATGAACCTGTGTTTCATTTGCATGGGCTCAGACCAGTGCACAAACCAAGACATTTTGGAATCAGTCTGGCAGGGCCAAGATCCTCGGAGTGACTCGTCCTGGGAGACCAGGAAATCCCAGAGGGCAGAACGAGACAATCCGGGCAAAACAAGGGTGTGTTGGAAACCTGTGAAGCCAAGTGAGCATCTTGCCTTTCTTTGTGCTCATCCCCTTGATGCTCAGCTGAGTGAGCACTGGCAAAGGCTCAGCCAGACTCAGGCTGGTTATTTCCAGCACTCAGGTGAGCCAGGTGTGCCCAGCTACCAGCCAGACTCGGTGATTCACAGCATCTCTAAGTTTTCTTATTCCTTCACCATGACAGAAACAGAGAAAAGTTTCCTTTCCACAGAATTATGACAAGCTCAGATAAACTATATTTTTTTTCCAGTTAAGGCAATTCCAGCTAAAGCCACAGAGCCACAGAGACTGGACAATATCTGCCACAGGAGAGGCTCACATGATCACATCTGCAACACCTAAAGCATAGAACAAAGGCCAGCACATTGATTATGGCTTGGATGTTGTTTTTAAGAAAGCTTAAAGACCACATTTGCATTCCTATTGCAGCCCTCGGTGGAATCTGCCTGTGAGGATTGCATGGTCTTTCAGCAAGATTCTGTGCTCATGTTTTTAATTTCCCTTTTAGCATATTTTTTTTTCAGCATCTATTTTCTCCTACTTCACACCCAAATTAGAAATGTGCCATTAACAGGGTATGTTGTTATGGATCTGTGGGTCTCTAAGGAATAAAAAAGAGATCAGTGAAGCACGGAAAGAGCTGAACTTAGCTATTTTATCCAAATTATGACCATTTTTCAGTCATTAAAACAAGCACCTTGGCACCTTTCCTCCCTCCACCAGGATTCCAGCTGAGCTGAGTGTGAGCAGCACCTCACAACCCACTCGGCCAGCAAGGAGAGAAAAGGGAGGGCAGCATGACAAAAAAAAAAGAATAAAAAAGAAAAGATAAAGCTTGATTCACAAGCCACCACAGTCAATAGGATAAACCCCCAAGCTTGACAACTTGTGCATCAGAATTTGTCACGTACCCCTCTGGGAAGTTCTTAGCTCAACATTTCATTCCCAGGACCTTCCTAAATTCTGCATTTCAAATGCTCCTCTGTCACTTTAACACAAAGGTACAACTCAACAATCAAGAGATCTCCATGAAAATTTGACTCCTAAAGAAGAAACATGCTTCTTTCTCATTTCTTTTTTTTTACCTGCCTAAGCAGGGTGCTCAGCTGGGTGAATAAATGTGTTACAGCTCCAGGGTTACACCCCTGGGCTCCATCCTCCTCCCAGTTACCTGTTCTTGTACGTAACAAGGGCTGCCACAAACCCTCAAAATTTACATTTTTACACACATCACAAGCAGCTAATATGAATTTGTCAAAACAGTGGTAAACACAAGAAGCAGCTCGGATATAATTCATTTATGTACAAATAAATGCAGATATTGTTGTAAGTAATACGATTTTTTTTTTCCCAAGGCTTTTTGAAGTTTGTTTTTCCTGGTTTACTACAGAGATCTCTTTTTTCCTACACAAACACAAAGAAAAAGGCTGCAGAACAGTTTTTGGAGACAAGACTATTTAAATCCCTAAAATTAAGAAGCCACAACTTAACATTCACCAAGCTATTTTTTTGTAAATCACACAGAAAATTACTATTCAAACTTTGCTGGTGAGTTGTTTTTTTCCTACATTGTCTTTGCTTTTGTTTTCTTTCCACACTGTCATTATGCTCTCAGAATAAATATGACAGACATGAATACTAACAAGGGACACAGGAGTTGGTCTAAAATATCTCTCAGCCACTACAGCTTATCAATACCTGCCACAACACACATCTCAAAAGCAGCATGGAAAGAAAAGCTGAGACAAGAACCTGGGATTTTACTGCAAATTTTCCTTTACCTTCACTTTTTCTAAACCGACGAGCAACACAGGCAGAGTGTTTAAAAAATGCCTGTCTTAATTTCTGATAATTTCAACATTTCTCCTGCGTATATTGCACAAAAAGGCAAAATATAAAATCTCTGCATGCAAATCTCATGGTTCACCCAAGCTAAGCTTATCAAACAGATGAATAACCAGCCCTTGCCACAGACCCAGCACCTCCTGCCTTGACAAATTCCCACACAACAGCACACCATATTTTTAAACAAATAACAACAACAAAAAATGTTCTAAGAGACGCCAGTGGCTAAAAAAACCGGATTTGTTTTTCAAAGGAAAAATGCCTTTTTTGAGCTGGACCCCAGGGATGCAAAGAGCAGATGTGACTCAGGGATATTTCACATTCTCTTTCTCTCCCTTTCAGACGATGCTGAGCACGAATGGATCCTTGGGACCTGCAGGAAAGCCTGGGACATAACTGAGGACAAACCAAAAGCACCAACCAGCTCTTCCTAGACAACATCCCAGCAAGGCAGGTAATCTGATTCACAAGAAATGCAATCTGTCCTCCTGGATCCGTCTCACCCTTTCCCTCGACAGGAATATAATCTTTCTGTCATCTTTGTCAGCTCAAAGAAAAATGGAAATAATCATTTAATCAGTCATGCTGAGCAAAAGCCACGGCAAAAAAGCTGACTGTACTCACAATAATATTCCTGAGAGGTGTGCAGTGTAGTATGTATAAACATTATTAAGCCTGAAAACAATTTGTTAAAAAGAGTGCCTCAGATTCGGTGTTGAAGTCATTCAAATCCATCTTAATCAACATTATTTTCCCAGATTTTAGTTAGCTGTCCTGGTGAATTCCTTTCCTCTCTTTTTGCTCAGTACTTTGATATTGATTGATCATTGTAATAATGTACACCAGAGGTATTCTTTAATGACGGGTTTGCTAACTAGGAAATTATATCCATTTACTACGAACGTTTGTTGAACTCTCCTGAAGCCAGAGTTTAACAAAATAATAAAAGAGGAAAACTGGGTGGGTTGCTGCTTGATTAGTAAGCCAGAAAGTATTTAAAAATAAAATAAAATGGAATTACATCATTTTCTGGATGTAAGTGCCAGCACTTCTACTTGCATTAACTTTATTTATTACACAAATAAGACATTTACAAAGCACAACATTAAAAGTATGTAACAAAACAGACATTGGTTTTACAAAAAGTGCTTACAATTTTGTTTTACTTTTTTAAAATAAATATTAGTCTTGACTGTCCACTCATTCAGAGAAAAAAATTTTTAACCATTGTAGCCAAGACATGCAGAATTGCAACATGCTACAACAAAATGATTGGCAGATGAAATAAAACTGGTGTTTAGTTGGCATCCTACAGATAAATCACTGATAGTAGTGCAGGATCGGTTCCCACTCCCTGCCCCAACGAGTGAGTTCTGTAAGCACCTTTAGATTGCCTTAACCAGCGTGAGCCACAAAAATATTACAGGTGATAAAACCTGGAACCATCCCACTTCCAGAGCCGAGCTCTGTTAATCACCTTGTGAAGCTGGCGTGAAGAGCCTTTCACCGGCTGTCTTCAGTGGATTCTGTCTGCAAAAGGGTTTGTAAATAGCAACTGGAAAAGTTTAGTGCGTGGAGTCTGCTTTGCTGCACCAGAACCCATCTGGCAATTACTGAATAAACTAAGAAAATGAGAATGACTTTAATTTTTTTTTTTTTTTAATCCACAGACAGGAGATGAATGCAAATGACCTGAGATAAGGTTTGGTTCAGTGGCAACAGTCAGTGTGAAATATGTTGTGAAACAATGTATTGAATAAATTAGAAGATTTCTTACATTCTTGGTACAGTTGAGTATTTTCCATACACATAATTAGCTCTAAAACTGCACAAGCTGAATTGCTTCCAGTTTTTGCAAACAATTTGGGCTTAATATAAACAGAGCCTGATTTCTGAATTAGCAAAGCTGCTCCTGGCTACTTATGGGGGGAAGTGCCCCGAGCACAGTCTGTGGTGAGCCCATGTCCCTGGAGAGAAACACCTCCAGTCCCTCGGCCCTGCTGTGGAATCCATTACAAACCCTTGGATATCCAGGACATTTCACAAGTGGGGTTTTCCTGATCAAGTTGGGATTTAGCAGATACAGATTTGATCATTTCCCTTTCATTGCATTGCCAGGACAGAAGGGAGAAACACATCAAAGCCTCTTCTCCCCCAACAGAACAGTTGTGCCAATCTCAGAGACTGTGGGATGTCAGGGCAAGTTACAGCCTGAAGTCTCTCCTTCAGCATCAAATGGAATAACTCCCCATTCCTTCATGGCACCAATTCCACAACTAAATGGTCATTAGGATGTGCAAGCACAAATGGAGAACAAAGCCAGGCCCCAGTGACCCCCACGAGCATCTCAAGGCTGGCACATTGACACAGCAACCACCTCAACCTGTGATGAGAAACACTCACCAACAGCCAGCCAAGGAACACTCACCCTCCCCAAAAAGGGCTGCACCTGGTGCAGCTGGAGCAGCTGGTGACTGTCCCCTCCCCAAGGGGACACCTCTGCAGAGGCAATTCCAGTCAGGTCAGGCGTGCCTTGTCACTGATCTTTAATTGGAAATGGTCACTCACACATCGGGAGGTGACAATATTTTTGTGGACTTAATTCCCTCTCTCTCCTTTCAAACGTTATTCTGAATTGGGAAGAGAGCTGCTGGCTGCAATTTGACAGATACTGGCCCAGCTGTCCGAGGTAGTACCATCACTCTCAATGCATAAACACACAGAGGAGAGCGTGCCTGGGTGGATTTGTTCCAACCAACACCAGTGTGTGCTTGCACTCTGTTACTTCTCAAACCAAGAGATCTTGGTGGCCACCTCAGCAGCCGTCCCCGTGTCCCCACGCCACTCCTGGGGCGTTCCTGGTGGTTCAGCTGGAGCCCACGTGCCTGGCTGCTGGTGTCACACGGAGTTCAGGGACAGGAGCTCAGGACAGGGCTGCCCACGTGTGCAGTAAGGGCTGGCCGGGGCAGTGGAGGGTTGCCCACCTGGCCCATGCCACAGATTGATCCAGGATCTCCCGGAGAGGAACACACACGTGTCTACAGTTCCAGTTAAAGACAAGTTCTGTAACAGATGGATTCCCATCTCCTGCTCCTTGGGCACGGCTCAGCCATATCCCTCACTAGCTGTGGCTCAGGGTAGGCTTTCACATTCTTGGAAGAGCAGCCTCGCAGACACTCCACAGCAGGACAGACCCACGATGTGCTTGTGTGGAGAGAGGTTTTGTTACAGACCTGCTCTTGGCTCGGTGCAGACTGAGAAGGGCTGGCAGAGGTCACTTGTTTACTTTTCGTTATTACCATCAATGAAGGATCATTTTGGAGTCCTTTTCCTGATGTGGGGCCAGACTGCTGAGCACTTCCTTTGCTGTTGCTGTGAGCCCAGCTGTTCTCCTGGGATGCACCTTCATCCCAGGGCCTGGCAGGACAGAGCAGGAGGGCAGAGGGAATCCGAGCCATGCTGCCAGACTGAGGATGCCATCCCCTTGCTGTCCACTTGGCTAGCGACGGTTCCTGCTGGCCTTACTGTGGCTTTCACTTTTTTAACTGGTCTCCAGTTTCTATCCAACTCTTTCCACGGATTGAACTTGAGTCCACAGAAGGGCAGAACCTTTTTACAACTTTATGGTCACCTTCCATTGAGCGTTTCCCAGTCCCAGAGTCTCAGAGGATTGTCTGAGAGTTTTCTGTAGGTACATTCTGAAATCACCCATTTGTGATCCAATATGACTCCAAGGAAATAAAGTAGCTTGTTAATAAAGAATGAGAGTAAAAAACTTAAAAAAAAAAAAAAAATTTGGCAGATGGCTGTGAGAGGAGAGAGATATTCAGTGTTCTAAGAACAAGTCAGCAATCAAAAACTTCAGGGTGCTAAACCTGGCTCTGCCACCAACCCTCACGGTTCCTCTCAGTTTAGGACATCTCTGCTTCCCCTCCTATAAAACGGGGGGAAAAACACTAAGATGTACTTACCTTTGAGTGATCAAAGGACATGTGATTCTAAAGCACTTTGAGAAGGAGGAAAAACTGCCTATTTCCAGCTGGCATCATGTTTTCCACTCAGTGGAGTCTCAGCTACCTGCGAGTTTGGCTCAGGAAGGTCTCTCTATATATCGAGTTGCTGAGCCAAAAAGCCAATTTCAGATTTCACACATGCGAGTGGAAAGAAGGAGGGATGTCCAGGAACTGCTTCACTGGTGCAAAAAGAGAATCAGGCCAAACCACGTGAATTCCTCCTTCCTTTGTGTTCAGAGGGGATCACCGACCCCCCTGACACTCAGCTTGTTCTGGGTTGTTCACATTCCCACGGGTTTGGGAGCAAGGCTTGCAAGCACAGCAGAGTCACCAGGTTTGCCTGTGTCTGGCACTGCCTTTGGAGAGGCTCACGGTCATTCTACAAGTCCACAAGAAACAAGTGTAAAATGTAACTCTGCACTCAACACGCACATACACAGAGTGTCGCTGGAGAAATCAGAGCGGACGTGAGGTGCTGGTCAATGGGAAGAGCTGAGAGCGCTGGGTCCGAGCTTCTCCCGCGGGGCTGGTGGCAGCTGCCGAGGGCCGGGCGCTGTGACAGCGGCTGAGGGGCAGCGGTGCTGGCAGGGCCAGGGGCAGGTGAGGAAGAGCCCGCGCAGTCAGTACTGAAAGAGGATGACCTGGGGGAAAAACGGGATTGTCAGCGGCTGCCAGAGGCAGAGCCCTCGCAGGGAGCAGCTGAACAGACACGGGCTCTTTGGTGGCAGGAAAACCCTCCCTGGAAGCACTCCCTGCCCAGGGAAGGAGCCTCCACTGAGGAGCCCAGGTGGGAGGTGACAGGACAAAACCGAGCAGCAGCCCAGAACCAGCTGTTCCTTCATCTGTATCGTGATACGGCAGCCACCGAGAAAGACAAAGCCCAAGGGCAGCGGTCCTGACTGCCCAGCTCACTCCCTGACCAGCACAGCTCCCCTCTAACACTGCACCTCGCTGCTCTGCAGGTCCAGCCCCTTCCCTGCCTGGTCACAGCTCAGCTCCCACCCCGAGAGGAGGCTGGGGGGGTGCCCCACACGCAGAGGGAAACACACACTCAGCATTTCAATGTGTTTTCCCAGGATCTCAGCTATCTCTGTTTTTAAAGTTCTTGGATGTGGGGAAAAAGAAAAAAAAAAAAAAAAGCTGCTTCAGTTTTCAGGAATTCAACATGCAAGTGATTGTTTAGAAAAGGAGCTGGTTAGGGGGGAGCTCCGTGTCCTGAGAACCCTGTTCTGCAACAGCTGTGAGCCAGTAATTGCATTTAAATCAGGAGCTGCTTGCTGCAGTGAAGCCTCTCTAGCAACAGCACCAGGACTGTATAATATTTCCTGAAAACTCTGCAGCTTGCTGGGAAGATATGACAAAATGGTAGAATTTAGACTGAAAAAACTTCTTTGCTCTGCCCTTGTTTCTGCCCATTGAAACAGAGTTCAATGAGCTGCTGCACTGGGAAGAGAGAGAGCTGAGAAAAGAGATGCTGAGAACTTCTAACAGTAAAGACAGAAGCTAAAACCACTTGGAGTTGCCAAAGACTCAGTGCTCCATCAGAAGTCACTGAAACTAGGGTGCTAAATAAAATCTTCCAAACCTAAGAATGTTTGAGAAGTCTTGCCCCCAATAAGCTGTGTTAGACCAGATACTGTAAGAGCTGAGCAGAAAAATATCAACATGCAATATTGTCTCCTGGCCAGGCATTGTGAAATAACATTCCTACTTCAGATATTGTAACAGCCAGTTGTTATTATTTTTAAGCAATACTGCAATCTGCGAGAAATTAATCTTTTTTGTTAACTCGTGGAAAACTGGGAAGTTAGCACATGCTGGAGGTCCCCCCTGCTCCGTTTTTAACAGCCAGGTGCTGTTCACACCGCCCACACCTGTAGGCACCTGAGGAACGGAGCGGGGAAGGGAAAACCAGGGAGGATTCAGGCAGGGGGATGTAGGCACAGAGCCCCAGCACATCACAACAGCGAGGGCAGTCCAGTGAAAAACACAGTGATGCCATTTTGACCAACAGTGGGTACATCAACCTCCAGGGCCCCCAAAACCAAGGGAAGACACACGGGGGGGTGGCAGCTGCCAGAGGTCATGGAGGAGCAGTGATGCTGACAGGAGACAGCGGTGGCAATGTTGTCACACACAGTTCTTTTACCTTCTCACCCCTATTAGACAGTGGTCCTTCCATGTCTGCTTTGAGGTGCACTGGTGGAGCGGTGTAGGGAAGTCTACAGTGCACTTGTCCACACTGTACCTGACCTGTGGATGAGAAGAGGCTGCAGCCTCTGTTACTGCAAACAACACACGCCCTCCGTCCGGGACACGCGGGGAGCAGGAGCAGCCCGAGCCCTCAGGGGCGAGGCAGGGGAGAAGCCTCGCAAGAGCCACCGAGCCAAAATCTCTGTCCAGGAGTGACCAAAGCTGCCCATCCCTCACAAATCATTCACCGGCACCGGGAACTGGCAGAGAAAGCAACTCTGCTGTCCTAAGCAGCAAGGACACCACTGACCACCGAGCCCCACAGGGCACTCTCACACCCCTTCAGGACACAGAGAGCGCAAGAGGGCCGAGCCCCAGTCAGGCAAAACCCAGGCATCGACTTTCCTGGGGACGAGTCAATCCCAAGGGCAAAGTTTACCAGACACGAGGAGGAGCAGCAGCACGGGCACCATCCCCGCAGCGCCGGGAGGATTTTGCCACCGCCTGTCCCGGGAGCTGCCCCAGCCCTGCCCCAGCCCTGCCGCCTCTTACTTTCGATGTATCCGTGCAGCGTCACCATCCGGGCCCGCTCCGGGCTGCTGAAGGGCGAGTAGTGAATGTCATCGGACAGCGAGGAGGGGATGCGGGACGGGGGCGCTCCCGACGGCGGCACCGTGTGCTGCGGGGTGTGTTTTTTATGGCGGGCTCTGCAGTTTTGAAACCAAACCTGCAAGGAAAGCAGCGAACGCTGTGACAGCTGAGAGACTATTGGGTTAAAAGGTGGTCCTTCGCCAGGGTCCTCGGATGGGTGTTTCTCGGAAGTGTTTACAAAAGGAATAAAACAGAAATCTGCACTTTTCCGGCTGCCATAGGTTCGTTTCACACTCACCAAGAGCAAGAGTGAAGCTGCACATGCAAAGCCTTGCCCCTTCACAGCTTCGCTGCAAATTACGGGAGCGCCTTGCAAGGTCTTATTTAATCTGCAATCCCAGCTCACCCAGCTGGGACCAGTTGGGAGCACAGCTGAGATCAGTTGGGACGCTTGAGAAGTGGCAAAGAGAGAAAAAAGGGGAGACAAAAACGAGCAGAAGCTTAAACTAGGATAACTTATGACTTTAAGAATGATAAAAACTTGATCACTTGTAGTTTATCATATTCAAAAACCCCATCAGCAGAACATTTAAACTGAGAAAGGAAGGTATTGTGGTGGGGTACAGCCACGCATGTGAGCAGCAGGTGTGAGAGCTCTGATCATATCTCACTGCTTCTAATTAAAGGAGCAGTTAGGGAATTACATCCTAGAGTTAAAACATGTATGGAAGTAGGGTTTTATGCTAAAGAGGTGATACGTTTCTTATACTTTAATTTTTTTAAGATAGCTGGGAGTAAAAAAACTCCTACACTCAGTGAAGATCAGGTCTAAGGCAGAGCACACTGGACCACAGAGAAGGAAATAGTCATATGCGTTTGACAAATTGTTTCCTGTTCAAAACGCCTTTAAAAAATATCCACATAAAAAAATCACCCGGTCTGCAGCCTGCTTGATCTTTAGCTAAATGAAGGATCTCAATAACAGAGGCTCAAGCTGGATTTTCACACACAAAATTTAAATGTGTCATTGGCAAAACAATCTTGGATGAAAGCTCCAATTTTGTTTTAGTCGCTCGTGTTTTTATTGTGTGCAGAAAGTATGTGAGCAGAGCGTTAAAGGGATGAGCACAAATGTCACCAAGCTGGGCTGTCTGTGAGCTGGGAGTTGCAGAGGGGACATTTCTGGGACTCGTCCTCTCCTCCCAGAGCAGGCGCTGGGACTTCCCTGCCACTGTGTCCCCTGGAGCTGCCAAGCTCCTTTTTCTTTAAACTTCTCAATCCCAATGCTTCCTGACGCTGAACTTTGCGTGCTCGTGGCAGGGGCGGCTGCCGGGGAAGCTCCCGCATTCCCTGTCAGCGGCTGGGACAGAGCACAGCGCTCCGGGACCTCGTGCTAACGGCAGCTTTCCCACCCAGTGATTTATTGCGAATGGCTGGGGCTGCTGGGGTTTTGACTCATTGCATCACAAGAGGGAAAAACAAACAGAAAACCCACGAGCGAGACAGAGAAGGAGCGGCGCTGGCATCGCGGCGGGAGCAGAGGAGCCGCCGCGCAGGGGAGGCAGCGCGGAGCTGCTGGATGCTGCAGGGCCGGGGCTGAGGAGCCACGGGCTGTGAGCCCGGCCTGGTGCCAGCCTTCAGGTGCCCCTCCCTGCCCTGCCTGGGGCTGCTCGGCCGGTGGCCACCCCCTGCCCGTGCCTGCCCTCACCTGAATGACTCTCCGGCTCAGCCCCGTCATGTCCGCCAGCTTCTGAAGCGTCTGTGCGTCGGGGTTGTTGTCCTGAGCGAACTGTGCCTGCATGACCTGCGGGGAGAGGGGACAGGGGCTCGGCATGAGGCTGGGGAGTCACGGCCCCGCAGCCCCCCGGGCCCCCTGCCCTACCTGCAGCTGCTCGGCGGTGAAGGAGGTGCGGGCTCTCTTGGCTGGCTTGGGCTGGCTGTCCTGCTCCGAGGGCACAGCCCCCTCCAGCGTGATCCCATTGCCTACGGGACAGAAACCTGTGAGCCGCAGGTCACAAACCCGCCTGCCCCACCACGGGCAGCAGCTGCTCGTCTGGGGGACACCACAGGCTGGGACACCCAGAGCATCCCTTGCTGCAGTGGGAGCCAGCACTGCCACTCAGGAGCTGCCCTGGGTCGCTGAGCTCCTCCACACATAGGAAAGGAGAAACCACCATTCCCCAAGTGTTTACTGTGGAATTAAGAAAAATGCAGCTAGTGGTGGAAGCCACAGGGAATAAGGGGAGGCAGCAGCAGGAAGAGGGTCAAGGTGGTGTGTGAGGGCAAGCACTGATGTCTCTGTCTGGTCCTAACCCACGGTCAGCACTTGGCCACATTCTCCAGGGAGTGGCTCGGAAGGGACCCTGTCTCTGCCAGCCTCACCAACATCCATCACTCCTGTCCCTTGCTGCTCCCTGTGACCCCGTTTTCCCTCGTGGGCGCTGCCTCCATCAGTCCTCTCATCTGCTCAGAGCATTTCAATGGCCTCTTAGCTCCTTTCCCCAGCCCCAAATTCTCCCAGCACCTCGACATCCTCTTCCTCCTGGGTCCCAGAGCAGCAGCAGGAGCAGCATCATCCCCGTGGCCTTGGGGTGGCCGTGCCCTGAGCAGCAGCCACGCTAAGGGGGACACTCTGGGGGGACACTGACCTCCCCCGTGCCCAGCACAGTGCAGGGATGAGCCCAGCCGTGCTCACGCTGCTGTGCAGCCTCCAGAGAGGGTGACCAGAGCCTTGGTCCTCACCGGGGCCCTGCTGCAGCCCGTGCCACGCCTGGCTGCTCCTGGCGGCGCAGGTGAAGCTCGGCTGAGGGATGGGCGAGGGAGGAGGGGAGGGCGAGGGCAGCGAGCAGGGCTGGCGCTCACCCCGCTCCCAGGATGCGCCTGCACAGCCCGGCCATCGCTCCACAAGCTGGACCAGGCTGTGATTGTCTTGGCTGGAGTTGAAGGACTTTCTCATATAGTTTGACTTGTTCTTTTCGGATGATGAATGGGACTCTGACTTCAGCAACATCTGTTTATTTTTCTTGTATGTAAAACCTCATGTGCAGAAGAAATTGCTGGGTAATTACTGGAGGGGGGAGTGTGGCCCTTCAACTCCACAGCAACTACAGCTCTCCAAAGTGATCCCACTCCCTTCTCAAAACCCCTTGGACGCAGGTAGTGACACCTGACACTCACCAGGTGCCCCAGCACTGCCCAACACCGGTGCTCAGCCCACACCAGCAGGTTGTTCTGAGCAGCAGCAGCAGCAGCAAACCCATCGTCCATCCCAGCCCTCAGCTGGGGCAGCAGCTCTGCAGGACTCCCAGGTGCCAGATCCCGCTGTCCTCACACCATTCTGCTCTCCCAGGACACGTGGCTTCTCCCCTCCATCCTTGCTCCCCATCACCTCCCTCATGCCCCCACAGCAGCTGACCATATGGACCAAGAGGCTGTGAGCCACGTCCCGAGCCAGGACCCTCCCAGCCCAACTGGGCACTCTGTTTTCATCCTCTTACTCAAACACAGTAAACAGAAACATATTATTTTCCTGTCAGGTTGTTAATGGTTTCCACATGCTGCTTGGGCTGGGACATGGTGTGTCACTCCCTGTGCCCACCATGTGCTGAAGTACTTTCCACCTCAGGACAGGCCCTGGCACTGCCCGGCCTCCCTAGGCACCACTCTGGACTAACCCCACAAATTTGTTCCTCTGAGCATCTCTCTGGGCACTGCCATGCAGGAGGATGGGGAAGGAACAGGAGCTGCAGTGCTGGGTGACCTCGGTGTCACCAGCTCCATGGGGACAGTGCAGGCTGGCTAGCTGTGGCACAGCACTGTCCAGCTGGGAGTGACCCCAGATGGGAGCGGTGGGTGGAAAATGGTAGGAAAGTTTTGTTAAATCACCAATCTCACCTTCTACACTTATGACTCACAGCCTCAAAACCCCAGCGTCTTCCTCACACTCTGCTCTCCAGGCTGTGCAGGACCAGGCACTTGTCCCTGGCATTGCCCACAGCTCTGCCAAGAGCCACAGGTGCTGCCAGCACATTGGCCACCCCATGAGCCCTCTGCTAGCCCAGGGCCTTGTGCTCAAGCCCCCCCAGGGCCACCCGTCACCCCTTTTTGGCAACGACAGAACCGAAAGGGTCAGCGCAGGGGACAGTGCCACCCTGCAGGGCCCCCGGGGCGGGGCGGGGCCGCTGGCGCTCCGTACCGTTCTCTGCCGCTCGCTTGAGGTTCTCAATCATGGTGTCGTAGTGGATCCGGCACAGCACCTTCTCCTCCACCAGGCCGAACTCCTCGCCGGTGGAGAGCTGCCGCTTGGAGGAGAAGCAGGCGAAGCAGGCCAGGTGGTAGGCGTTGCCCCGCGCCCGCCGCACCCAGTCGCTGGCGTAGATCTGCCTGCCACAGCGGGCACACTTCGTACCGAACCGGCTGCGGGGGAGAACAGGGAGGTGAGGGCCGGCAGGGAGGGCAGGGGAAGGAGGGCAGGCTGAGGAAGGCTGGGGAAGG
>VZTB01013646.1:61883-73273 GCA_013397245.1 Thryothorus ludovicianus | reverse complement strand
AACTTACATTTATAATAAGCACACATTCACTTCTAGTAACTGGTACGTTTGTTTCTTGGGGGAGGGCAGTGTTAGGGTTGGGGTGCATTTTTTTCCCTTTTAAAGGTAAACCCTGCAACACTGGATAGAAACACAAGGAAACTTCACAGACTCCTTCTATTGCCTACATGTACATTTCTCAACTGCAATGCTTGAGCTTCACTGTTCCCACAGCAACACTGATTTATTTCTTCTTTTTAGAGCCTTTCCTTGTAGAGGCTAAACCTTACACTGTCTCTTCCCTTTAACAAGCACTCATAGAAAAGCCTCTTTTTCTGCAGGCTTCCAATGCTTCATAGATAAACATGGCTTAAATTTTTCTGATAAATGGGATGCTGGAGGGATCCCAGAGCCACATCTCCCACAGCTTAACATTTAAGTGCATAACTAAAATGCTTCAGTGAGACTACCAATTACTGCAGTTCTGTTACTACTGCACAGAATCGCTCAACACCAAACAGAGCTATGAGATTCCAGAAGCCATTTTTAGCCCAGGGCACTAGGCCAAAAATAACCTTTTCAGTTCTCTAGGAAGCCAAATGTACAAAGATATGAAAACTGGCAGAAGGAGTACAGCACTTCTTGCCAAAATACTGATTTTTTTTTATTATTGTATAAAGTTACTACTCTTTCATATTATCTGATTCTTAACTGATGGCAAATCCATGGTGATACTCTATTCAAGACTATTTCTAAGTTGTATGTCTGTGCCAGATGCTACTATAAAGTGAGTTTCTGCATTGTGTTAATACATTTAAAATCACTCCCAGGACTTAAGATCTTAATGGAAGCTTTAAGTCTTTACTGTTATCCCAACATCTCCCAGAACAAAACTAATTCAAATGTCTCAACATCCATTCTTCAAGATATCATACACTGACAGTCAAAAAAAAAAAAACAAACCAAAAGAAAAAAACCAACACTCTCAAAAAATACCAGAGAATCAAAGCTGGATTCCATTCAGTTTTGTCTCTGATTTGTTCTGAGATTTGGATTAAGTCATTCAAAATTCCTGCTTCTCAGTTTTTCCAATCTATACAGTCAGGGATAACCTGCATCATTATAGAACAATGAAAGAACTCACTGAGCAAAGTTTGCCAAGTAATTTTTTAATGCAAACATAGAGCAAGATCTATGCTAAGAACAACCAAAAGCAGAAATCTTCAAGTCATTATAATAATGACTTAAAGACTTAAGCTCTTAAAGTCATTACATTAACAATCAATATAATTACATAAAAGGCTTTCAAATTACAAGAAATTCAAAAGGCTACTTTCTCTACCCTTCGAAGTTCCTGACTGGCTGGCTGAATGTCAAAGTCACACACAGCACACTTCAGCAGAGCAGTACCAGCAGCAATACTATGATACGAAAGTGTCTCATGGTCTACACCATGATAGTGTCTGTCTTATCTCTAAATTCCCTTACAAAAATGTTAGCAAATTGAAGTTACTGGTTATTCTAAATTAGTTTGTATTTTCTTTCCAATTATAACTTGTATGAAAGATTTTTTTGTGGAGAGTCTGTCAGATTATCTTTATTTCTTATGGTGAATTTGAGACAGCACATGAAAAAAAAGAAAAGAGCAGTTCTGAAGATGGGGGAGAAATTTGCCAATTTTTTAAATGAAAAATAATTTTAGATTCTGCAGCCTTTTTTTCCCCCACAAATAAAACCCACAAAGAAAAATAATACAAAAACTACATGGTGCCAAATTNAAAAAACTACATGGTGCCAAATTAACATAATAGTTTTCCATCACATTTGAAAGTTCAGACAGTGAACAGAAGCCTCTATTATAACACAGCTACAATTCAGTAAGTCAGTCTTAATTTCTGCATATTATGTCTAAGAAGCTACATCATCATATTAATGCTGCATAGAAACTATAAGGAACTGGTACTGCTGGGTGTCAAAATGAGAAAAAGTATGGAAACATTTCAGATGGATGGCACAAGGATATTCTTGTCCATACGTCTTCCTTCAAACACACTAGTAAGCAGGGGGAAATAAAATATCATGTCTAGCAAACCTTGCAAGTGGCAGGACATGTGTGAGTGAGGAAAAAAACCAAGTCAGCAACACAAGGCAATCTGAACGGCTGCTAAGTGGAACACGAGCAAGGAGTAGGCATTCAGCCAGACTGGAATTCAAACCTTGGAAGGGGGATCACAGACAAAACCTACTGAGCAAGGAAGCTACACTGCATAAAGTGGAAGGCAAAAGGACAGTTTTCTTGAACTGGGATGAACTCAAAAAACAACAACAAAACAAGCAAACAAGAAGCCCTAGCAACAGAACATAACATGAGCATGGGAAACTGTGGGTTAAGTTGTTCCCCTTGATCAATCACAGCTGTATTTAGTAACCAGGGCATCCTTGTCCTGCTCCAACAGCTGAGAAAGCTCCTTTCAGCTTCGACCAGACACCCATTCCAGAAATCTTCATAACTGTCTGCAGTTTTTAATTATATAACATATGAATGACACTATGTTCTTCCTCCTTCCCCACTGAATGGACAGACAGCTTTGTTGTTAATACCCTTGCCCTGCTTTAAAAAGACTGAATTGAATGAATTCAGCTAAGCCTAACCATTCTCAAAATACAGTAATATAACAGCAGCAATGGTACTACCTGTCTATAGTTAAATAACCCCTATTTCTCCTGTCATTAAGTTTTTAAACAGTTAAAAGTTCAAATAATACAAAAAATCGTTTTCATAATAAAAGTTTTGCTTACCATGATAATAATTTCACTGTCTTAAAAATCTGATATAAGGTTCTTAGTATATATAAACTATTGCACCTGCATTTCTGGTATCTTGCCTTACCCTGTAAAGGTTATCCAAGGATGTATTCTGCTCCACTTCTTTCCTTGGCTTAACCTCAGGAAAAGAAAATTGAGCCAATTTCATTTCTTACCCATTTTACAAAACTTCTCCATCAGTTTCAGTGATTTATCTTTGCACACACATTTTATGAACCTGTTTCTTTTTGCTCACCTAACAATAGATGCAGCTTCTTACTCAGGCTTTTCTCTTCACAGTTAAATGTGGTGGGATTCCCCCCAATTGTATTTGTTTTTTGGTTTTACTTTTTGCCTGTCTAATGTAATACCAAAAAGGAGAAGTGTCACTGCAAATAGCACAACCAAAGATGAAAATTTTAGATGCTAAAAAACCTCATATCTGTTCACACATGATAAACCGAAAGTGTCATTTGCAGTCACTTTGCTACTTTTGAAATGCACTACTTTAAAATATAAACTAATATTATAAGTAGTATTTTAGTACACTTTATAGTATAAAGAAATCAAGTCACATGCTACATTTAAATATACTTCCAAGATGTACTTTGCTGAATTTTACTCCTTCAAATAAAAAAACAAAACATTTGCCTTAAATCCTCCACACACATATTAATGCCAGCTGCTCCAGCAGTGATGTCACCTCCTACCCGAAATAAGTATTTTTCAGGCTACAACAGCAGAAAACATCTAGTTTATTTAGTTAAATCCAAACCAAGAAATTATATCTGCTATTAATCTAGTATTTTAAAACACCACAACCCTAAAAGGAAATAAAAATATTACAACTACTGCACTTTGCATCAAGGAATAAAATCATCCATCTATAGAAAATCGACATAAAAACCTTACCCATTCAGCAGCACAGCTCACTGCTAATATGGTGCTCAGCTATTTTGCCCTTGTTCTGCTTCTCATAAAGACCAAGAACTCTATTCTGATATTTAAAACCTCCAGCTACTTCCAGTAATTTCTCTAATCATTCCTAGAAGAACTACCTCACATAATAATCATGAACTTATCAGTCAGCTTTTAACTAAATCCACACAAGCTCAGCTGAACATGAAACACTCCATGCAGTTTCAAAAGCAAGTGCAAACCTCAGGCTCCAAATCAAGTGCAAAACTAACTCCCACTTGGCTATGCCACAATCATCATCTCACTAGTTCTGACTTTTTGTTTTTTCCTTTAAGAATATTTCTTCTACAGCCTGGGATAGGAGGACAAAAGACTGTTATTGTTCTTTCTATTTTTAAATAGTTAGGAGGTTTAGAGGCATTAGGGTGTTCTGCACCATACAAGGAAAAAAAAGAATAAAAAGCTGGCCAGCAAGACACCCTTAGAGAAAGACACTGGGGAGAAAGCGTTAGAATTTCATAAATGAACTCCTCCCACAAAGACACATCTACGCACAAATTTAGCAGAAAGGGATTATTCCTCCAGAAGCTTAACTCCTCAGCAGCACTCCAAAGAACTGCTCTGGTGTGTGTATAATACCTTGCACAATATGGACAGCACAGAACAGTCAGGAGATGTGGTACCCGTTTCCAGTTTTGACAGTGATCTCCTTGCTGAACACAGGGATAACATTTCCATTCCTTTCAGTTTTACATATCAGAGGACAATAAATGGGTACACTTCCCACAATTCTGCTCTCAGCAGAACAAGTTTAAGATGGCACTTCTCTCTTTGGGAAGTGCCATTTCAATTATTTAAATCATATTGATTTCAACTGTGAATTAGCAATCTAACCAGCTTGGGAACACTCACAAACCTAGTGAATGCTTACTAACAGTCAGCAAGAACACAGCAGGCAGAATGATGAGCAGCCAGCCTGAGGCCCAGAGAAGTTACTCATCCTTCCTAGAATGGTCATTCTGATACACAAAACACCAGTCTCTCTGTCTTGGTTGATCTTGTCACTCTGCAAGCAGCAAAATCACCAGGTTTTCCTTATGCAGACAAACAGATGCTAAGCTTCCCAAACTGAAGTTCAACAGCTAGTACTTTAAAGTATGAATTTGAGACTATTATTTATAGCATAAAGTTTGTAAATGTCACATATCTGGGAGCCAAACAATTTTCTCCATGTTTATCTGATTGTCTAGGCACACAATTCTAATCATTATGAACATAACTGGATTTTTTCCTCAGTTTTACAGATTTCAGAGAATTATCCCAAGCCATTACATGCATTTCCGCTCTTTGACTTCATGTATTTTCTTTCAATAGTTCATAAGTTTTTATTCTCCATGACACTTCTGCCTTCAATAGTATCTTCTTATCTACTTCCTTGTTCAAAACTAGGTTGCAATGGCATTTGCCCTGTTCCTCTTCCAAGCCACAGTTCTACTGTGCAAATATTCATTCTACTTTGTCACAGCTGATTCTGCCCCAGCCTCTTCCCCACACAGAAGCATTCAGTGTTTTCAAAACTCTGTGTACAGTAACTGTGTTAAGATTCATACAGTCTCAACTGTTTAAGAGATGTCTTAAGACCAAGATGTCTTTTTGACTGAAGACAACAGAAACAGATCAGGGAAGGACTAAAAGGAGGCTCACAAACAAGGTAGGAATATTTAGCTTCTACTTCCCACCAGGCCAGTGATTACAGGTCTAAAGGCATTCGAAAGGGAACCTCTAGCACCTTGACTTTCATAACAGCACTTCTGGAGCTACGAGTCAATCTTCTCCAAGCAGATTGGCCAAGGATGCACAAAGTGACAATATTTCTACAAAAGCCTTCAGCTTTTATTCATTTACATGCACAGCATGTCCAAACATGGCAATTCTAGGCAGAGCTGTTTAAAAAGCTGCCACCCTAAAGGGGAAGTACTTTGGGGGTAAAGGTTCAATCCACAGCAGAGCCTACTCCTGCTGGAATTGAGGGGCTTCACCCTTTCCTCCCATCTAATGGTTTCCAGGCTAGCATCTCTCCCACCTCTTAGCCCATGCAGTAAGTTTTGAAGCCTCTCTACAAAGCAAGCAAGTCAAAAAGAAAAAAACAAACAAATACAAGAGAAAGATATACACACACACACGGACTCAGTGGTAGAAAGCCATTAGTCTGCTCAAGACACATTCTGAAACTGCAACCAAGCAATTGTGTACTCATCATTTGTTCCATGCAACAAAAACAGAGCTAATTCACTTTATTTTGTGCTGGGGAGAGTCTAACAGCACCTGCAAAGTCACTGGCTACATTTCAGCTAGGGGGCATAAATCTCCAGACAAAAGAGGTAACTTTCAAAAGCACCACTGACTAGACTCTACAGTAAAAGAACTAATAGACTCTTTTCAATAGCCTTGATGCTTATAAGATCCACAAGCAAGGATATAGTCAGGCTTCAGGACAAAAAAAAGGGCCAAGAGGGCTTAAAATGGTACTCTACAATAACAAGTTGCTATGCACATCAGTGTTTCTAAAAGAATTATTTCAGTTTGATAAAGCTCTTTCCCAAAGCATTGCTTATGAGTGAAAAACAGAAGCTAGAATATGTTGGCACAGAGATGTCCAGACAAATCAGGCAATTAGATGGTGTCAGAAACTGTTAAATACATAATAATGAATACAAAATTGTTTTATCTTCAATTTTTAGCCATAAGAATTACATCTCCTAAGTTTTGGCTGCAGGGTAATATTCAATTCACTGGTGATAATAAGAAAACATATTTCTTCTCTCTCCCTGTCCTAATATATTTAAGATAATTTATATGTTAAAAAACAGTAAGTAAGGTTAGAAACCTTCAAATAAACACAGGAAGGCTGTAGGAAGAGTGACTTTTGAAATTAAAAAGAAAATGTTCTATTCTTTTTTTTAGCCTTATAAAGATATTATTTATTGATATGAGTTTTGATTAAATGAGCAAAATAAAAGGCTCTCAGCCTTATCCAAAAAAACCCACAATTTAATCAAAATATGAATTATTCAAAGTAATTATCAGAGAGAATTCTTAAAGGAGAGAGGCATAGCAAATATCTTTTTCTCTAGTGGCCAAATAACAATCAAATTCTAAACAAGAGTCCATATAGTGGTCATATTTGATATTTGGAAGTGTGCAGTAGCACAAACAAACTGGTCTGGATGTGTGACATCCTGCCCAGTACAACCTGCACTTAGAACAGGTGGAAACAACTGCACATCTACCGCTGAAATGAGAACTCTCAGAAGGAAGAATTCCATTAAGAAAGCAGGTGGAGAAAATGAGTAAGAATAAATTATGGCAATCTAATGTACACAAAATGGTCTAGGTTGGATTGAACCTTTAAATGTCATCTAGTTCAACTTCCCCATGTGGAGCAGCACATAGATAAGGTTGCTCTGAGCCCCAAGCACATCACATTTAATTTTAAAAAAAGGAGGGGAAACAAGAAATACTACTGTTGTTGTTATCAGCAAAGAGGAACGAAAGGAACACATTTCACCCTAACCAGCATCAATACTTACATTGACACTGTGATTTTTCAACCATCTTGAGAGCAAATCCATAGTTACACAGTCAAAACAACTATTTCAAAGATGCTGCCAGGCAAAGGTGTCTTCAACACAGCATTGTCTGACAAGTAAAGTCCACTTAGAAGGACTTTTAAAATGGCAGGTAGGAGCTCTTTTATCAAGAGAGCGTTCTATCGCACAAAAAAATAAAAAAAATACACATTCCTTACAGAATTTCATGCTGTCCAAAGAAGCAATCAAATACTTCAATTTGTAGTTATTTTCTAATAATCTAGGATGTAATTTAAAGAATTTATTTTCTTCTCTGCCAGGTCACTACCAGCAGCAGCAAGTAATGCCTCCTCATGTGCCTAACTCACCCAATAGAAATGGATGAAGCAGGTATTCCCCAGAAAAGGTTCAGAGGATCTGCCTCCAGAAATACAATCAAAGCCCACAGAGGGAGGCTGAAGCAATACAGTAGGCAGCCATGGTTATATCTTTGGGGCCTTTGCTTGCTCTTTTATAAAGTAACATGCTTCCAGCATTCCCAGTGGTTTGGAGGAATATAATTGCATGCTATTACTTAAGAACTATGTGATTACTGTGCCACTGCCTTCTGCATAACCCAGCCTGTAATAAAAGTGATAAGAATAGCATTTATTATTCTTGAAATGGTTTTTGCATTCCACGCTGATGTGGTTTAAAACATCTGATTAAACGCAAGACACTTTACATAGAGGTTTTATTTTCTTCTAACAGTACTGAACACCATGAAAATTCCATTCTGTGTGCAGAGATACTGCCTGAAAGTTCCATGTGACCAGGTCACTCAGACTTGAACAGAACTCTCAAAGACTGAGGAAGAAATGTGTTCTATCACTTTTCTATAACCAAGATGCATTTAATGCAAAGAGAAGTCACAGAAGAAAAAGCATAACAAGAAGCTGAAGGAATAGAAAGTGACAAGTACAGTTCAGCCTCTGTAGTTATTACAGAATGTAATGCAGTAAGAACTAGAAAAATCAAACTATCCCATCCCAGCTGCTAAAGGCAAACAAGCTACATCCCTTTTGTAAGTGCATCAATTGCTACATAAAATCTGACTTCTAACTTCAGGAAAAAAATAAATACATGAACAGAGAACTTAAAATTGATCACTTTTTTCTTCCTCAGACCTACAAAAAGCACTCAGAACCTTTCTAGAAAACAAGTTTGATAATATTTTATTTGAGAGTAGCTGTAGACCATCACTTTCTGAATCAAAAAATATTTTCAGTCTGTAATACTGAAACATTCTCAAATGCAGACATGGTTTCAGTTTTCTGGAAATTCCCTGCTCCTCAGACCTCTAAACTCAACCCCCCTCACTAATCCCCTGTACATCAAGGAGTATCTTCATTTTTCAGTGAGACTGGCAATCCCCTCCTCCCCTCCAAAACAACACTGAAAGGCTACCCCTACCCCAAAATCCAATGTTTCAAGACTTCAGAGACATGTCAGCACATCAGATCCAATAAGTCACTCATTTCAAGGATCTATTCCAAGTAGTACAAGGAAGTTTTATACTATGCACATTTATGGAGAGGAAGCAGGAGAGAAAATTCCCATCAAGAGTTTGCCCCAAGAGCTTCAGAAATCTGGTCTTAAGCCAAGCATCTCTTCTGTTTATATATTTGTTATGTAATGTAACAAATGAAAAAAAACAGATTTTTTTTTTAACTATATCAACACAACTTTCAAGGCAATTCCCATTAAACAGTTACAACAAGCTGTTATAAACAAAACCTTAAAGCAACTATAGATTATCACAATGTTCTTCTAAAAAGGGATAATGATAAAAGGCTGCTGTTGTCACAAGATTAAGACATGGGTTGACCTACACTGCTGTTTATATCAAACAAAAAGAGAATGAAAACACAATTCTACATTCAGTTTCATACTGAATGTTTTTCATGTAAACTCTGAGAAAAGCTCAGTAATGCTTGAAGATAAAGACTACTTTTTTCCTAGAAAAATCAGTAGAAAGCAAACATGTAAGCAAGCAGGTGCTACCTATACACACTATACACAACTCATGCCTGTACAGCTAATATTTACATAATACACAAATACTAACATGCAATCACTACCAATCAAACATTTCTCTTCCCAGTATATAATCTCTTCAGTATACAATTTGATTCTCCAACAGTTTGTGTCAATATTAGCTCAAACTAAACAAGTTCAATTTCCAGATTTCCAAACTATTTACCTTGTATTGAAGCATGTATGCTAGACTTCAACTTTAAAAAAGAAATGAGATAAAAAATGCCTTGCTTGGGATGACAAGTTGAAAGTCATTCTTCTAACTATATACAGTTCTCCTACCATGCCTATCCCTGTCACATCTGCTACTGAGCCAGCCAATGGTTAGTATGGTAATTCATGCTATCAATTCATGGTAGTTTCATTTATCAAGCTTCTTTCACTTTTTTTTTAAATTGATATGATGATATAGGTGCTCACACAGAACAATGTGAAATCCACTCAGCAACAGCCATCAAGTAACTAAGTAAAACAACAATAACACATGACACCTACCACACATCTGAGGCACTAGCTCTGGGACAGAGGCAACAAGCAGACAGCACAGGTGTCTCCATACACAGGAAAGCATAAATGCCCTCATGTGCAGGAGTAGCTGAGAATTTAGATTCATGTTATCACACGTCTGCATGCAGGTACAGCACCTGCTGTTTTGAGGGACAAGAACAAGTGACTACACGTCTCCTGCTCAGCTGCCATAACACAACTATCTCCAGCAGGCAAATGGGGACACAAGGGCACACAGAGGCTGTACACTGAAGACTTTTGCAATACACAAACATATTCTAATGCAGGTCTGCACCATTCTACCTAGGGACACCACGCAAAGAAGGGATTAGGTTCCATGATATGGGATAAATAGATGCAGGAAAACTGCTATGACCCTTTGAGGTTGGTCTGCCTCCCTAGGTGAGAAGTGTGCCTTTTTCATGTTGGAAAAAAGGTGTGAGAGCAAGTTAACACAGTCTGAATACACGTTCCCTCACCACTCCTGCCTGCAGGACTGTCAGGCCTGTCCTCTCTGCAGATTTATGTAATGATTGTGTCCCCCACTGTAGAACACATGCAGTGCCTGTGAAGACAGGAATTTTTCTCCATATTTGCCCTGGAAGATAGCATTGCATAGAGCTGGAACTTGTGGCTACATGACTGTAAGGACACTAAGGAGGGATGTCAACCCCAGAGCTGAACAAGTGACATTTGTGAGAGGTAGCATGCTCTCTGGGACAGCGGCACAGCAGTCTTCCTATGGACATGCCTCCACCTATGGCATGCAAATAGGAGACAGGTTCAGAGGCACAAGAGTATCTCAGTGTGGTTACATACCGACTTGCATCCCCCATCCCTTCACCCACGAGCAGCAGGACAGAAGCAGCAAATATCCACCCTGGCACTGTATGTGCATTCCTCCTGCGGCTGAATCAAAGGTGGGCTGGCTGCCACCGCAAACCTCAGCAGTCAGGGAAGGGTGGCACAGAGACGCACATTCCCCAGAGGGAGAAGAGGACAGGTGCGAGCAAGAATCCCCCACACATTCCCCCAGTGTGCCACAGGAGAGGCAGCATCTCTGCCTCACCAAGCGCCGAGCGGGGAGATGGAGGGGAGTGTGCACACATCCAGCCATATGGGAGAAAACACCTACCTCATACACCAAGGCGGGGGGAATAAAGAAAGCACAGGGTCCACGGAGAGATGGGGGTGGGCTCGGCTTGTTCGCCTCACAGGGAGGTTGAGGGGCACCAGTGTGCCTGAGGGGGCGGGGAGGGGTCCCGGGCGGTTCAGCAAAGCCACCTTGCCCGCTCCCCGGCCGCCCCTCCCTGCGCGCCCCCGGCCGCTCGCCCGGGCTCACCTGCCCGCACCGTGTCCGAGAGGTCGTGGCTGAGGGCGGCGGCGCTGCGCGGGAACTCCTTCAGCTTCCTGCCGCTCAGGTTGAGCCCCCCGGAGTGCGCCGCCTCCTCCAGCGCCCGCTCCAGACCGCGGTTCAGCGGCGCCTGCAGACCCAGCGCCCCGCTGCCGCCGCCG
>VZTB01013646.1:0-61854 GCA_013397245.1 Thryothorus ludovicianus | reverse complement strand
CGCTGCCGCCGCCGCCGCCGCCGCCCACCCCGGCCGCCGCCGCCAGAGCAGCAGAGGGGAAGGGCTGCGACTCGCCTCCCAGCGTCGCCATCTTTCCCTCGCCGCTGGGGCTACCCGAGAGGGCCGCCGGNCCCCGCCGCGGCGCCCCCTAGCGGCGGCGCGCTGCCGGCGGCGCTGGAAGTGCCGGGGGGAGGCGGAGAGGGGGCGGCTCTCCATTGTTTCCTTGCCGCAGCATTCCTTGTAGAGCCGGCCCGGGAGGCCTGCCCGCCGCCTGCTTGGGCCCCTTCCGCCGGCACCCGGCCGAGCAGCCCCCCAGCAGGGCCCGGGGCTGGATGGGCGGCGCGGCGGTGCGAGCCTGCAGGTGTGCCGGCAGCAGCGGGGGCGGGCTCCGCGTCCCTCAGTGGGGAGTTCCAAACTGCGGCGGCCGTCGGCGCCGAGCCAGGGCCTGGGGGGAACCTGAAGTTACAAACTCTCACCGGGCGAGGCCTTGGGGAGCATCTGCCCCGCAAAAGGATTTCTGTGCCGTGCTTGCCCCGCAGGGGCCGGTTCACACCTGTCTGTGGCTCCCGGGCACAGCCTGCCCAGAGAGACCCTCGAAGGATTTGTAGAGACGAACCAGCCACCATCCGTTCAGTTTCCGGTGGGATGACTTTTCCCAGCGGGTGAGGGTGCTGGCTTTGGTTTATTTCCCCTTTCTTCTTTGCAGCTTGGCAAAGCCCAGAAGATGGAGGAGCAAGGCCGAGTGTTCCCACAGGGGTTGTAGAGTTCAAAGATAGAACCGGACTTGTACATCATCGCCCCTGACGTGTTCTTTACAGACCACTACATTTCACTCACTTTCCCTGAGCCGTGATCAATGGTTGGCGTTAAACCAAAGCCTTCCCAGCTCCAGGAAGTTCAACTGCTGAGTGCTACAGGGACAAGGAAGACCTAACAGGCACAAGGAAATAACCCCAAGTTTCTGAAGAGCAAGAGACATCATGGCGAGTTGAGCAGTCACTACCAGAAACAGCACTGGGGGAGAAAAAGGTGTTAAGAAAACGGGAAGAAGGGTGTTAAAAATGGGGGTTTTTTATATAAAAATATAATAGCATCCATTAAAATTTTGTTCTTTATAGTAAAATATGCTTTCAGTATCAGCATTATTTATTTATATTTTATATGCATTGTATCACTGCAAAAGTGTCAGCAAGCAGCATAGCAGTGTTTTTAAAGGGATGCCTTACATGAAGGAAAGAGCTGTAAGGTCGATGGGTAGGAGGGTGTTATTTTACTGTAATTACATCTATACTACACCTAAAATACAACCCCTGAGCTTAATCTCCAGTGCAAATTCCCCTCATACCTACTACTGCCAGCTCTTCATGTTTGATGCAGTGATCTTAGGTTTTGGCGTGACTAAGTCAGTGTACTACCAGTTCAAAAAAATTTTGAATGCACCAGAGAGTAAATCTTGACAGCATTCCTTGGAACAGCCCCTAGCCAAAGTTAACCAACAGTTACCACAATATTTGTGCCCAGATGTCACATTGCTTTAGACAAAGCTTGTTGGTGGGTTATGAATACTGTATTACCCACAAATTTCCACTAGTCACAGCATGTTTTGGTTTGGTTAAAATGCTTAATTCCAGTTTGCATGCAATCTTTGCATTGCTGCTGGAAGCATAAAGAAATAGATAAATAGCTACATCTTCCCAGCAATTTAAAAAAAATTGTTGATAAACGTAAGTAATAATATTACTCAATTCAAGTTGAATAAACTGTGAATAGAAACTAACTGCTAGGCTCCCTCTATATTTTTAAATGCAATTTCTTAAATGCAAGTTTAATGAACTAAATAGTATATTCTTATACACTTGAAGAATTCTGAAATACTGTAGGTTTTATAACTCAGTAAATGACTTTTCATGAGAGATTTCCCGTGTATTAAATTACCCAACATCATGGCATTTTATTTGGAAATTTTAACTGTAGAACTAAGCATTCAGGCAGCATAGATGAAAAATTCCTCTTCCAGCATCAGTCAGGAATCAGGCCTGTCTTCTGGTGAGGTTTGTGAGGTCTTCTCACCAGTGGAACACCATGTTCCCTCCTCCCTCATTCTGGTAAGAAAAAAATTATTTCTAAAGCTGATTTTTATTAAGAAAAAAAAAGGTTTTATTTTTCTCTTCATTGACACCATTCATACCATAATACTAATCCTGGGAATTGATTCACAGCATCTTGCTGAAGGGAGATTAGCAGCAATACCTTTCTCAGCCTTATTTGAAGGACAAGTCATTCTCCTTTGCAGGAGGCAGCCAAAGCCCAGAGGAGCCATCAGGTCACCCAGCTTGCAGGCAGACACTCTGTGCCTGCCTTGGCTGCCCTGCTGGGCTCACATGAAGGGCCTGTGGCTGGCAAAGGCAGACAAGTCAGCACAGCCTTCCCTCTTAAGACAAGCATCAGGACAGCTAGGATCACAGAAAGGCTGGGCTGTGCAGGCACGTGGCCGAGCAGGGGTTAAAGATGTAGGTTTTGCTTTATAGCAGTGCAAGGGCACACCCCAATAATCAGGGATCAAGACTGATTTAAACTGCTTTTTGATCTGAGCAGCTGAGCTGCAATGCAAGCATGACCTCTGCTTATCAGACACTGAGTTGAAACTTCTAGAAGCAACATTACGAAAACTCTCTGTGTTACCAAGATTGTGGAAAGCAGAAAAAAAACCCTGCATAGCACTGAGGCTGTACATTGCCTTACTTTCTTTCCTCTCTGCCTGAGCATTGCACCAGATCTAACTCTGTTCCTATAGATACAAGGATTAGAAACTGGAAGCACTACAGAAAACAAAAAGATGGATCACAGTTTCCTATCTTTGCAGATGCATTAAGAAGGTCACGCTCCATATATTGACTTTGGTCAGATCACTAAGTGGGCACATCCTGGCACAGCAGCTAAACTAAGCTAGTGGCAGGCTGTCACTGCAAGCAGCCCTTCCATTCCTTTCCCCCACCAGTTCCTATGTGACAGTATTTGCATTTGTTTGACTCTTCAATAAGACCTAGAACAGCTTCAAAGGAGCAGCTAGGAGCAGCTCTAGGAGGAAAACGGTGGATACTCTTCAGCAAGCTGATACTAGTGTAACAGAGGAGAGAAGAATGCAGAAGGAAGTCTTATGGGTGGTATCAGAAGAGAGGTGACTGTTCTGCCAGTTGGGTCATGCATAATGATTGTGACGACAAAGCTCATATCAGGGTTGCACAGAAAGCACCACAACCGAGGGAGACATGAGTGCTAAAGTTTCAGAGTGAATTTCTGTGACTATAAATTGGCAGAAAAAAGGCAAATGGCAAGGCCCATGTGGCTTGTAAAGATCAGAGTTGGATGGGGACTTATGTGCAAGGAGTTGGTCCCTCACAAGATGAGATCTCAACGTGGGTACCTGTCCTGTGCTAGACAGGGAACCTTCACAGCACAGAGCAGGAGAGCCTCACCTTACTTCAGCATGAAGACATTCACCTCATGCTCCATGTGCTCTAAGGTACTGCTGAAGGAGGAGTTGTGTGAAGTGGCTCAGACACAGTCAGGGCACACCAATGCTTTCTTCATGTGAATATTGCAGGTCTGGAATATTGTCTGGTCTGGAGACAGAAACAACACACACATTAATTGAAATGTCAGACAGAAAGTGTGTGGCACTCAGCCTGCAAGGCTGCCTCTGTTTGGTGCCACAGAAAACAGCAGCTACAACTCAGGACACGTTATACAGCCCTGGTCGCTTGAGAAACAGCACCAGGACAAAGAAAGTTACTAGAGGAATCTCAAGAGAAAAAATATACCGAGTGAAGCATCAGGTGGCACAGAATGAAAGATGCTCCTTTCAATTAAGCACAGACTCCCTACCCTGCTCAGAGCATTCCTGGGACAAGCAGCTCATAGCAGACACACCAGAAGGATTAGTAGCCTACACAGAGCAGACACACCAGGAGAATGAGTAGCCTACGCAGAGCAGACAATGCACTGGAGCTTCCTTGCAGCAAAGCTGGTGAAAGGAATTTGAAAGGCAAGGAAGCTATATCAGGAAATAGCTCAGAAAATTCCATCTACAGAACACCTACCTCTCAGAATACTCAGGAAAGGAAAAAAAAAAAGAGTGAGGGGAAAAAGAGAACAATTAATTGATAGGAGACAAGAGATCAGAGGAAGCTTATATATAAAGTAGGAGCTCAGAAAGTAGATAAGCAGGATAGTCACTGCTCAGAAGACAAGATTCATCCTTACATAGACTCAAGCAAGCTCACTGTATAAAGGAACAGAATTATTTAATTGCTACAGAAAAGGAAGCACCTCTTGGTGCCTGCTGCTGATTGTAACAAGCACTGGGAGCTCAGGAAAGCATGTTCCTCACTGTATCCTGAGACCTAGCAGGTGGGCAGGCTCAAAACACACCCTGAGTGATGGTTGGTGGGACTCCATTGCCACAGGATGGATCTCAATCACCATGCACACTGGGCAAATTGGCAAGGTTCACTGCCACTGTTGTGGTAGTGATGTTCTGTACAGATGCTGATGCAAGAGGACAGAAGCTGCAAGAGGTCTTGACTACAAGCTCAGTTCTCAGCTAACTGGTCATGAAAATAGACCTAAATGCAAACTAAAACAGAAATGGAACTCAGTATCACTAAAACACTGGAAATTACTAAAGAGTTAAAGGCAATGCATTTACATGTCCATACCTGAAATACTAATTTAGCTCACATTATTAGTTGTAAACTGGCAAAGTTCCTTCCAAGTTTTTCAGACAGCCTTGAAGTATGCAATGTGATAGAGTGATAACTATTGTCATTCTTACCTTGTGTCAACTTCAGCAGAGGTTATGGGGAACTGAATGTACCTGTGATGAAAGCTTTGCTCTTGAAACAGGAAGAACTGATAGGTGTCTGAACTATGGAGAGCAAAATGAAGAAGATATACCTAAGCTGGGAAAGGATTGTCTTCCAGGAGTTTGCCTTTATGAAAAATTGAAACAGCATCTGGTAGGGAAGAAGCCATCAGAGTAAGATGTAACCTGTCTTCTACCAAAAATAGAGAAGGCAATTGGTTATTGTCAATAGCAATGAGACAACATCTGTGGAGACACATTGTTGGCAGCCTCATAATACCCCTGGTGTAAGCTGTTGAAGTAAAACAGTTTATATGTCTGTTGCAAAAAAACTACACAAACCTGATTTCCTACCCGCAACAGGCTATTAGCACAGACACATGAAACAAAAATAGAAATAGCAAGTCCTCAGTCTCTTGCAAAATTCAGAAAATGCAAGGAGATAGAAGACATCAGCCTGCCAGCTGAATTCAGGTTTCTAGGTGGAGCACACAAGGCAAAAACTTTGTAAGACCTGTGTTAATGTTTATAGGAAAGACAGCAGGTAGAATGCTTCATATCCCTTTAAAGAACAGCAAAAAACACTGGGACCAAAGAGAATTACTGCCTGGTAAACAATTGTGATGTAGAAGGGGAAAGTGGAGGTCTAAAGGCGAAAAGCAACCATGGAAATAGAAGAACAGATCAACTCTACATGCAGGCCCAAATATATTCCCTAAAAACCACACAGACCATCTCACTGGTATAAAGTTCTTGAGACACCTGGGAACTCAGTAAAAGCTGCAAACCAAATCAAACCTCAGCTGACTTAAGTAAGTGATTTTAGTTGACCAGCACTGTGCTTAGGCTTCATCTTCACTCATTCCAGCTATGTTGCTGATACCAGTCAACTGGCAGCAATAAATTTGGAGGTGAAATTGTAAAGAGGGTACTTGCCACTGGGAAAAAAATACACCATGTATGCAGTTCCTGAATGGGGAATTGTATCCAAAAACATGTTAGTAGTCAGATATGCTTTGATAATGTGCACAAATATGGATCCATTGCAACCACCAGCACGTCTCCGTCTAGAAAATGTTCCACCCCTTAAAGGTGCCTTTGTTTTCCAAATATATGTCCAGGGCCATTAAAACAGGAGTTTTTTGCAATAACAGCACCATCAGAATAAGACTTTTACTAGCAAAAAGTAACCTCCTCCTTAGTTGTCCTAACAGTCCCCAAATACCAATAAGGAGGGCAAGATGCAAGATTTTATGAAAAGTAAGTCACGTGCTCTCAGGTTTAATCACTTGATTTAAATCACTTTCCTTGGAAGAGAAGCTGTATGTGTTTTACAGACAGATTTTGACCTTTATGGGAATGTTGCCTTGGTACATGACCATGGGAAGTGCTGGCCTAGGAGAAGATACTCTGTATAATTTGTATCTCAAGAGCTGTGGCTGCTGGCTACAGAGAAAACGCATGTTTTGGAGCAAAACTCGATTCTTTTCTATTTCATATGTGATACCAGAGCAGCTGATAGTGTCTTGCAGGTGATCAAAAATAACTTAAATCCACATTTGCTGTGCTATGAATACTATGGTACAGGTCTTGAAAATCAATGGCAAAGAATCAAGATCAAAGTTTACCATTTAATTGCAATTTATGTCCTCATCTCTTCCATAAAGATCAAGGCATTCAGCAATTCATATTAGACTTTCCCTAACCAATAATTTTGCATAACTAGCAAGAAATATATAATTTTCTGGTTTCTTTCTAAGCAAGTTACCCTGTTTCATCATAACTCTCTAACACATCTAAGATAACTATAATAACTTTATACCAAGTAAGTTTCTAGCAATATTTTAGAGGCATTCTATTCACAATTAGTTACAAAACACACCATTTAGTTTAGAGCAGTCTTAATTTCTTCCAGCACATAACAGTCTCCAACCTGTAGTCACTTGACATTAGTTCCCAGCTTACTGGAGCCCAGCATGGGCTGAACTGGAGAGCAGTGGACCTGAGGAGGTGAGACAGCTCTTCAAGGTGTGACTTTGCTGCTACGTCTGCAGCAGGGAGCACTTCCCACACTGCATCACAAGCTTGCAAAATCTGTGAGGTAGGCAGAATCCTCACATCCTTGGTGCCTTCCAGTGAAGTCTGGATCTTGCAGTCACAGTACGGGGCCGTGAACCTTCCTCCACTCCAAAATCCCTTGTGCTAGGTACAAGTGAGTGACCAGACTCAGGAGAGAGACTGTAGGAGCTGGGTGGGAAGCACAGGCAGGACCAGTGCTCAGATGAACCACGCTAGAGAAGTAGCACTCTCCACTGCAGCCTCCCTCTAAATGGCATGTAACTTGTCCCTTGTCCTGTCACTCTTCAAATCACACCATTGTATGAGAGCATCTCAGTCTCTGACAAAGATGACACTAAGTGACAGATTGTTGTTTAGGGCAAGTTCCTCTTATTTTTATTTTAAAAGTGTGAGAAGACAATTACTGGCCACAATCTCTTGAATTATAAAAATCCAATCAGACTTCATATATACATTTGGTGACTTGAGTGCATACCATGAAGTAAGAGGCATAATATCAAGGATCTCAATGGAAATAGATTGCTCTTGGGGAGAAATAGTACACAGAGTTCCTAGTAAGACTGTCTGCAAAAGAGCTCAAGAATGGTTTACATGGGGTAAGTCCAGGTGCTTTTAGTGCTGGGCAGACAGCAGCCCTCCCTTTACCGCCTCCTCTTTCCAGATATACACTGTCAGACTGGGCAATGCACAGCCAGCAGAATAACTTTCCTTCTAACTGGCAGGCAGAGTTACAGCCTGCTCTTGGGTATGGAAAAATAAAGGCAATCCTGTTAGCTGCAGACTATCATATCCTGCATGTAGTGAAGGCCAGGAGAATTCCCAGGTATGAGTGGTGCTCTGGCCTCTTTCTCCCAGTGGTTTGGCTCCTGGGAAATGCCAGAAGATCCTCCCATGCTGCAGAAGCTAATGGGAGTGAAGGGTGCTTACCTTCCTGCAGAATCTGTCTGTAGGGGACATCCTTATGCTCTCAATGCACACCCATTTAAGGACAACTACATGAATGTCCTTTTCTTTTTTCTCACAGTTTTGTTTGAGCCATCTCCTTTAACTTCAAGTGCCTTCAAGTGCTTTCTTAATGTCTCACGCTCTATTTTTAACAATAGGAGCTGAACATTGAAACAGCAGTGCCAAGTGAAATGTGTGTAGAGAGAAGGGGAAGGAAGAGCAATTCTTCACCCATCCCCCCATCTGTGATCTGTACATCTCTGTAAATGTGTGAAGCACAGAGCAGCCTGTACAGCCTACATTACATGTAGCAGTTAAAGTAGGGATGTTTATTCCATGTCTTGCTTATGGCACTGAAAACACTGTTATTACTACAACACCCAGGCAGTAATGCTGATTACTGGTCTTCTAGTGATTCTAACAAATGAAAGAGAAACATCAAAATTCCCTAAAAAAAACCTTTCAGGGATCTTGCTCCATTTCCCCGAATTCATTTGGGCATGTATTTGGATAAGGGTACATCCTTTATCTGATACATTAGAGCCTAGACAGCTGTTTAGAATGAATGGAAATAGTTAACAAAGTGAAACAAATGTTCTTAGTACTCTGAAAAAAAATAAAAGTAAGAAGGGAAGTGCTAATCGGAGAAAGCATCTGTTCAAGGCTTTCCATGGCAGGTAGGAGTAGGGGACAGAGATTATTTTTACAGAAAATAAATGGAAATAGGAACTAGATGTTGAGACCAGCGCTTTATTGTTTGTTTGGTTGGTTTGTTGGCTGGGTTGTTTGTTTGTTTGTTTGTTTGTTGTTCACAACAAAATTCTGAATTCTCCATCCTTGCAAAGAAACAATTGATTTTTCCACTGTATTAAGCTGGGAAATTATTAGAATGATTGCTACTATAATGCTTCTATATTGTAGGAGCTTCTACAATGCTACAATATCTTGTGCTCTGATGAGATACTGTTTGCTGTAATTACAGGCTACAAAAATGAGGAATGTTTCATAAACAATTTCAGAAGTTTTATTCTGAACTTACAAATTGCCCATGCAACACAGTTCAAGTTCACACAAACCCGCATCAAGCTCCTCACACCTTTCATCTGTGGCCACTTCCTTGTTCTTCAGGCCAGTGAGTCCTTCTGCAGCAGCATCTCTTACAGGACAAATCACAGGGCTCCAAATCTCTCTCAGCAAGCACTGCTCACCAGCACTGGAGCATGGGGAGCTTTTGGTCCAGCCCTTGAGTGAGTTTGCCTTGTTCAGAGCAAGCATCTAAACACCTGTAGGACCTCCCCAAACTGCCTTTGTGTGGATGGTTATGCCAAGTGTGCCTAATTTTGGACTCTGCAGTTTGTTGAAATTAGGATTCGGGTTACTCACACTCACATGAAACTCACAAAATGTCTTTCCTGAGCTCTGTTGGAGGTACATATCCTAGGCACTTATTAACAGACAGCATCTCCAAATTACCTGACTTTTGTCAGGTCATGGATATTTCACCAGAGAAGTAAAGAAGACTGATTTCAAGACAAGCATATATTTAAAGCCTAATTACCAGGTGCACCTCATATTTGCAACATATCTTCAATAAAACCTCTGAAAATTGGCAGCGCTCATATTTTTTAACAGAACACCACCCAGTATTTAGTCAAAAGCCTTAATAAATCTAAATATATTACAGTACTTTTATCAGCTAACTATATAAATTCCTGAAGCGTGAAATCAGGCTTGCTTTACAATAACTCATTTTCACTAAACCATATTGATGGCAATAATTATATTTGTATATGTCAGTTCCTTTGAAGCCCCATGTCATTTTTCTGTCATTCTGGCTACAACTGATGTAAGCTAACAAACCTATAATTAGTGGCTCATCACACCCTCTGAATTCTGGCACAGACTCAGTATTTTCCCAGTCTTCTGGAATTTTCTGATTCCAAAGTGTTTTCTGAACATCTTTAACTGCTGATGTGTTGAAAGACATGTATGATTCTGCCAGAATACAAGCACGCCCTGCTGTATTCTGAAAAAATACTTTTATGGAATATTTCTGCCTGTTCTGCATCACTGATATTGGATTTCCCTGCTTCTTCTAGCAACAATTATCGTTCTTCCTAGCAATTGAATTATTTCATATTATCCTTGACTGTCATTTGCAGATTTTTATTTACATATTTTCAGCACATCATGACTTCTTACTTTTATGGATTGTTCCTTTTTTCATTAGAGAAGTTGTCTTTTCAACAACTGATTTCCTTCTGCCACTGAATCATAACTGATGTTTAGTCCTTCATTGACAAAGGGAAAAATGTGACACTTTTCTATCTGAATAAACATCTTTAAAATAAATCTACATGCTTATTTTTCTATTTTTATTTCTATTTCATTTCCCATATACTTTTTTCTTAATTTATCCTGTGTCAGGAATTTAGTTTTCAGGATAACCAGTGCACATACATTACTGGTGTCCTGTGTGTAGCTCTTGCCCATATTAAACATAGTCAGATCATGATCAGTGACCCCGAGGCAACCAAAGCTTTCCATGGTAGCCATTAATACTTTTTCATGACCAGAGACTGTAATGCAAATCCTGAGCCAACAGCTGCATTAAAGTCATAGAGATTCTATGAATTCCAGGAGTTCCTACCTTCTGAGTGTCTGTTTTTTACAACAAAATTGCTTTTTCTTCTAAAATAATGCTATGGGGAGGAGGTAGGAATGCAGAGAAATTTTTTGCTCATTATTGCTTTTGTTTTAAAAACACCTGAAAATACTGATTCCCCAATCCCTCACATTGCCTTCAGCAGAATGGCCAGCACCAAGGCTGGAGCTGGCTGGCTCAGCAAGTGCCAGAAGACTGTAGGACATTACAAAATGTTTTGCAGGTGATTGTTTTCTCAGTGGCCCTGTCCGCGAGAGAACAGGCAAGGGTCAAACCCACCTGTGGGTTAATCAGTCTATGCCCCCCTCAAGGATTTCCCCTCAGCTTTGCAGGGATCTTATATAAGCAGCCACATATCTTCCTTCCAGTCCTTCTCAAATTTGACCTCTTTTGCTCCCAGCCCATCCAGATTCATCTTTTTCAATTCCTGGCTTCTCGTTCCCAGTCCCAGCTTCCTAAGTTTTCTCACCCAGCCCAAATCTCCCCTCATTATCCCATTTTTGCCTTGTCCAAAATTGCTCACGTGCCAGAGTTCTAGCTCTGATTTTCCTATATTTAAACCAAACTTATCTCTCCTTATTACCACCTGCCAGAAAAAGAGGGAAATTAGGAGGCCAGGAAAAACAGAACCCAAGGCCATGACAGCCCAGAGCTGCAATTACACAGTCCAGAAGGAATGGTGTCCAGCTCAGACAGACTTTTCAAGGTATTTAGCACACAGCTGCAGCAGAGATTTACAAAGCACGCTAGCTGCATTTTTTCTACCCTAAAAGGTCCACAACTTGGCCATATTTGGGTTTATTTTCCTGGAGATACAAAGTATACAAAACTCATCTACAGTTAGTTTCATGTCCCTCATATAAGAATTGGGACCTACTGGAGTTTCCAAATGAAAGACAGAAATTAGCATCATAAAATAACACATATTTTCTAGCCACATACTTGGAAGGGACTGAACTGTTTTATTTATGCACTTAAATTTCAGCTAAATGAGCAGATGCCCAGCAGGAAAACTTTTATTCCCTATTGTTACCATTTGGCAAAGTTATAAGCATAAGGAACAGGAGGTGATCATGGAAAGCATTGGTCAAACAATAAACCGTGCCACTATTAATACAAATATTTTTTATTTTTAGATTTCCTATAAAATCTTCATTAAGTATGCAAAGAATTTGGTATACTATTCTTCACTGCAATTACATGAACATTTGACTGAAACTTCTGGGGAATCAATGAGAGCTAATAGCCCTAAGAAAGTGAAAACCAGCTGCTGAGATGGATACAAGTGGAGGAGATTTTGGACACAGCTTTATAATAATAAATAGTGTGTTATGAAACTGGACCTACTGGTTAAAAAATACTTGATGGAGGGATGGAAGTGGAGGGGAAAAACCAAAAATGTACCAAAAAGCTAAGGGAAGTAAAGCCTCAATAACTATTAGTTGAGTTTATGTGTCCCTCCCCACTATAGTAACCGAGAATCTATTTTGACTGCATGTGAGAAAACAAATAACAATGAGAATACTATAAAGTTATAAATAAAAAGATAAACAGGGAATAGGAGATAAGAGAAATTTGAAGAAATTGTCATCTTGGGACTGTGCATTGTACCCTAAGATTTGTATTAATTACACAGGTGGACAGCCAGCAGTGAGAGGAGAAGGGATGGAAAATCCCCTTTCTGTGGTCTAGTGATCACTAAATAATAAGAAATCACTAAATAATAAGAACATTAAGACAGCAGATGTGCACTGATATGGATCTCTTGTGGCTCAAGTGCATCAGAGCTGGGATCCTTCAGCCAACTGAGAATTGCACCAGGCATGGCCAACTTCACCTCATGTTGTGCTGACTTAGTTTACTCTTGTTTGGTTACTATATTTATCTGTCTTAGAAATTCAGCTACCTTTTGCTATTTGTCTCACACCATAATACATAAGTTCCTGATAGAAACATAGTTGGAAAGTCTCATTTCATAGACAGGAATCTGGAAGAGCAAGACCAAGATATTGCAGTAGGAGGCCTTAAGCAGAAATAAGACAATCATTTCTGTAATTTGTTCCTTCTGACCTGAAATTACTTGCCCAAAAACACAGGCTTATGTGGCAGAATCCAAGTCTAGAATGTCCTACCCTAAGGTTGTAGTGATCACCTTCTCTTAAAGCATAGGCAGTTAGTGGCACCCTGATACTGTATTTCCACATTGAATCACAGTGTTTGAGACTGTTCAGCTTCAGGAATATTTGGGAAGAAACCTCTCATGAGAGTGTTGATTTGTCAAAGCCAAAATCTTTTTTGTGGAAAAGAAAAGAAAGGAGCATGGCAGGAAAATTCACACTTCAGACCCACCCAAAGATCAAAGCCATTTGGCCTAGGCTGGCTGCTGCTGTAGCTGGGTGATTGCAGGCACCTCAGCTGTTTTTGGCACTTCAGCACTTCTATTCAAGGTCAGTTCAGTGCATCTGCATTGCACTCATGGCTCTGAATGCAGCATAGACATATGCTCTGAAAGTGGGTCATAGCTTTCAAGATGATGAAAGCTGAATCATACAGCAATTATGCTCAGGATCTAATCTGTTGCACTAAGACTCTCAGTGCACTTTGACTCTTAAAATAAGAACATTTAAGCAGACTGTAGAATACTAGTTCAAAGAGATTTGTGCTTTATCTAATCCCAGTTCAATTATTTTTAGGTAAAACTTTAGTAAACCATTCAATCTGGAGCTATTAGCAAAGGTCAAGTGTCTAGTTTGAGAAAAAATAATACTAAGTGTGGACAAGTCTGTGGTGATACTTGGTTTTGCTGAACATGCCTCTACAGATCAGACCCCTGTAGAGCTGCTACTTACGTGGATTGCAAGACAAGCCCAAGCATCAGCTCGTTCACTGCCTGGCTACCCCAGTGACACAAAGATGTGGGAGTCCACAACATCCCTCACTGCAATGACAACTCCTTTCTCACTGCATTTCCACCTTCAGATCTCCCAAGGCAAGTGACATCCCTCCTGTGCCAGCAGTGTGGACATCTGTGAGCTGAACACCTTCTGCAGAAAAGACAGGCCAGAGAGGTGGGCTTTTAACACAACAGAACCGCAGGGCACAGTTTATAACATACAAGAGAGAGACATTTAGAGACACCAGTTTAGCTCTGAGTCATTACTGCCAAAACACATGGAAACAATGTTTAACATTTCTATTTCCACAGTATATAATTCCACTGTCTGGGCCTTTTAACAGTAGTGAAGGTTATGAATAAGATAGATTCAGAAAAATAGAAATGCGAGCCTGGGTACTGATAATCTCTTGTTACTTTTTAACAAACACAGGAACAACAGCATTTAATTCCTCAATGAAAATGACTCAGAGCCTGTTTGTTTCCAACAGGGCACCTTAAAAGATGCAATAGAAATAGATGTTCCAACATTCAGTACCTTGAAAAATCTGGGTTACGTTCATGCTTTGATATAGATGAATGCATTAGAATTTAAAAACTATGGCAGAAATTTGTCAATTTAAAAGCAGTCATCTTCTATCATCCTTTGAATGCTTGGAGATATATATAAGTTTAATTAGTGCTGTTATTGCAAAATCACAAGATGTGACTTATTGAGCTCTTCTTTACACATTGCTGCAGATAAGAATTTCCTTAAAATAAAAGGTGTTTGATGCTTTGAGAAAAATACCCAATTTTTGTTTGCCTCATGTGGAGCTGTGGGTTAGCACAAGCAAGGAATAGACAGAAGAAATAATGTTAATGTTGCTGTTGGCCAGAATCAACAATATTGCTTCCAGTTTTAAGACCTAGAATATAATTTCCATATTCCTCTCAATACAAAAGACAACTCTGGTTCAATAACCCTCACTAATAAAGAATTTAATTATTTTATTTTTTTGCACAGAAGTCAGTAGTATGGGAAAAGGCCATAAAAGGGTTATTTTCATTATAGCAAATTTTTCAAGGTCCAAGACAGCCATAAACTTGCTTTTTGTAATGATCTCCATATTGTATAAAAATATTAGCTTAAAATATAAGCTAAAAGCATTCCAAAAGAAATGATCCCTGTAATTCATGGATCATTGAAATCTTAAGTGTGTGCAAATATTCATGGTACATAAAATACCTCTGTACCAGGATCAGATGCGCCTTTAAGGAAGGAAGTTACCATTTAAAGAGAACTAAAGGGCTTAGGTAAGAAGCAGAAATTTTTGTGAGATTCCCCTACAATAAAATGCATCTATGAAGAATTTGCCACACACCACGTGAATCAAGTGTTGCCAGAAAGGACCAGAGCAGTTTCAAGTCCTTCTGCCTTCCTACACCTTGCAGTTTCATACAGCTCTCTAAATCCTTATCTTTCTGACACCAATACCTGTGCCAGCTTTGCATGTCTCCAATCTGTGGCAACAGATTGGTGTTTTATTGCCTTTGGAGTTCTGTAAGGCAGGTCGGCTGCAAGGAAAGCAGGACACTCTGCCTTCTGCAGAGCTGAGCATGATCCATGGTGCACATCTTATCCCCTGGGGATTAGGGTGCTCAGGACATCTCTCAAGGCAGGAGCTACAGGACTGAGAAGCAAATAAAGTGTTCTTGGGAGGAAAGGGCCTGCCCACCTTCAGCTTTACAGCAACAATCATAGGGTTCTGTCAGTACTGGGGGTGACTGGAGTTTAATGATGTCTTCCAAAATCATTATCCCAGGTATTCCTCATCTACAGCTTCTCAAGGCTCATTTGATAACCCATGAAGAGGAAGAGAATCAAACCAACCCTTAGGCTGACATAGCACGATATGATCTGCTCCTGTATTTAATAGAAGTCACAGCAAACATCACCACAGGACAGGGGAATTCCGGTAACTTTCCAGCCTTAAAAGCCTCTAATGTTTGCTTTTAGCTGCAGAGCTGTAAAGAGCCATTACAATGACACACTGAATTGGAGAGCAGCTTCTTACAGTGACAGTGACATTTTGCTAAGTCCCATTTATTCTGCCCTTCCCCCCAGAGTTACCTATGGAGCCATGCAGGGAGCCACTCGGGGAAATGGATTGGATTTTATAGTTTGAGGTATTTTTACTTTTTTGTTTTTGAGGTGAGGAAGTCAGACATGGTGTTTGGACTGGACAAGAAGAGAGGATAAATTTTAGGGAAGAACAAAGAGCTACCGGGCTGGGTGAAAGGGCAGCTGCTGGCTTAACACTTCCACACGTGTCAATGCCATATGAGAGATCAGCATTGCTGGCTGGAATACCTATTAGCTTCTCTAACAGATTAATTTTATCTTCAATATTTGGAATTTTTTTTTAATCTGGATTTTTATAGTATATTAAAAATCTCCAAACGAGTGGTTAGATTGCCTTATTTTAGCATACAGGACACAAAGAAGGAGAGGAACAGCCTGTTTTGATTAACAACTAATTTGATATTTCTTGGACCAAAGGCATTGATCTGTAGCAAATGTTGCTGCATTTATAATTCATAAGAACAGGGAGTGCCAAGTCCCACTACGAGGACAGAGGTAACATTAATTATGTGCCTTTGCTGTAAGTATCCATATGGCACCATATTTTGTTTAGGCTGTTTTCTGGTAAGTTTATTCTTTAGTCTGAATTTTCTTGGTTTGCAGTGTACACTTGTGCCATAAGGAAATTACTTGTGTATTTCATCTTAACACTTTGTAACCTATTTGTATTCCTGACTATCACCTCAAGTGTATGTAATCCTTAGTTTTCTCTTTGGCATCAATTTCCCAAGCAATTTCCAGTTTTTATTTTCAAATAGAAATGATCCTCCTTAGAATAGCTTCAGCTGGCTGAGTTTTGGCTAAAGACTGCCTTTGCCTGAACACTGCCCTGCAAACTTTTGCCAGCACACAGGAGGAAGCATCACCTCCCTTGTAGCAAGGATGGCTAAGAGAGACCATAAAAGACTTTCTGAAATTTGTTCATTCTCCACTGTTCTGGTTTTTTAAAAATGCAGTAAGTAACAAAAGAGAACTGGTTGCTGTGTTTTATTGAAACATTTCTGAACTCTAGTAGGTTTACAAGTGCACATGAGGGCTACTGCCAGCCAGCAGCTCTAGCTTTCCCCCAGGGCCTTGTGCCTGTGGCAGGAGCAGCCCTGCAGGAGCTCCCACAGCGCACAGGGGGCTGCAGGGGGTGAGCAGTGATGCCTGGTGTCATGGCTACACTTCAGCCTCAGGGGTCTTCCTCCACAAGATTTGTTGCCAGGCTCCAGCATGTTCCCAGCTCCAAGCACCAAGATCACTCCCAGCAGCTACTTGTCCCTTGTAGGCAAAGGTTAGCTGGAAAATCAAAGGTGGCTCCTTTGCAATTCCTTGGCGCTGGTAAAAAGAGAATACTTCTTGCACTGTATGTTTTGCATACATATATATATATGCTATGTTTATATATAGTGTATATATTCCATAGCAATAAAGATTCAGAACTGAGAAACTACAGCTGTATCTGGATCAAAATAGTTGGACTTAATGGTCTTAGAGGTCTTTTTCACTCAAAATAATTCTATGATTAAAAAAACCCTCAGTTTTTCTCAAGCTGCATTTTGAACTTGATTTATTATCTTTTTTTATTAAGTCTTTTTTGAACAAGAGATGGAAACAAGACTAAAAAACCATATCTATATATTGGTTTAAAGTCATGGTTCAATGAAGAATGTTGTGGTATGACAGATAATTTTGCCTTTTCCTTGCCCTTTGCCCTTGCCCTACCTCTTTAAGCCAACCACAAGTTAATTCAACAAGCTGAGATGTACTGATCTGCTAATTAAATCAGTGTAAGCCCATGTAGAAACAATTTCAGCCACAGCTGAAGCTGAATGAAGGGTTCACACCCAAATTTTACAGGCTGCTATAGGAACATATCATTGTCTGCTTGTTGAAACCCCCTAAATTTTGCAAGCTACTGTGGAAACATATTCCTATCTTTTTAGCAAGCCCACAGAAAGTGGAAATTGGGCCACTGATAGAGACTAGATACCATATACAAAGGTTGGGCTATCGCATATTGCATCATTATGTATCCAGGTGACAGATCCAGAGGAGTCACAGATGTCTAAAACTGGACTTTGTTACACAAACCAAGAGTGGCAATGCTGGAGGTGACTGGTGAATTCCAACTCATCCTGGGAGGATCCCAACCTATAAAAGAGTCTGCAATGTTAGAATTGCCTTGGCTGACTAAAGAGCTGCATCTCTACATGAGCAGCAGCAGCACCAATGCATTTTTGCTGTGCTGAACAGGTGCTGGAGAGCACCCACCATCCTGGGACATCTTCTGAGTCCTCTGAGCAGCTGGGTTGGATAGTCTTCTTTCACTGCTGCTGGCATGAGCTTGCAGGGCAGCCTTCCATGTTAAATGTAATTAGATGCTGATTTCTTTAAAACCTGGCAGAGTACTTCAGCTCCTTCATTGAACTGGATACTGAGTGACCATTTCCCTCATTGCACTTGCTCTCCATTTTCTCAGCCTGGTGCATACACCAGACAGAAAAAACTGCCTATAAGATTGTTCTCTAACACAATGCAGACAAAACTAGCTTCAGTAGCTTAAAAAATATCATAAATAAAATCTCATAAATAGGCCTTTGGTATTAAAGCCTGACACACTTCATCTGAAAGAGGATTGATTGGGAATGAATGTACAAGCAAGCAAACCATCTGTCGTGAGATGGCAGGGACATGGCAGGGACACAGAAGCAGACAGAAGTCTCTGTTTACACCAAAAGCAAGGCAGAAGGTTTTGATGGATCTTTGTTGCAAAACTAGGGCCACATATACCTCTTTGCCTGGAAGTGTGCGACAGACTGGGGACAGATCAGTGCCATCTAACCTGACAAATTTATTGAGAGATGTCTATATCTGAAACGGCATCTCTATAAACAAAGGAGAAAATAAGACATTTCTAAGACACAGATGATATCATTTTATATGCTGCCATCTGCTTCGTCCCATTTCTCTCTCTCTCTCTGTCTCACGCCATCCCTTTAGCTCTACCTAGCAGCGTAGCCAGACCCTCAGATTTTCCCTGCTTTCATATAGGGCACAATATTGACCAGGGAAAGAACATGAAATACATCCTGAAACAGCTTCCTTATAACTGTTGCCCATCAGAAAGGTCCAGTATTTATTGATAGCTTCCACCTATCTCACCTTACCATTCTTTTAGTTTTTTATCTTACTGGATTCTGCCTTTTCAGCACCAACTGATGTCTAGTGAGAACCAGCTGTGTTTTCAATAGTCACTCACAATCTGGTTTTCATTTTCAAGGCTGTCTGTTATCACCCCCTTTTCAGATTATGCCCCCCACACTCCTTTATATTGCCTATCTTGAGAAGTGTATTGATGAAATTGCAAGCAAATGCCTTGCATTTGCCCATTAGGTTCAGCATATTTATTCAGGGTCACGTCTAAATGAGAAATGAGAGGAAAGATGAGATGGATTTGAAGATCCAGGCACTTCCAGGCTGTTCCTAAAATGGCTTGTAAAAATGCACGTGTGCACGTATATTAAGGGCTTGGTATATTGCGGTCCCTATTTTGGTTCACTCTTCTACCTGCTAATTAATTTTAAGAGCACATTAGAGAACTCACAAAGCCCAAAAAGAGCCTGATTTTCCTGTCACCTGATACACTTGTCTCAATATCTTCTCTAGAAATCGTCCCCAAGCCTCAGCCCAGTGGGAGCACCCACACATCCAGCAACTCTGTAATATTTTTACCCCATCAAGAACCCTACATCCTGTCAATCCTGCACCACCCAGCTCATACCCACAGCCCTTGGGGCTCTGCACTCTTGTCTCACAGGTGGTGAAGGGAGAAGAGGGAAATCATCGTGTCACAGCTAGCTGTTCCTCCTTGCAAGATGAGGAAAGCACCTAAGAGGTGCTCCTCTCCTTCTTCCCAAACGAGGTGATGAAGGGGAAGAGGAGCAGTGAGAACCAAAAATGGACAGGGAGGAAGGTTTCTTTGGGTTTCCAGTGGGTTTCTGCTCTCCCTCCTGAAGGCAAAGCTTAGGGCACAGCACTTCCTCCCCCACCAGAGCCAGCCAGGGAAGAGAGCAGGGTGGTGGAAAGCTGTGGAAAGGGCCTTTCCTGAGAAGGAGAAAAAGATGTTCATCCTCAGAGCTATTTGAACAATTTCTCTTCTCTGCCAGTGAGCACTGGCTCTGTGTGGTCTTGGATCAGGCAGAAAAGTGCCTCTTACGTAAATAACTGTGAAATGATTGGAAAAGCTGAAGTCTTCACTGAGGCAATGGTGTGTGACTTGTATGTACTCAGAGAGTACAGCTTTCTGGTGGCAAGGGGTGGGGGATGTGGTCCACCTTGGAAACTTTTCAGAGCCAGCCTTCCAGACATTCTCCATCCCACAGGGGCAGGGCACTGACTCTGGCACTGCCAGGGTCTTGAGCTCCCCATCAGTCCTTTGCCACAGGGAACAGCTCTGTGCAGTTGTCCTGAGCTTGTGCAACTCAGAGCCAACACTTTGAGCATCACAGAGGCCATAGCTGCCCTTAGGGTAGTCACTGAAATAAAGGCTCCCTACTCTCCCTGCCCTTATCCTCCATCAACAGTACACTCCCTCCTGAGCTGCTTCTCCTGTGCTGTGTGCTCCCAGAGCACCATGCTCCCATGGTGCTGGCAGATTTTGATCTGGCTCGTCCAGTTTTGTTACATTCCCATCAGAAGCACAATAATCGCAGCAGGTGCTGTGGCACGATCTGTCACATGGGTCAGCAAACTGTGGATCCTCACATTCTGCTGGGCAGGGGCTGCATCTGTCTGTCACAGGGTAGAGAAAGCCATTCTGGGTCTCCCACTGCTATGCAATCCCTTTGCATACAGCTTTCATCTTCTTTCAGCCATATCCTGGTGGCTACATTTAAGCAAAACTCCGTCTGAAGGTGATGCAGGTTTTCCCTGTAGAAAGTGGGATTCTTCCATAACTTTCCACCCATTTCAAAGCAAACATTTATCTAGCCCAGGCTGAACCAGACTGGTCAGATTAGGGAAACCCTGAGTCTTCATGTCCCTCTAAAGAACATTCCTATGTACCTTCTTATCCCAGAAAAAAAGGTTCTTCCTTCACCCCTGGGGGCATGGGAGCAATCTTTTGAAACTAACAGAGAAAAAGAAAGGTTGTCTTTCTCTCCCTCNTTTTTTTTTTTTTAAGGAGTGGACTTGTTAGCAATCATGGGGTTTCTTGGACAAGTACACAAGCAGCCCAAGAATGTCATCAGCGCCCCATAGTTGCAGAACCTGATCTGATTAGGCCTGTACTGGCTGCTGGGATAGAAGGCAGGATTAGGAGATACTGGAAGGTTTCCAGGCAATTTTCTTGGAGAAAAACCCTGCGTGACTGCAGCACTGCTCATTTGTCAGAAAAGATCAGCTCCACAGGTGTCATCCCACAGGAATCACAGTGTGGGTCCTTCAGCCAAAAGGATGAAGGCCAAAATTGCCTACTTAATCAGAGAGAAACATGCATTGAAAATTACTGGAGATGCGATTCTCCACAATTTCTCCATCCCAGGGAAGGACATGGCATCTCAAAAATAGCTCCAGTATGTGCATCTGTACAATGAGGTGGTGGTTCTCTGTGATGCAGTCTGACAGGAATGGCTGCTGGATTTCAAGGATGAAGTCTGAGAGTTGGTGGTGAGCAGAGAGAGCAAATGACTCTGTGGCAATCTGTTACCACAGTAAACATAATACCTCCTCACCCTACCCAGCAGATATAACCACCTTGCTTCTTCCAGCCTGGGGTGAGAGAGTAGGCCAGGATTGCCATTTAAGAGAGGGGTTTAGTATTCCCGCTGATGAACCTACCAGCATACCTCTTATCATATTTTGCTAAGACTCACACAGAGCCCATCTGCATTTTGTGCAGAGGAGTTTGTTTCAACACATCAAAAGTGCTCCACAGTCTCCAGGAACCCAACAGTGCCTTGAAGACCCTCCTTCAGAGGAGCTACAGGTCTCCAAAGCATTCCCTGCAAGCCTGGTATGGCTTCTTCCCTGCCCCCCTCACAGCTTTTGATTCACTTGCTCACTAGCAGATTCATGTTTTCCTGCTATTTTTATACACAACAGTCATCCTGGTTCTGTGCTGGGGTGCATGATGCACACTAACATGACCTGACATCCATCCTTACATATGTGCATATTTGACTAGACCTTGGGTCACTACAGGCAAAATCACATGCTGGTCTTTTGAGTGTCAGGCATGCATCCAACTATGGGGACCTTCTTTTAGGATAAGCTCATGTGTGTATTCACAAGCCATTATATGATGCTCTGTTATGTCTGGATGTACAAGACATTCAAATTAACTTTAATGAATTTATCCATATGGCATTGCAAACCCTAGTCACAGGAAGGAAACGATGCATAGAAATATCACATCCAAATTTTTCAGTGGTGACCCCTGATGCTGAGTGCCCAGCACCCAAGTTTTTCCTCTCATATTTGATATGTCTTTGTTTCCCATTTCTGTTTGCATTGAGGACTTTGCTATTTATTGTATTTTGAATATAAAGCTCCAATTAATGTCAGTAGAACTTCTGCTTGCAGATAAGGGAGGAATATTAAATAGATCTGCAGTGCAGAGAGAGATGATATTTTAGTTCCTTTCATGCATTCGAGTTAGAAAATAACACTGTGGTTGGTTAAACTCCCAGAGATTTCAAAGTACTCTGCTCAGTACCCAGGCAGAAAACTTCCCACTACTAAAAGGAGGTTCTTCCTGGTGTGGGGATCATTGGCTAAGCCTGACATGGGAAAGAAAATCTAGAATGCTACGGGTGAACCAGAGTGGAAATATAGAAGGTCTTCCTGGGTTAAACAGGCGGGGCTGCTCAGCACTGGCAGCTGCAGTAGAGAGGCAGTGGGAGGCTGAGCTGAGGGCACAGGAGCAGAGTACAACAGTCCATCTCAGGCAGAGGTTTGTAGAGATGTTCAAACATTTTCTTGGGGTAATTACTTTATGGGTAATAAGCATGAGAGCATTTATCCAATGTTGTTTTTTTAAGATATCCAGTGTCCCTCACTGGATATATCAGGGAGTAATTCAGATGTTTTTCAAGTGCTGAAATTGAAATAGCATTGGACTTCTATATGAATAGAAGATGAACATACATTTCAAATGCCCTTACTGTTGACTGCTGCATTAGTGAAATTTATGTGAACTGAAGACTTTATCTGGAGCAGTTGGGATGTGCTTTTAAACAGTATCGTCTTTAGTCTACTTTCACCTTGGCCTTACAAAGCACCCTCTGTGTGCTTAGCTGTGGCTATCCATGCCATAGTGAGTAGTCAGATCTGTTTTTGTCTTCAAACCTCATTTCAGGAAGTAATCTGGGGCTTTTTGTGCCTGCTTCCACTCACAGCAGGACATTCCTCCCTCCTTTGAGAGGCAGAAATCCAGAGGAAAGCAACATTTTGGTGATAAGCATATGCTGGCAGGAACACTGCTATAAAACTTGCAACAAAGACTTTAAGAAGCCAGTGTCATAGCAATTAGATGCACAGCATCTATCAAATTATAATTCCAGCAGCACTGAGGGTGAGAGACATTGTCACACAGGGCCAACATCTCTTCCCATCTCTCCAAACATTTTTTTTTGCTGGTGCAGTTTGACAGGTTATAGTAAGAGAACTTGATAAGGCCAAGGTCACTCCTTTAGGAAGTTAAGACAAATATTTACAAGTGTATTGCATTAGGTGCCTACAAATATCCTTCCATCCATCGAAGCATCTGCCTTTAACACTGTCATGGAACATGAATCAGCCATGAAAGCTTAGGAGCCAGGGAGATAGCACTTCCTGCTGGAGGGGCAAGGGGCTGGGCACGGGAAAGCAGCCGTGGCTGTGCTGAGGAGACGCGATGCAAACTGTGGCAAGCGCGGATGCAGAAACAGCGGCACGGGAAGGACAGCTGTCCCCCGGTGGCGCTTGCAAGGGCTCTTCGATGCCCTAGCCCTTCTCCCTGCCACTCCGACCCCTCCAGCAGCCTGGCGGGGCCAGCAGGGAGCTGCCACCCGCTCCTATGGCCCAGCGGGGCAGGTAATAGTGCAGAGAGCTGAAGAGGAGCAGAGTCACCAGCTACAGCAGGGAAGGAGAAGCTGGTGAAGGCACCAGGGGATTGCTGCAATGCCACGGCAGCTCCCCTGTGTCTCTGGGCTGGGGACATGCCTTCTTCCCCTTTCAGGCTGCCTTGGCATAATTCTGCAACTGGATGTGTCTTTGCGGCTACAACCTGGGGAGAAGTCCGAGCAAACAACAGCAGAAACAAAAGAGCAGCTGCAAAGCAAATGGGAGTGGCTTAGGAGCAGTGCGAGCACTCAGCATCTCACTCCAGCAGAAAAGAGAAGGGAGCAAGAGGGGAGGAATTGAGAAAAGCATAATGAAGTAACAAGGAGCGGGGACACTTCTGGACAAAACATGTTGCCCAGATGAATTAAAGAGTACATCAGAAGGTTTCTACTTCTGAGAAGTTTTTTGAGATTTGCAATATTGTCAGGATCAGGGTTTTAAACCTCATTTATCAGATCCTTGAGTAGTAGGAAAATGCCTTGAAAATTATGAAAGGCTTTTCTTTGTTTGATTTTTAATTTAATTTTATTTTAATAAATGGTAGGTTCTTTTAATTTGCCTGCTGGTTTCTGAGCCTTTAGGGCCAATTTAATTTGCATATTCATGTTGTCTTATGCAATGGTTCAAGCCTTTTAAAATCATCTTTTCTGATAAAAGCTTGGATTTTCTCAGAATCAAATTCCAAACAATGGCAAAATGCCAAATATTGTCATGGTAGTGATAAATTAGCAAGCTAAATTTAATAAGAATTTTCTGATAAAGAGCAAGTAATTAACAGATTGATTACAGCAATCTTTTTTTTATACGCTGTTGACCAAAATGCCATTGTATGTTCTTTTTTTGTGCCCTAAGTGTGGCCTGACCTGATTAATGTATGCACAGTTCCCTAGTATTCTGAAATTTGGGAGTTAATCATATGCTGAAGTAAAATTACAATAATCTGGTGAAGTTGTCATATGGCCCTTTCCTTTAAATAACTTTATTTATATTTTTATTTATTTTTAATTTAATTTGTTCTCTTCTTGAGAATCCCCATAAGAAGGTATCAGATTGGAGCATTTGTACAGGGAATGTTGTGCGAACTCAATCTGCATGTCTTGCAAACCTCTGGGAAATATCTTTTGATAAGCAAGTAATCATTCTTCAATGGTTTGAACTTTTGTTTTATTTTCCAATTTAAACTTTTTTTTTCCCCACAAAGCAAAGCAAACCATTTAAATCAACCAGGGGACAAGTATCTTCCCTAATGCAGCCTTTTGAGGATGCTGAAGAAGTCAGCCGGTTCCAGAATTTTGTGGTATCTTAAAGGCAACCATGGGCACAGCCCATTGATTTAGGGAGGAATCAGAGAGCTAGGAAGGAGTAGGGGACTAATGTTGTGTGACATGATACCCACTGACCCTAATTATCAACCTCAAAGCAGCTCGTGGGTAGTGGAGTTATTGCCTTCCAGCAGACAGATGCTTCTGACTTATCTCAGCCCTGGCCACAGCCCCAGTTGATGTCAGCATCATTTCTACAGACTGCAAGTGAATTAAAAATAACGTCGGGGAGCAGGGAAGGAACGACAGTGGGAGAAAGGCCAGAGCATTCCTGCAAGACAATGGAGCCACAGCATTTGAGGGAGGGTGGCCAGAACTGCAGGGCAAACTGGAGCACATTGAAATCCTTTGGATAAGGGAGGGGAAGCTCCCTCCTACACTGCCCTAGGTGTGAGGGAGGGCTGGCAACACCCAAAAGAAAGAATGCACAGGAGACTGGGAATATGACACAGATTTTTAGAGCAGTGCCTGGAGTTAGCTGTGAACAGGACCAAATGTCACACCAGAAAGTGTGACACTCCAAAACTCAGCTGGCATTAAAGGAGGCAGCTGAGTTACACAGTCTGTTTGCAAATTGAGTTAGATTAATAAGCTTGGGCTGGAGGGGGAAAGAAGATTTAAATCATTTGTGGTAGTATGAAAGCTTTTCCTCAGAGAAGTTCAGGACATAAAGGCAAAATACAGCCTAGTGCTTAGAGGCACAGGGAAAGGAACTGTCCACCCAAGCTGCAGTCCAACAGGGAGTCTTCAACATCAGTGAGAAGAAATTTTCTCTGATGGGTTTTCCTGTTGTTTGTTTGCTTGCTTGTTTGTTTAAAAAGAGGAAGATTTTTATGCACTTTGTTCTTCACTAGTGTCTTCCATTATCACACAGGAACATACACACATTCTAATCCAGGGATATTGTAGATCAAAGTGGTGCCCCAGCTGCTGCATCGTATCATATATGGCTCTTGTAGCAGGACTCTGGTTTTCCCTTTTCAGACAATTTTCCATCGATAAAAAAAAAACAAAAACAACAGATCAAGAAAAACAAAAAATGGAAGAAAGTGCTGTTATTAAAATACAAACTTCCTCTTTGAGCTCGCATGCTAAGAGACATCCAGCAATCAGCATGGGAGAGTGAAGCCTCTCCTTACCTTTAGAGACATGGAAGCAGTGCCATTTCTCCACATTCGGTACTCCTATTCTGTCCCTCCAGCTTTGAGAGCTACCTGCCTAGCCACATTACAGTGTCCCTACCAATAAGTGTAACATCAAAGAGGATTCGGGGGCTCTGAGAATGTGACTGTAACAAACAGCCTATACTTTGTTCCGCCATCAGAATGCCTCTTTGGGCCACTGAGCTGTTGGAAATACCACTGCAAGAAGCTGTATTACTCAAATGATGGTGAATATCCAATAACTTGGACATTTCTACAGCTTCCCTCTTTCATTGCAGCTAGCTTAATTCTGATGTTGCTAGGATATATCATCTTAGAGAACATAAACCCTACAAAGCCCTCACCGACAAGAGGATTAGAAGAGTCTGTCTACCAGTGGATTATGTATATGAAAGAAGAATAAAATCAAACATAAAATATTTCATTTCTGGCTAAAATTATGTAATTCTGTGGATGCAGAGATGAAATGGTTAGAGTGGGTTTATCTGTTGTGCACCCCTAAACAAATAATGCTCTGCTCCAGCCGTTCTCTCAAGGAGAAAGGAAGCAGTGGTTTAGGAAACACCACAAACTTCTCTGTCATCTGATTAAATGTAGGCAAATCCAAAGTAAACATAAGTACTAACTGCTTGACCTAGGTAAGCTTATTTCCTATTTACTCAGTGTCAAGATTCGCATTATTTTAGAGGATGAGTAATTCCACTCTAACATGAAGTGGAAATTGTGCCATTGGAGTACCAGGCCTGAGAGGTCCAACTCCCTTTGCTGGGCGCTCCACCAGCCCTTCCCATTCCAGCACGGAGGGGGAAATGGCTGTGCTTGCTCATGAGTCCCTACCTAACTGCATTAGCAGAGCAAATACACAGACACTCTGCCCTACATATGTACACATACACACGTAGAGACATACATACACTTATGTACACATGTATAAACCCCCAACAACACACTTACACACTCTGTGTGTATATGTCTATATGTGTGTGTATGTGTACAAACTGCACCTATGTTGGTTTATTCATCAGATTCAGGTATCTGAAATTCTATGATAACTTCCCCTCTAAACATTATGTCATTAGAGAAAACCTGCCTGTATTTATCAGGCCTTGTACCTCCTTCTCAATACTATCTAGCTTCTCAAATATTAAATTGTTGCATTCCAGCAGTCTGTACTTGACATCTGTGTGTGGACTAATGTGACTCAAGTAACCAGGATCCAGCAGGAATTCAAGTCTGTGCTGATTTTGGCTGGGGTAGAGATAATTTTCTTCACAGTGGCTGGTATGGGGCTGTGTTTTGGATTTGGGCTGAACACAGGGTTAATAATACAGAGATGTTTTTGTTATTGCTGAGCAGGGATTACACAGAGCCAAGGCCTTTTCTACTTTTTGTACTGCCATGCTGGCAAGGAGACTCAGAATTCATGGGAGGAGACACAGCCAGGACAAGTGACCCAAACTGACCAAAGGGAGATTCCAGACTGTGCAACATCATGCTCAGTATATAAAGTCAAGAAAGAAGGAGGAAGGGGAGGACATTTGGAGTGATTGTGTTTGTCTTCCCAAGCACTCATTACACATGATGTGGTCCTGCTCTCCTGGAGATGGCTGAACACCTGCCAGATGGGGGAGCGGTGAGCTAATTCCTTGCTTTATTTTATTTTGTGTGCAGCTTTTGCTTTCCCCATTAGATGGTCTTTATCTGAACCCATGAGTTCTCCAGCTTTTAGCTTTCCAATTCTCTCCTTGATCCCACTGGCAAGGCTGTGAGTGAGTGGCTGTGTGGGGCTTAGCTGTTGGCTGGAGTTAAACCACAACCAAGTCGCTGCTCAGTGGAGTGTAAATGCATGCATACAGATATGCTCACACCAAAATGAATAGGATTAAATTAATGGATTGCCACACTGCCTGGTCAAAACCATTTTATTTAACCCATGAAAGAGTCAAATAAATTGCTTGTAAACCTAACAGGAATACTGTGCCTATCCAAATCATATGTTTAGCCAGGGCTTAACTCCAGGTTTTCTTTCACAGCAAAACTCTCCCCTCTGTGGCACCCTTAACATTTGGGGGCAAGGTCAGAAAGTGATGTAAACCTTAGCGAAAGAGACCTGATAATATGCTACAGATATTTGTGCCTAAATGCTGCACATCCTTGTGTCTAAAGCACCCCTCACTGGTACTCAGCAAAACTTAGAGGGAGCAAATAACTGGAAACCCATCAGATTCAGTGACTGATCTGTACCAATCTGTACTTGTTTCTCTACTGGACACTTCAGTGTCTGTGACTGTCTCTGCATCAAAATGATATGCTGTTTGATCTTAACCTTCTATCTAGACTTTGACCCCAGTCTTTTCTGTTTTCTGTCTTGTCTGTGATCTTTTTGGGAACTCCAGATGATATGGAATTTCCCTGATATTCACCTCTTTATGTAACCTATGTGCCCTACTCATTTGCTACCACACTGATGGCCTCATGCTTGGGCATGGATACCCTTTCATAACACCACACATTAATTCCCTATAAATATTCAGGATATTTGAGCCTCTGAGATCCCAGATGGCACTTTTGTTTTAGCCTCTGCATAAAAATATTCCCAAAACCCAACAAAAAACCACCAACAACAACAACAAACCCAAGCCAAATTATAGACAATGAATTCTATTTCTTGTTTTCTTCTGGGCTTTGGTCTTATTTCCCAATTCAGGTTCTCAAACTCATTAATGTTGCACCTCTGAGAACATACTGGTCATGCAACTCTCCACCTCCCTGCTCTTGCTCTGTACAGCTACACAACAAGTCTCATTAATACTTGCAGCATTAAATACTGTGAGAATCTCACATAGTTTGGTCTCTTTCCTTCACCGTTTCCACAGAGCAAATCCCCTCCCTTTAACAGGTCCCAAATTCAGCTCTTCCTGAGGACCAGATTCTCTTCAGGCCATCACAGGGATTGTGACAAGTTGCAGCAAAGCCCAGTATGTTTTTGGCAAACCCGATCTCTAGTTGAGCTGGCCAAGCCAGAAAAACTTGGTGTGCTTCCTCACACCTAGTCCGAGCACACTCTTTGCGTGCATCAGGCTTAGCTGCAAGCACTCACATGCAAAGGAGGGCTTGTATCAAGCTATCTACAAATCCTAGCTATCCCTAGCAGGCAATGTCAGGATGCTTACTAGAAAGACCATATCTTTCCCATCACCCTGTGACAGGCTAACAGGACTCTAATAGGAGCAGCTGATACAGAGAATTCCCAGAGCATCTGCACACCCTGGTCTGTGTCAAGGGTTTGCCAAAATTCAAGCTTTCTCCATCAGACCAAGCTGAAAATCGGCAGAAATCTGTGCCTGAGTGCTACCAAAGTCTTTCTTGGGAGGTTTTCCAAGATTTGCTGGAGAATCATTTCCTATCAGAGTAACTGGAGTTTTGAGTCAGGACTGAAGAGAAGACAGCTTATGAAATCCTGAGACAAAATGTTCTCTTTGAGATAGGCCAGGTGAAGATAAAATGTCTTTCAATACCTCAGAGCCCTCACTGTGGTTAGGACAAGTGAAAAACTGTTTGATGTGTTACTACACAAACTGGCTTGAGGGCTGCTTGTTGTCATTCACGTAGCTCTGCTCAGCAAGCACAGCAGACTCATTTCAGTCTCATTAGCGGATGTCCTTGAGGTGTTTGAGGCTGGTGCCTCAAGACAAAGAAAGAGGTCTGCAGATCAAAGTACACCTTTGATCATCCAGGACATTATTTTTATGAGCTGGGCTAAAACACCGCAAATTCCACAGATCTAAGCATAAAGAATAGGTCAGAGAGCAATAGGTGGTATAACTTGACACTCAATTTCTAAATTCAGAGGCAGCTTTCTCAACTTAGTGGCTGCTGGGCAGCATGATTTATGGCTTTGCCTGCAGGAGGTAACTCTACTGCTAATAGGAAGTGAGCTATTTGTTAAACAGAAGAACTGGGTGCCTCTGTCCCTCAGTTCTGCTTCCCACATTGTGGCTTTTGCTGCCAGCATTATGTTTCAAATCATGACTTCAAAGGTTTATAGGAAGCTCTGTGTCTGTTTGATTCCAATATGCATCCAACACTGGGACAAGGACAATGTTTTATGTTGGGAGCAATGGGAACCCTGCTTTGCCCTGTATATGAAGTCCATGACACACAAGATAAGGACTTGTGCAGGGGAATTTGTGTGAATTGCTGGAGCTCAGAAAAGGCCATCAGGGAGGTTGTATAAAGGCAACTTTTCTTTGTCTTTCCAAGACTGTTTCACATTTCAGATGATACAAGATATGTCCAACATTTTACTTGGTAACCTCATTGAATGAGCAGAACAGAAGGCACATGGGCAAGTCATATACCACTGATAGAACTGATCTGAATGCTGGGGTGGAACATTTTTCCAAACTGCTTTCCTTTTGTCCTAAAATGATACTGGTTTTTGTCAGAGGAAATGCTTACAAAGTTCAGCTCTATAGGCTGTGAAATACCTGCTGTTATCGTCCAATGCTTTCAGCAGTTATAGATATCTTTCATTAGACAGACTTACATACATCCAGACACACAGCCCTATGACCTGTTAGAGACATAACACTGTTGCTGAGCTGACTTAGTCTTTGTCAAGTGCTTTTTCTTGCAGATACTGCCCATCTCTCCTGGGGTCATGAGCCCAAAGGGCTCAACTGGCAACAAGTATGACCAGTGTTGGGTAGAAAAACTATGTTTTGTGTTCAAACATATATTAGCAAGATGTCACTGAACTGTAGTGAAGTGTATTACTGCAGAAGCTTCAAAATGTTTCATCACTGCACTCAAAAATCATTGAGTGAGGAGATCTATCAGCACCCAGAGACATATAAGTTTTGTTCAGACTACTCACTGGGTTCTGTAAGTACCCATAATTCATTGTTCATGGTTCTGACTATGTATATTTTTAAATCACCATGACAGATGCAAAGACTGGAGGCCTAGCTTTCAGCTATGCTATGTCTCAGCAACTGTAGATCAGTAAAAAGTATCTAAATAGTTGCCAAGACAGTTGTGTGTGCAGCGTGACTGCTGCTGAGAGTGACAGGGCTGTAGAGGTATGATCTCCCACAGTTCTCCCACTTCAAGGCAAGCTGATAAGTTTGGCAGAAATCCAGCAAAGGCAAACATGGCTTGAAAAGGGTGGGAACCACTGACCCAGTTTTTATGCTTGTCCAGATCATTAGCCACAGGAAAAATTCACACTGAGAACAAGCTCTCTTTCCTCTTTTTTTTTTTTTTTTTTGAGATTGCATTACACTGGAAAACAATCTAAAAAAAAAATTGAGTGGAATGGGATTTCTTTTCCTGACACTCTCAAAAACAATCATTGTTTTCCCTCTTCCTGTGCTGCTAAATCACGTTGCGAGTCTTATCATGCTTTGGCTTGGCTGGGCAGGTCACATGTCAACATCAAGACAAAGTCATACTGAAAACAGCACAGCCCTCGCCTCTAGACAGACCTGTGCTTGCAGCAATGCCAGCAACCCACAGACTCTACTAAAATATCTGCAATAGTTACTTCCTGCCCCTGCAGTCCCAAGTATATTTCCTAAGTCAGGAATATCTTGCAAATATTTTCCTGTGAAATACAGAATTGTCTTTCAAGTAGGAAAGTAGAAGTAATTGGTGTTGCAAACCTTCATTCTTGTCCCCAAATAAAGAAAAAAAAAGAAGGATGTTTTGGTTGCCACCAAAAAGCCAATAAATGTGCTTCAGGGGTCATTAACTTCAAATCCCTTCATTTGGAAAAAAGATTAAGTGCAGCATTGTACCTTATCCTGAATCCCCTGCCAAGCTTTGTTTAGAAAATCACATTTTACTGACAACATTTTTTTCTCCCCTGTGAGAAAAACACACTCACCCAGGGCAGGAGCTGACTGCATGCAGCACCTGGCTGCATAACAAGTGCCACCCTAGACTGCTTTTGCTCATTAGGAGCCTTACTTCTCTTTTTATTTTAAGTTCTGGTCTGGCAGTGATAAGGGAGTTTAATCGCTGCAGCTCAGGGAGCAGCATGGCACAGGAGGTAAGCAAGAACTCCTGCCAACCACTTTGAGGTCCCACATCAGCATCCGGTGGCTTTGGGTCACCCATATCCTGCCAAAGAGGCTCAACATACTCCTGCTGCAACCTCCTTTAATGCTTTTGATGAGAAACTGCCAGGAAAGGCAGCAGAGAGCAGGAATTTGGAGATTTTGGCGTTCGGACAGGAGAGGGGGAGGGAGCCCAGGTGGGGCAGGACGCCTGGGTGTCCATTTGGGGCAGGGCTCACTGGGAGGGTGGATGAGTGCACGTCTTTCATGGCACAGGTGGTCACATCTTCTAAGTGAGCCATGACTGCAATGAGGTATTTTATGGGGGTGAAATTTCCCTTTTAGTTGTGGATGTGTCTTTCGAGCATTCATTTCTAACACCTCCAGTAGCCAGCCAGTTTACTGAGCTCCAGGGCACCATTGACTTTGTTGTTATTGACAACAACATGTTTTAAGATATTTTAATGTATCCTGTATTTCCTGAAATCAAATAACACATTTTTTCCCAGAAAGACTGAAATTACTTTAGTTTGAAGCCTTACATAATTCAGTTTTTAACAGATTCACTTGTAAAAAATATTCAGCATTTTCTCCACATCTGAAGTAGGAATGGCATCATGAATTCTAAGGAGTTTAAGATCATGAAAGGAGGACAATTTAGCCTATTTCTTAATAAAACAACCTTGGAACATGCTAAAGCTGCTGTGCAGAGACTCTCAGTATATAAGAAGTCTTATGAAAATATGTCATATCCAGCTTTCTATCAGATTGAAGTCACTCAGGAGAACTTACAGTGCCCTGAAAGTCACTGTTTTTTTCAGAGAAAACATCTCAGTCAGATTGAGACTAAAACTAAAATATGAAGTATTTGGATATGTGACAAAAACCTTTTTTTTTTTTAATAATAAGTGTTTTAGATAAAAACTGTACTTACTACTGAGGAAAAACCAATTCTATCTTGTGACTTACCTCTCATGAATGCATGATATGGTTAATTTCAGCATATGCATCATTAGGTCATTCAGTTTTAATGTTATCATATAAAAAAAATCTTGTGACACATTTTGAAAGAAACGCTAAACTTTTGATAATATCCCTTTGTCAACTGCATTTAAGTGATTATATAAGAATTTTAAAGTACAAGTGGAAAATTATTATCTAACACTAAAAGAGATAAAAAAGGAATTATGGTTGTTGGGGTTTTTTTTAAGAGCTAGAAAAGATATTTTTAATTCCTTTTAATGCAACTCTATGTGTTAACCATCATCAGAAGATATACCTAAATATTTTCACGTGTCTAAAGTTAGCAAAAGTGAGATCTCTCCTGCAATTATAAAACTCTTGGAATTAAGAAAATATCTGTAAGTATTGCTAAACTGCATTTAAAATCAAATTGCTTACTGTATATGAGAGGTTTGATCAGCTAGAAGAAAATATCTTCTTTTTTCTGCTAGAAAGGTATCTTCCAAAGTCAACATCTTTCATTTTCCAAAGCTATTGATGACACTGTAAAAGTTCAAATCACTTGAACTTAGTTAACTTTTTACACTTTCAGATATTCTTTGTGCAGTTTTTTAGTTGAAAGCACAGATAAAAAAATAAGATGTATTCAACCACATCTCCAACATTTTCTCAGTTGGAAAAGAAGCTCACACTTGAGGACAACACAGAAACCCACAGCTTCCAACCCATCAAAATGCATCATATCAGCTCCTGGCTAATCTTGGGACCAATATTATTTAAGTTACAGTCAAGACAGAGTGATCTGCTTGTTTAACTATGGGTAATAGTGCTGTAGCAGCAGCAGCAGCAGACACCTCTGTTAGCAACAAACCAAATAATTCAAAAATTTCATCCATTAATAATTCCTCTTGTGATCAGCTCTTCTTGTTCTTAGTTTTCTTTCTGGTAAAAAACACTTTATATTCTGTATACACTATGCACATTGGAGCAATACCATCTACTGTGCCTAATTCAGCTTTTATCCCCCAATAACTGTGTAGGATAAATTATTTTTACATAATAAAAGGACAGGCATGGAAGGTAATCTTAGGTATTCTTCCAAGTAAGCTAAAGCTTCAGTTGGACCCATTGATCTTAGAGGTTTTTCCCCAGCATTAATGATTCTATGATTGAGTCTATCACTCCTTGAAATGCATTTAAACCTGATACTTTTACATTTGTACATTGCTTAAATGTACAACTGTTTCTCTATGAAGACTGGAAAGAAACAGGACCCTTTGATTTTACAAATAATTCTTTAACATGAACATAAGTTCGATCAAAAATGCACAGAGCTACAGTAAGAGAATCTGGGGGAAATGAAGAAGTGTTCAGCAGAGTAAACTCTAGGTAATTAATTCAGAAGTCCTCCTGGAGGAAGGAGTCTGCTCGGTTCTTTTGTTCCTTTCTGCCAGGAGGTTACCTATCCAGGCCGTGTTTATCCTTCTGCAAACAATAGAACTGTGGGCAGACCCACTTCAGTTTTTTGGATGGTCTTCCCGTCTCACCTCACCTATAAAATCCTTACCCAGGCCTTTACCTGAACTCAGAGGGAAGCACTTGCTTTTCTGTGATGAGATTATCAAGGAGCTTTGTTCTTCCAATGACTACTTTAGTATCACAGAGCCCCTGGTGCAGCACACTCAATCTCCCACTGCTGGAGCTGGATAATTATTTTCAGGAGGTCTGCTGAGACCCCAGTCTTGACATCTCCAGGCCATGTCATGAAAAAGTGTCTTGACACCACGGCTTAAAGTGCAACTCTTCACACTCTGTTCACAGGAGAAGCGTATAGATGGAATGTGTTGCTAGATGGATGCTTACCTGGGATGTCCAGAGCTACTCAGCTTCTCTCCAAGGTGCCAGGATATCCTCTGATGGCTACAAGAACAATGTGGGCTCCACCCAGATGTGCACCTCCAGCCAGATGTGTGCTGTCTGGGGAGGGGGCTTGGCAAACCCTAAGGATGGAGATGTGAGACCCTCTGAAATCACAAGTCGTACAACAGAAAGGGGCAGGAAGGTCCATTATGGGTCCATTCTGTGAGCAAACCAGGCACTTGCCTGCAACAGACAAATTAGAGGAAAATGTTCTCAGAGGTGCAGTGTGATTTGGCTATCTGTCACATGGATTCCCCCACAAAAAGGGACATTTTTGGTTCATCAGTTACATGGACTTGTATGAAAGGGCTTGCTGTCCAAGCAATGTGCTGACTTCCCAGGACCATAGGATTAGCCCCATGCAAGGGGCAAGGTCAGCCCTGTCTTTGGGTTAGACCTGTCGTGTTCAGAGGCAAAGCAGCAGTAGCAAGAAAATTATACATAACCAGGACTTAGGAAAGAAGCCACAAACCAGTTACATAGGAAAGGAAAAGACAATGGCAATAAGAATAGAAAGCAATTTCCTACTGCAAGGACTCTTTCGTTAGAGTGGCAGTCCTGTCTTGAAGGCTGTGAGGAAGAGGACTCTGTGTGTGCTTTCAGCTGCCCTGCATGGCTCTGCAGACCAGGTGATCTCACCAGGTCACTTTTAGGATGATCTGTGGTGTGTCCTCAAGGTACATTTATGCAGTCGTATTTCCTTCAGCAGAGTTATGACTACATAAACTGAGGGCTGAAATCAACCCATCTGAAGTGAGTCAAAGCAGAAGAACCTTGTTTCCCCTTTGGGCACGATGGTTAATAGATCTGTCAACCTGATGTTTATGGTGGTGCTGCACAAGAAAAGCATTCCTCCACCTCATGGCTAATGCTTGTCCATATGTTTATAAATGCCCTTTGGCTTGAACAGGTTAAATGCTCAGAGACCAAACCTAATAAAAGTCCACATTTGACTGACACTGTACCCACTGCCCCCTCATCTCATTTCATTTATAGTAATGATATTTCTTGTTGTAATTCTGTTACATCAGGATGTGGTCTTCTTTGTATTTTTCCTCAGTTTTCATCATATGGCATGATCTATACATTACCAGCATGTTATGAAAATCAAAGGAGATATGAATCTTTCTAATGCTGGCATGCCTGCTGTAGTGTTATCAGCTACCAGTAAGACACCTGGGTAAAAATGAGAATTAAAATGCACAGAAAATTCAGTTTCTGTTGCAGTCTTAAATCAATCCAGATGCAGCTGACACTTTTCACAGCCTTTTCTGCGGTTGTGGGTATTGATGTGAACTAGAACTCTTACTGTTTTGCTTGTTTGTGACTGTGCATTAATGCTGGTATAAGCAGTGATATGTATAGCCCGGCACAAAACATACTAAAGTTGAAAGAGAAACAGCTTTTAAATTATAAATATCTCTAACTGAAATAATTTTATCATTAGCCATGGTACTCAATTCTATATTTCAGTCCAGGGAAAGGCCTGGAGAAGTTTCAATGAAAGCAGTTTGAATAGGCAGCAATTACATTACTCTAAAAACAGAAACATAGAATTTTGTGCACTGAAGTGACTGGAGCTCCAGAAGCTGCTACTATTATAAAATACAGTGGCAAAATGTACAGAGCACTTAGGAGTTGCCTGGGGGAAACCTCATGATTACAGATAAATTCTATCAATGTGTCTTCCAGAAAGGCTGCTCTGCACTAAGGAACTCAATTAACATGATTTCTGTCTAAGATTTATTTTTGTCAAGCCACATATTACATGTTTTATGTGTGTTGCTTCCCCTCAGCCAGGAAGGGCAAATATATTACACTTCTGACATCAGCCTCGTCATGTTTCTCCACTTGCTAAAATTACTTGGATTGATTTAAGTAGAACTCGTATATTTTACAATTTCGTTTTGCTTTTCTTTTAATTTTTAATAGCCCTCATAATTTGCAGCCTGTTGTTACGGGTTGTAGCACTGTGTGCATGACAACTTTGGTCTTTCCTTAGTTGGAGAGTCTTAGCTCCACCACGGAGGTGAGGGTGGGACCCTGGTTTTGGAAGATGCCTGCAAAGAGTAGGGTTGTGCTGCAGCACCACCTTTAGCCAGAGAAACTCCACGGATGTGCAGGAAGAGGCATTATGGTAACAGCCACAGAAAACACAAGCTATCAACACCCACAGCAATGATCTGTTGTGTAGTATTCAAAAGACTTATGATGGTTGCTGAGAGCTCATATCAAGTTCTACAGAAAAGGAGACTGTACATCACCTTCCTGAAATAAGTCCTACACTCGCAGAATTTACTTAGGTATTCCAACTTTGCCCAGAGAACAGCACAAGTCCACAAGCAGTTGAAGATTGTTGCTTCCAGTGAGTATGAGTGTACCTTCACAAGCTTAAGCCACAATTCTGGGCAAGCCAGTATAAGAAAGATGTGAATTTACTGGAGTGGGACCAGCCCAAGGTCACAAAGACATCTAAGTGACTGGAATATCTGTCATATGTGGAGAGGATGAAAGAGCTGGGACTGTTCAGCCTGGAGAAGAAACAGTGGATATACAATAAAGCATATGAAATTCCATCTTCCATATTCCGTCAAGGATACACCATTTAAACTGTGAAGGTGGTAAAACACAGAAACAGATTGTAGAGCTATTAAAAAGCCAGCTGGACATAGCCCTGAGCTGCTTTTGAAGACTACTGTGACTGTCTCTTCTGAATAACATGACGTTGCCTGGACTGGTTCTTGTTTCGTATCCCCAGACCTGTGATTGTGCATCTGGAGCTGCCCTGCTCCAGCCTTTCTTGGATCTTGATGCATGGTAATGATTGTAGCAGGATCAGTTCACAGGAAAGTGACCTCCCTGCTCCTACATAATGTTGCTTTAAGTGTATGTACTGAAGACATATATCAGGCTTTTAATTCACACTTCACTTTAATTCACACTTCACTTTAGTTCACACTTCAGATGCTTAGTCCACATGGTTCCTGGTATATTTTTAGCTGGACATTTAGTCATGGACTCCTTGCTCTGTGATTGCTGCATGACTGTAGAGGTCAGGGGCTGGTGGGAATCCTTCACTACCTCTGAAGCCAAGCTGTGGAGCAGGGCTGATCATTTGTATCCTACAGGAAATGGCCCATGTGTGAGACCCCAGCAATCTGAGGGGTTACTGCAATTTGAGTCATCTTCCAACAGTACAGCTTATTCAGCCTTGAAAATCAACATTCCACTTGTAGACGTTGCTCAATACCTCTTTCAACAAAATTCATCACCTTTCTGCCTCTTAATATCCTCCTTCCATGCTGTCTCTCTGAAGAAAAGCCTTTCTTTGTTTTGTATCTCAGAAAGGTTATCAAAATACTACATGTTCTTCCCAATCAAACTCTGCATGAAGGAAAGCCGTAAACTTGAGCTGATGTTCTACAACTGTGCTCTGGAAAATCAGCAGGAGCTTCAAATTTAAATCAAGCAAGTTAAGAGAAGTCAGGCTGTTGAATATAACCCAGAGTGATACATCAAGGTGTCATTTAGTACACTAGTAAAAGTTTACCATAATGGAAAAAATTTTAGGTGTCATAAAATACAAACAATTCACACTTTAGACTTCACTTGAAGATGCCATTGAAGAGGCAGTCACCTCTTTCCTTCTTGTCTTGTTTCAGTGGGAGACCCTAATGTTAAAATCCCTGCCTCATTTTTAAACTTTACTTGTTGGTTTAAATGGTGGTTGGTTTAAAACAGTGTTTCTGTTGAGCCTTGCCATCCTAAAGACTTCTGCATTTTTTTCTCAATCAAGGTGCCTAAGCACTGCAATGCTCTGGTGTCTTTTCTTTTTGAGATGCTAAAGAGAAAGAAGTCTTCTGTTTTCCTTATTTCAGATTTTTTTTTCAGTTCTTTAAAATTTCTCTGGTCATCTCTCTGTAGTTTTTATGAATCTGTTTCAAATGAGCCATGCAGATCAGATGCCAGACTGGTTTACTGGGCCCTCAGCTCTTGGCCCCAGATTGCTCCTAACTAGCTGACTCTGGCTCTGGCCATGGTGTGTTCTCTTTGTTCTTACTTGGATGTCCTTTCATGTTGCTGGGCCAAAGCAAATCAAATATTACAATAAGGCCTTCCAACAAAACTGCTATTAATATGTATTACAGCAGTGCCTGGAGTAGCCAGTTGAGATGGAGACTGTATGTGTTGTCTAGTTAAACATTGTCTCTGTCCTGAAGCAGCAACAAGCCCTGGGTAAAGTCTGCCACACTCCCCTGCAGATCTTGCTGCTCATGATCATTGGCTCCATTGAATTCAGTGGTACCATCCATGCATCAGAGCATGATTTTTCATGAATGGCAGCAGCAGCAATCTGTTAACGTTCAGAATTACCATCTTCCCTGGATGTGTGAGATTTCTTGAATTATTATGAAAGACAAGGTGAAAGAAATATTACAAAGATCTGTAGAGCTGCTTGCAAATCCCTTCTGAGAATCCTATTTCACCTACAAGGATAGTAAGACACACTTTTAAACTAGGATTTAGGAATGCCACTTTATTAAACTGGTAGATAAGGACATACTGTATGTCCATATGTGATTAGTGGACTTCAAAGGATTTAACTGATAATGCATAAATTAACTCATTAAAAACTTTATTGGAAGACTAATAAAACCAGAATGGGACCTGTCTGTTTCATTTCAGTTTTACCAAACTCCATTATTATTAACTTCTGGCTATTATTGTGGTCATATATCATTGTACAGGGGCTTGCTGACCTATCAAAGCAAGCTCATGGAGCATCCTGTGCAACCCTCTAATGTTCAGTTCCATTGACTCCATATTAAGTCTAAATCAAAATGGGCAGATAATGGTGAGGATAAATGAGCCATCTACTTTCATTTACTCTCATTTTTAGAATAGGCTCAGGGCTTCAGTGAATATTGTAGAATTTCAGAATTGTTATTGACCCTGAACTTTATAAAATTAATATATAGATGTATATTACAGACAGACTGAATAATAAATACAGAACAGATGTTTGCCTGTTTTAATACACTGGCACATTAAGTCTTCCTCTTACAGACTTGCTAAGCTTCAGGTAAGGTTGGAATATCTAGATATATTAGCCTAAAAAAATTCAGTTGCTTTGTGATTTGTCTTTCTTTTTTAGTCACAAAAAGGCTACATTTTTATGCAGATTTTTTTTAAATTATAAGTTCAAGCTGAATCAGCTTCATTTTTTATTGGATGAAGTGGGCTGTTGTGCCACTACATGCTCCAGGGATTTATTGAGAGAAGAGAGAAGATAGGGGTGGCAAAGCCCCTACGGCCCAGGGAACAATGGCCCTCAGCCACTCCGATCTTCAGGAGCAGAGCCAGAAGGTTCAGACCCACATCTCTTCACCCACCTGGTGGGAGGACCCTGCTTTTCCCTATGGAGCTGTCCTACTTTGCAGCACGGACTAAAAGATTGAAGGGGACAGTAAGTGAGCATAGCTGCAGTCCAAGGATTAAGGGATTCCCCCCGAAGGGAGGAAAACTGGTTTAATCTCTTCTTCAAGGGCTGATTTATGCTGATGGATGCAAAACAGGTAACCTGCCTGTGGAACAAGAACTGGCATGAAAATACCCCTCTTTATGCAGGCATGAGCTTTGATGGGGCTGGGGGACTGAGGATTCCTAAAGGGAGGTATCTTTGGAGCTGCTGGGCATTGTGAGGTCTCTCTGCAAGGCTGAGGGACAGTCAGTCATAATTTCAGCACTGATTGCAATAACAACAAGCTTGAGCCCTGGGATTTTCAAGAGTTCTAGGATGAAAGCGGCCGTATAAAGTCAAACCACTGTGCAATAAGGCATCACTTTAACCCATTAACACTCCATTATGGGCTAAGTATGTTTCCTAATTACCACGGGTGACTTTGGAGGGTAGCTTAACCACATGATTCCCACTAATAGGAATGAAAAGTTTATTGTTGCATCCTAGACTTTGCCTAATATCTTAATTTCACCCTCAGAGCTGTGCCTGCAGGCAGTAGTCAGATGAGATCCATTTAAAGAAAAATGTGTTTAGCGTTAGCATTCAGGATTTAGAGCACATAGCTTGATCCTCTTTATTTGTAATTCCCTGTTCAGGCATTTCCCTTCAACACTGTGAGAGCATCTTGAGCTCTGAAAAGGCCAAGCTGAAGGATACCATGTGATGCAATTACAGCAGAGTTGCTTTTCCTGAAGTTAAGGAATGTGAACAAAAGGCTTCCTGGGCCTGTCCAGTTTTTAAAATCAATTGTGTCAAGCAGGGAACAGGAGGCAAGGAACAGACAGGGCTTTGGCCTTTTTCTCCTCCCTTGGACTGCCTCCAGTGTCACCAGTGCACAAGCTACAATCTCAGCTCTCCAATGACTTCTGTTCAGCTGCAGGGAGCTGCCACATCCCTGCCCCCGCTGGCAGCCCCCTCAAGGGCATTGCAACAGCTGAGAATAAAAGGAATGCAGCAGCTCAGGTCACCTTTCTCTCATCCCTGCTTCAAAATACTCCTCTTCCAGAAAGGAAAGACATGGTTTGCTCTGGTCGTGCCACACCCATCAGCAAGTCTCCTCAAATTCACAATAACCAAGGTTGTGGGGAAGACTTCAGAGGTGTCAGTGCAAAGCAAACAATTTTCACCTTGGAAGCTGAGGCTCTTGATTTGGAAAGCAGTCTCTGCCAGTGGGAAATGGGTTAGTAAAACTACTCCTCTCTCCATTTCAGCCCCTTCCTTCCCAGACACATACTGCAGCTCATGCTCCCCTCAGTTGTGCCAAGGCAGCTGCTTTGGGGACTGCTGCAAACAGGATTGCTTCGACTATCTCAGTTTAAAAATAAACCCTTCTTTTTCCTATTAATCTTTATCTTAAATTATGTCAATAATCCACTCTGCAGTCCAACCACAGAAGCTGGTGCATTGCTCAGTGGGGGGACAGAGAGACACAGTGCTGGGAAGCAAAATTGTGGCTGAGGAACTCTTTCATTGTTGTACAGTCCTGTTCTCCCATCAGGTTCCTATAGTGTGACCTGGATTTTCCAATTCATATGGAGCTCCTTGGTCATTAATACTGAGCTGTACAATACTTGGTCAGGCAGAAATAGAAATTTATGCCCAGTGAAACATGGACACACCATTGCACTGAATTTAGAAAATAAAGCCCCATAGACTGTTTCATCTTTAAATGAGTTTAAATCCTAAACTTATCTTATGGGAAGCAAAGCAATACTTTTCCTGCAGAGACTGTAAAGACAAAGTTATCTCATCCACACTCCCAATTATCTGGAATTAAGTTCAATAAGTAGAATGTGGCATGTAAATCAAGCCCATATTTTGTAAAAGAGCCCTAGTGTGTTTGAAGGAGACCCTACAGTTTTTGGATTTCTCAGTGATGAAAAGGGTTGTAACTTAAAGCAATGAAGTAAAACTAAAGAATGAAAAATTTACATTAAATAAAAACAGAAAGAAGTGCTAGATTCTGCACAATCTTGCATGAAAAATAGCCTGCATTTCTTACATTCTAGAAAGATTGGATTAAATAATCAAACTACAGCATAGGGAATAATTTTTCATAGGTGAGACACAGAGATAAACTTACCAGTCTTTATCCCTGTCTACTTTACATGAATCTGAAAATTATTAATAGATTTATTTCTTACAGAATACGTAAAATAAAGCACCTGTTTTACCAGTCACAACATAACTGATCTTATTAGATACTTTATTCAGCTCAGCTAACCTGTTCATGTGAATAAGAAAACAGACATCAACCACAGGATGGCCATTTTCTGATTGGCCTGGAAACGTCACTGTATCCACGGCCTTGGCACTGCCTGTCTGAGCCAAGGCAAATTTATATGCTGCATCTATAGCACAACCTTCACCACATAGTTTTTATACTGATTCTAACTATTTTGACTCAAGGTGTGGCTTCCCTTGAGGAAGTTTAATGACACTGCCCCGGGGCAGATGCTTGAACTGTATTTCTACTGGAACATTCAGCCTACCTTAAGGAGGGTGGGCTATGTTAGCCAGGGTCCCATCCAACCCAAGCAAGTGGCTGAGACGTTGTGTCTAAGCAGCACCTAAATTGCTACTGACCTGAACCCAATTTTTCTCTGCCTTTTTCATCAGGGGGTCCTGAAGTTGGTTGATTTACTCTGTTGAGTTGGACAACAACATAAAGATGAACATTAGCAGACAACTCTGGGTGCTGCATTTAAAGAGGAAAGGAACTTATTAAAATGGATGTTTACACTTTGACAACTCAGACAACATCCTCAGCCACCACCTGCATTTCTCCATTTATTCCCTTTTTCTCTTATATATTTTTAAGGGAAACACTTGCCCAAAGAGACACCAAGACTTAGATTATTACACTGCTGAAAGAAGATGAGTGTTTCCTACCAGCTATGCCTCCTTTCCTTTAGGTCTTCTCAGCATATGTGCATTCTAGATGTTGTCTTGCTTCGGAGGTACCTCCATTAACAGTAAAAGGGATACTAGAATCCAGATAAGGAAATCTGGTTCTCCCTGCTGGAGCCAGGTACATTGTTTTTAAGCCTTGAACATAATGAAGGCATCAGATTTGGAAGATCTGAGTGTTGCTTGTTGAGCTTGTCCTCATAACTCTCCGTAAGACAGAGAAATACTATTCTTACTCTGCAAGTTGGGTATGGTTTTTTCCCTAATTCCACCATAGTCAACTCAGAAAAGTATTTATCTGTTATTTATCTATGGATGTTCCTCTCCAGTCCATCTGAATTTTGCTTGAACTTTTTCCCCCGAAACCCAATATTGATAAGGCTGACATCACAAGGTAGTTGTGACCAAAACAGAATTTCCCACACAATTTATCTAGATGAACAGTCTAACTTTGGAGGGAGTAACATTTCCTGCAAACACCCCAGTTTTATATGCGAATGGCAGCTTTAGCTGAGAACAGACGATTCCAACGATGCCAACAAGCTGAGCCAAGAAGGTGAGGTGAGGTAAGAGAGACAGGTGACCTCATTTCTTTCCCACCTGCCAGTATCAGCACAATGGCTCATTATTCCTTTGCTTATTTATGGGCTTTTATATATTTATCCTTCCCTGCTGGACCATATTAGTACTGAATCTCTATCTGTACCTCCTCTTCTTTTCTGAAGTGGACAAAGACCATTAGCGGGCTTTAAGAAGCACGGGCATTATGAGTCTCCTTTTCCAGCCCCGCACTCTTGAGGAGTGGCATGAGGGGCGTGAGGGAGCATCGCCAGCTCCGGGGCGTTCGGCAGGATTCCCTCGCGCGGCTGCCACGGCCGGGAATGCAGGAACTCTGGGCAGGAACGCTGCTCAGGAATACTGGGCATGGATCCCGGTCAGGAACGCTGCTCAGGAATACTGGGCAGGGATCCCGGTCAGGAACGCTGCTCAGGAATACTGGACAGGGATCCCGGTCAGGAACGCTGCTCAGGAATACTGGGCATGGATCCCGGTCAGGAACGCTGCTCAGGAATACTGGACAGGGATCCCGGTCAGGAACGCTGCTGAGGCCCGCCGTGACCGGGGCGCTGCGCGGGACCAGGCCCCGCGCCGTGGGCGCTGCGGGCGGGCTCTGCCGCCCCCTGCCGGGCTCTGCCCGCCATGGCCGCCTCACGCCGCCTTCAGGGGCCTGCTAAAGCCTTCAGCGTTCCTCTCCGGCCACCCAGTGTAAGAGACACAATGCAAACTCCGAATGGAATCGTTTATGTTGGAAAAGACATCCAAGATCACCCAGCTATCTACCCGGCACTGCCAAGGCCACCACTTAAACCATGTCCATATCTACACGGCTTTTAAACACCTCCTGGGATGGGGACTTGACTTTCCTGGGAAGCCGGTTCTAGTGCATGGCCATGTTTTTCACACAGAAGTTTTTCAGAATACCCAATCTAAACCTCCCTGGTGCGACTTGAGTCCCTCTTGTCCTACCACTTCTTGCTTGAGCGAAGACACTGACCCCCACCTGGCTGCACCCTCCTTTCAGGCTCTTGTAGAGAACAATATGATCTCCTCTGAGCCTCCTTTTCTCCTGGCTGAAAACCTCCAGCTCCCTCAGCCCCTCCTCACAGGACTTGTGCTCCAGACCCTTCTCCAGCTCCGTTGCCCTTCTCTGGACACCCTCCAGCCCCTCAATGTCTTCCTTGTTGTGTGGTCTCACCAGTGCTGAGTTCAGGGACAAACCTTGACCCAAATCTACTCGTTTCTACCATATCCAGCGATGCCATGAGCACCTGAGAGCACTACTAGCCAGGCTTTTTCAATAGCACAGGTCATTGCTCAGCCTCTGATTCTTCTTCAACCAAACGTGGCCTAAACCTAATGCAGAACTGCATTCTCCAGCATCCCATCTAACACAAGTTCATCCAAATACTCACCAGCCACAAGTGGCTACATAATACCGACAGAAGCACCATCGGGATCTTAGTTCCCATAGCCCAGAGGAAGTGAATATCCAGTGTCCATTTTTGAAAAAGTAGAGACCATTATTTTTTATCAAAACAAAAGTTGTCCTTCTAAAATGGAAGATGTGGAATGTAGTACAACTTGTACTTGTGGGTCCCTTCCAACTCAGAATATTCTGTGAATCTGTAAAAAAACACCATGAAGTACCAGAGAGTCGTATCGGCAGAATATGTCTGCTGCTGGAATTAAAAGTATTTGCTATTATTTAAGATAATAGTATAAACAAGGATGTCTGTGTGAGGATTCCTCCACAGACTTTTCCCTTCTCCCAACCTCAAAACTCCAATTTTAAGAAGTCTGTGTACAGACATGACATGGGGCCAGACCCCACAGCCATGCACCCTCAACCACACATCCAGTGTGAAATAAAAAGCAACTGTTCTATGATGGCTTAAATCTGTCACATCTGAGGCTACCATAATCTCCTCCCTCTTCTCCTTCCCTCCCCTCTCAGAAGCTGGCATGTGTCCTCCAGCTGAATTTGAGGAGTCTAATTTCAGTTTAGTTTAGAGATGACCCTGGAACAGCCTTTGGCTGCCTATTATACTATATATATATAACTATTATACTAAATTTATATGCCTATATATATCTCATCCCCTGCCGTTCAACAACAGACTGAAGTTATTCCAAACAGCTTATTAAACTGGGGAACTACAACAAAAGCAGAAGCATTCTGTGGCATACAGCTATTCCATTTTAGAATTAATTACCTGTTTTTCTTCCAGGAGCCAGAAAAATTATTTCTTGCTAATTAGATTACACTGGGAGCTCCTCAGTAGCTTGTCAAAGCAAATGTGATCCTCTCCTCAAGACATAAAAACCTTAAGGAAAACCTTGGTGATATTTTGATAATGCTCTTGTAAAAGTTGTTTTTATGGTTTTTGAGGTTTTTTGTTTGGTTTTTTTTTTAATAGGGACTGTTTAATTATCTCAGACCAATCCTATGAACATCAAAAATTCTGCAGCTACAACCAGCTTATTTGCAACTACAGGTAAATCCTTGCACAACACACCCTTTATGAGCTTTCTGATTAAGTTAGTACTTCTCATAAATAAAATTAGTAACACAGGCACACTTCCTACTTTCAGCATCCCAGTGCATTTTACTGCACAGATCACCTAAGTCAATTGACCTATACAATTGGGTCCTGTCAAAAACGGAACAGAAAGCCTTTTGGGGAGTTCATTATCTTTTTTCTGGGAAAATGGTAATTGGAAATCCTATTTTAAATAAGTAAGTAGTTCAGTTTCACATCCAAAGATTAATTCCTCCTTTCATTGCTAAAAATGCCTAAAATACCTTAATTATCAGTGCCTTAAATCTAGCACATTCTTTCTCAGCTAATAACATTTATCTCACTGCTGCTAAGCAATGCTGAGAATGGATAGAGGACTCTGCATTCATTTACCTCCATAGGAAGAAGCCCACGTTGCTCCCAGCGCCTCTGTTACTAATTACTCCTGGTGGTTTGCTTCATTCAGGATCTCAGCTGACGATGTGAACCATTCTGTACTGCAGCATGGACTTTGTTCCCATGGAGCCTGTGAGCTTTTCTATGTTTGGTCATCAGCTGACAGGGAGACACCAGCAGGTCTCGAGGTGGCCTGAAGTGCCTGCCACAGAAGTTTTCCACAGGGTGAGGTAGGAATACAAGGTAATATTTTCACAGGCAAGGCAGCCACGATGTTGGTCTCTTTTGACTCAATATATGCCAACTTCATTCCCTGAAATCTTGATCTGCTATGGCTGGGTCACTACTGCAGAAGTACCAAAATAACAGGAAGCCATGGCAGAGAGTGGGGTCACCAAACCACCTCACAATGCCGGACTCAACAGCGCCCCAAAGAACATTATTCCATTCAGCACAGCCAGATTCCTAACCTAGGGCTTACATGCCATGAACACAGAGTGACGTGACTCTCCTGCATGCTCCCACACGTAATTAGCTTTTATAAAGAGGAATGGGACTATCAAAGAAAGGAAAGAAAGAAAACAAATCTAAAACATTTAAATAGACAATAGGAAGTGAATAGAAAAAAAAGTAGCCAAAAGAGGATGTAACAAAGACTGTATGGCTGAAGAACAACAACAAACCCTGCATTTACTTGTGATATTTAATTAGAGAAACAAAAAATTCCACTGATTTTATTGAGAGCAGAGTCATACCTTGGCTTGAAGCCTGTGAGTTTGCAAAAAAATGATACCTATATTTTCAATTTCAAATAATACTTCCATACTGAAAATCACTTATCTGCCAAGGCTTCATCCAGCTTCATTCAAAAGGACTTAAAAGATCATAACAAAACTCAGTAACTTCTCTCTTTACAGCTAAGTCTTTTGTCTCATTTACGAATATTAAGATCTCAGCATTCAAAGTAGATAATTGATTTTCTTTGTTGAGTCTGTGAACTATTTTAGCCTTAACAGGAAACTAAGAAAAGCAAGAATATAGAAAACAGGCTTTCATTCACCACAGATATTTACTCCTCCTTTGAAAAAAGTGTAGGATGCCTGCACATCAGAACAGTTCAAAAGCACTGCAGACATAATCAGGGAAAAAAAACCAAAATCCAGAACTGGAACAAGACAGAGAGGGAAAGATGTAATGCAGAGAGAGACACCTGTCCTAACAGGTCAGTATTATAAGGAAGACTGAACAGAAGGATATAACCAAACAGGTTCTACCACTGGATTTCACCAAATTAATTCCTAATATTTGAATCTTCACTGCCAGATTAATACCCCGTCAGGTAATCGAGAATGTATGCTGTCTATTTCCTGTTCAGTAATTAATACAGCAGAGGTCAGTGCATCACTGACAGAGGATTTCTTGGCAAGAATGGTTTACACTGTGTATGTTCAAAGCAAGGTCTGCCTCCCAATATCCCCTCCTTTGTGTGAATGCCCTGACAGCAAAGCTACACACTCAAATTGTTGGGTTTTGAGGTTTCCAATGAATTCTCATTTCTCATTACATGTTTATTCAGAAGGAGATTGAGCATGCGCAGGTCACAGCAAGCCAAACCCTAATGCTGAAAACCCTAAACACAAGTGTGTGAGACATCTCACAAGGAGGAAGCAACTGCACCCACCAAACCTGCAATCTTCTCAGTCAGAACCTCAGTCAGCTCCTTTCCAAGAGCTTAGCTCTTTACTTCCCTGAAACTGAAAGTTAGCATTTTCTTCAAATCCTAGAAGGGAGTGGGAAAAAAAAAAAAAAAAAAAAAAAGAGCAAAACTGAATCATTAACACATATTAGTTGGACAAAAAAGGACTTGTTGCTCCTGGGTTTTTCAGCTGTTCAGATGGGCAGTGAAATGAAAATGATTCTTTCAGTCTTACCCAAGTGTGAGACATCTGGGAATTTGTTCAAAGGCTTCATGTACTGGCACAAATCCACTTATGGTTGATGTATTCAGTAAGCTGCTTGCATTAGATTTCTGAGAACTGATAAAAGACTGCAAATGCAACAGTTTGTCTCTTTACATACAGCTAATGCTAGTCCTACCAATAGTCTAGAAAGTTTCCCCCCCTTCAGCCTTTCCTCTTCCAAAATGTGAAGTTCTTAGTAGCTGCTGGCAGATCATTTTATTATTATCATACATTGTTAGATGTCAAATATAACCACACCCTGCAGAGTGAGGTGGTGCCCTGTCCTCTCCCTTCCTGATAAATAGCTCCCATTATCTAGTGCAGTAATTTATATTCATTATGAATTGATTTTCAAGGATCATGCTAAAACTTTGGTAAACTAGATGGATGACCAGGGCTGGGGCAAGGAGTGGCTTCTTATAAACCTCATATAGTTAAACAAGGCCAAGTGCAAGGTCCAAGTGCTTGGTTAGGGCAAGCTCTAGTAATAACACAGACTGGGGATGGATGGATTGGGAGCAGCCCTGAGGAAAAGGACTTGAAGCAGATGGCAGATGAAAAATTGGATGTGACTCGGCAATGTGAGCTCACAGCTCAGAAAGTCATCTGTGTCCTGGGCTGCAACAAAAGCAGCATGGCCAGCAGGGCAAGGGAGGGGATTCAGCCCCTCTTCTCCACTCTGGTGAGACACCACCTGGAGTGCTGCATCCAGCTCTGACGTCCTCAGAACAAGAAAGACAAGGACCTGTTAGAGTGGGTCCAGAGGAGGGACACAAAGAAGGTTAAAGGGCTGGAGAACCTCTCCTGTGAAGACAGGCTGAGAGAATTGCAGTTGTTTAGGCTGAAGAAGGTGCAGAGAAGACCTTAGAGCATCTTCCAGCATCTAAAGGGGGCTACAGGAGAGCTGGTGAGGGATTTTTTACAAGAACATGCAGTGATCAGACAAGGGGGAATGGCTTCAAACTTAAAGAGGGCAGGTTTAGATTAGATATTAAGAAGAAATACTTTAATTTGAGGATGTTGAAGCTTTGGCATAAATTGCCCAGAAAAACTGTGAATGCCTCATCCCTGTTTTCAAGACCAGATTAGATGGGGCACTGGGTAACCTGATCTGGTGAAAAATGTCCCTGTGCATGTTAAGGGGGTAAGACTGGATGATCTTTAAAGCTTCTGACCTCAACCATTCTGTCATTCTGTGATTCTTTGAAATGCTACCAGTAGCTGAAGCTCCAACATAATTCACACAGTCTACATGTAAAATGTTCTTAAAATAACACAACCTGAAGACCTCCTTCACAAAGCTTTTATCCCCATGTAGATTTGTAGTGTTACAATCCCTTCAGGTCTGCTTTCCTCAGTGAACCCGTACATGTATCAAGCTGGTGTAAGGAGAGACCCAGACTGCAAGACACATATTTTGAATAAGTATCAGCTGTTCCTTAACCATTTTTTTTTTTACATGTTGCCCATCCCACATAAAATGAATCTCATCGCAAGTCTGATGGCTGGGTGATGCTGTGAAGTGAAAAGATGATTTGGTTTGGCTTTTGGCCTTTTGCATAGATATTATTAATGAGAGTTTGGATTAATTGAAATTCTGTTTTCAGCAGACTCCAGAGCCAGGATAAATTCTGTACTTTGTGCATACAGTGAAGCTCAGTAACAAGTCTGTACTTGAAACCAACTTCAAACTCAAACTCATTTGGCAACCTGGGCACACCCACTATTTTATTCTTCCAAATTCTGCCACACACCGCCCACTGTGGTTTTACAAATTGGTGTCTAATTGACAAATAACTAAGCAGACACCTAGATTCTCTTTTCCATGTTGTGAAAGGAGAAACCGCCTTTCTCATAACCGGTTACCCTACATCTTAAAGGCACTTTTGATTTTATCTGGACTAAAGGATTTTGCCAGCTGAAGTCCTGCTAGCACAGGTTTCTGCTGGTGGTTTTTAAAAAGCTGCCCAGGAAAGTGCCGTGGAGAATGGTGGGAGATATTACAGTGATACCTAACAAGACTCACAACATTTAACACAGTGAGTAAAAATGCACACTTGGGCAGGGTAGACTGAAATCTTATTTCTTAAGTTCTTCAATTAAGTTTGTTCTAGGTCAGTAGTTAAACAGTTCTATAATTTTTAGGGTTTGAAATAGGTGGTGTGTGCTAAGATTTCACTTTATTGGTATAAGCTGCACACACAGTGGAAATTTTTTTAAGTAATATTTCAGCAAAATTTTTCAGCTAAAACCTGACCTGAAAACCAGCTGGTTTTAATAACTTGGAGAAGTAACGTAGCCTCATGCAGTGATATTAGAAACAGCTGATATTCTCATTTATGCAGTAAAAAAAAAATTGATGTAGTAATATGTACAGTAGTACCTAATATGCTCTCTCAAAAATATTAAATTAATATTTTGACATTCCGTGTCATTCTTTTTCCTTCAACAATAACCAACTAATTTGTTAGCAGAAGTGCCATGATTTCATGGCAATGTTTTTGTTTCAACAGAGGACCCTTCTGAGAGAAAATAATACATAAGGAAAATCACTCTGACCTGCTTGAATTAGCAACAAAATTGTGTCTATATTAAAGGGTAGATAATATAGATATTTAAGGGTTGAAATATTTAAGGAAGAAAAGCAGGAGCATACTGCTGGTAAATATTTATCCAGTGACATTTCGCTTTGAATTTAAAAGAAAGTGTCAATGATACACAAACAGAGTGATGAAGTTTTTACAAGGGATGTGACAATTTTGAGTTACAGCTCAGCCTTCCAATGAATTTAATGGGATTAAACAAGAGTAAACACTAAGGTGATAGTTATAAATTATGTCTTGGAAGAAGCAGTTAAGCAACAAATGCTCAGGCACTGCAATTCTTAACGTAAGTATGGATGTTGCAAGGTCTGGCTGCTATACCCCACTACATCTTTTCTTTTCCAGAGCACATGAACAAGGTTTGTGACATGTTACCCTACCAATATTGACTTTAGTCTCTGAGCCCTGAGAATACAGTCACATCCATGAAGTACTGCAAAATCTCAGCTCCTGCTGAGAGCAGCGAAACTAGGAAGCTCAAGAGAAGTGCAGTGTCAGAACTCTCCATTATCCCTTCCAGAGTTTGGGCAGTTGAAAAATATCCTGCAGTTCCTCCTGCAGGCATGGCTGGAACTTCAATAACAGGTATGCAGCACCTGAAAGATATCCCTAGCAAGATCTCATTCATTTGAGTTAATTTATGTCCTCAGAGGACATGGTTACACAGGCATTGTTTTCAATGGCAATAGTGCCCCATGGACCTCCCATTCCCTTTGCAAATTCTCAGCCCTGTGTTGTCCCTTTACTGAGTCAAATCAGGTGTGTGAGTATGCAGCTGCAAGGTAAACTGATCTGGCTGGAAAACAGCCTATTTTTTTCTGAATCATCCCAGGCTGTCCCTGTTCCACCACTTGGTTCACAGCCTCATTGTGTGAGCTGCTGCGAGGGTGGTTTGGGGAGGCAATGGGAACAAGAAACCATGAGGAGAGCAGTAGGAATCAAGCCCATTAAGCATCTTAGACAGCAGTATCACCAAATGTGAAACCAGGCTCTGCCACTGTTTGTGTTGCCAAGAAGTGAAAGGAGCCACAATAGTGTGCAAACAAGCACAGGCTTACAAACCCTTGGCACAGACTGGCCTTTGCCCAGGACACTTCAGGCCAACCCCCAAATGCCTCATAGCTGTTACAGAAGTCCTGGTCCACCCAAAGAAAAGTGGGAGGAAATCAGAGCTCTAACTAAACTCAGTGAAGTTAGGTCACCATGAAAGATATTTCAGGAAGGGAAGTTCTCATGATATATTTTGGTAAGGGAGAAACAATATAAATTATGTACCTCACATGTGGCTTGCAATTAACTTCATCTGTGCATGACAAGCCAGGCCAGCCTGACTTCTAGTTTTGCAATAAGTAAAATGTTTTAAACAGAGTATACATTCTTTGAAGTCTGGAGTTGGGACCCTTATTTAAGTGCCTACAGGGCAAGTTTCTGATCTCTTCTGGCTGTTTCCTCTTAGGAGGAACTGAATCACATCCTAAATGTGCACAAGTGCTGGCCTGGCTGAGGACAACTGGCTCAGAGGCGTGGATGGAGGTGTTGGGTGAAACATGTGGCTCCTCATCTGGGAGATGCAGTCAATGTGCAGGGCCCCCACCTCAGTGCCATGGGGTGGGTAACATGACAACATGTAACTGAGAAAAGTGTGAATGAACAGAATCCCCAAACACAGCTGCAAAGGCATGTGCCCTAAAGCAGGTCATGCTAAACAGGAAAATAACAATAGTAATGAAGTTTACTTAGGAGATGGCCATCAACTGGATTAAATAGTAACCAGGAAATTACTGAGACACTTCTCAAGTAAAACAAAAAAGCAGTCGGCTTCAAAGGAAGTTTAAACAAAGCATTACACTTCATGATGAGGGAAGAGAAACCTGGCCTGACAACACAAGGCATCATGCCATGGGGTATGTGAATTACGGGTGCCTGTAGCTCTGTGCACCTGGGGATTTGAAATTTTGGGGAGTTCTCATAGAAGGATGTTCAAGCATTTGTCAGTGTTTGGTAACATTCTGATTTATCTGTTGTAATACTGGTATGGATTCCATACGTGTAGCATACTGACCACCATGTGATTATATAACATTAATAAATTAGTGACCAATTATTAATGAATCCCTGTGATTCCACGTGAGTGAAACCCACATGAGAACCACATGAGTGGAGCATTTTTTGCCTGTGATGGGAACTAGAAAGTTCTACCCTTGTCCCACTTGCAAAAATATAGACTTGAGTGCAAGTAAAGCTGAAAAACTTTAATGTCAGTGTGTTCATACACTTTATCTCTGAGACAATCCTTTTGGAATTCTGAATTCCTTGACAATTCTGGATTTTCTTCTACTCTTTCTCCAGCAACATTTCATAGTGATTCATGGCAGACAAGTGCATATCCGTTATCCTAGATCATATAAAAGTGTCTACGTGGTAGGAATTTAGCTCTGTAACAATACTTTTCTACTGCATACCATTCCCTCATATTTGAAAAATATATTTTAAGCCTGCTTATGCACTTCCACATGTAGAAAAGTTTCAGTGTAAGATGTGAACTTCACTAAATATGTTTCTTTTGTCTCACATCAAAATCTAATTTTCTCCATCATTACTGAACTTAGTGATGGTCAGAAGGCTGTCTTTCCATGGCTAGATAGAACTACAAAGTTTAAGCATTTTACTGATTTTTTTTTTTTTTTGAACTAGCACTTCACCAAGAAGTATCAAAGGATTTCAGTGCATGAATACGCCCATGTCATCTGAGTTTACAACAGAAAACATTTCATAAATACAAAGTAATTTAAAACAAGCACTTTTGGTTTGGACTTTTTTTTTTCCATTGATATCAGATCTGTACGATAGCATCAGCTAAGAGTACAAATTTCGTCCATATGAAATGCCAGCCCACAATACCCCTTCTGTCATGTTAAAGCATAGGACATACTGTTTATACCTGTGCTATGGTCCCTGGGTTCTGGCAGATGACACTTGATCCACTGTAAATAAAATATGCTTAGGCGAAAATTGTCTCTGCAAAATATGTATTACACTTCAGCTGGCATCATGAGTTTGTGTATGATTGTGTGTCAAGTAACTGAAGTGGTTTTGATCCTGTATTTTGTGCCCTAGGACCCAGCCTTTCATCATGTGGAACCAAGGCCTTGGATGGTTCCATTGTTCAGACTCCATGAACTGGGCCCCCACCCTCAATAAGATGAAGGGCTTTTTGTGTTCATGAAAGCCAGCCTGTTCTTCACCACTGCATCATCTGGTATAATAAAAGATATTACTTCTCACTGTAGGCATTGCTTCTCACTTGTAGCCACTTGATAGTTCAAAAGTTTCCCACCCTGAAAGAGCATCACTACATTTCCATATTCTCTCTAGCACCAGAATAGTATGTGAGCAGAAAATGTCCATTATATACATGAGATTTTATCACAACAAGGAAACATCTCCAGGAAAGAGCCTTCAACTGGATTGCTCCCACTGTGTTTGTCTGAGTGGAGAGCTGTGCCTCATATTCCTCAAGATTTCCAGGGAACTCTGTGAGCATGCTGCTGTTTCAAAAATGAGACTTCTGGCTCTGCCTGCAATACAAACACCACACCTGTTTGTAAATCAGTCTAATTAAACCAATGTACGACTGTTCTGGAGAGAAAGTAGAGCTCCTTTTGCAAGATTTGTTTATTTGTAACAATTTCGTGTAGCAAATACTGAAAAGCAGAAGTTCACAAAATAACCTTGCACACAGATTGGTTTATGTTACAGTTGAAAGGACGTGAGATGTCTAAATAGCAGAACTCCTGTTTAAAATTGGAAGGCAGAAGTAAATGAATTAGTAGTCATCTGTTTCAAAGATGCTGAACTGCAAACATCTGCTTTACCATCAACAGTGTTAAGTGATGAAATGTACTCACTCTAAGTATGTTACCATCATTGGTGAGCATAGAATGCTTGGAGTAAAAAAAAGAACATTTTTGTTCAACTGGTATGCATTTTGTGTATTTTTCTCTGTAGAAAATGGCCTAGAAGCTTGATAACAGAGGCAAGAGCAAAATATCTAGAAGCAACAGAAAGCACTATACAGTCTGATATAATTTGTCTTGGTTCTGCTGCTTAATCACTGAACGCTCATTTTTTTCCAGGGTGTTTTCATACATTTTATTTTCGCAACAAACCACTCACCAGGACTTATCTTAGAAATCGATCTAAGCAGCAGCCCTGCAGGCTAAGGAAGTGGCATGAGAAAACACTACAGGATGCTCATCAGCATTACAACATGAAAGCCTTTGAGGGTCTGTCTCTAACAAATGGACCCTCTAACATTTCTCAGGGTAAGACATCCTGGGAAAATACTCAGTTCTTCCAACACACAGCCTGGCAACTGCTTCTCACCAGAACAGATGAAGCACCATTTCCTCATCGAGCAGCTCTCCACTACAGTGGTCACACAGCTCAGACGTCAGAGGCCAAACTTGTGATTCTGTGAATGAAACATCTATCACTTACCTGTTGAGTGCTAAACATTTGAATCAAAAAGAGCCAGGCCATACTTTTGCTCTGTTTAAATGAAAGAGAGATCTTAATGTAAATTTGGTGTATCGGATTCACATTTTCTTTTGATTTACATAGTTTTCCCAGCAAAGACAAGAGGAAAAGAAGCTGTGCCTATCAGGCATGCCTACTTCAGTGACTAGTCCTGCTTGATCTTTCACCTTCCCTCTTTACAACTATGGTTCTCAGCATTTTATTTTGAGTGCTTTTCTGAATTATTTAATGCAGGTGAAATGACTTTCTACTGAAGTTTTGTGAGGAGAACCAATTCTTTCCTCATAATAAACAACTCAGCATCTGTGATGAGCAAAATGCAAGAGGAAAAACCTTCTGTTTACAGGTGACTGGTCTAGAGATATTGCTGTAGCTCCTTGATCCATTTTATTTTATGAAAAAAACTGGTTTAACAAGCAATTAGCCCTGTATTTTGCCCTCATCTGCATTTTCTTCTCATATACATGCTTTCTCATTTGTGTCAGTCCCGTGGAGATGTGCTGTACATTGGACTGCCAAATAATTAAATTTAATAATAAACTTTAATTCCTGTTAGTTTTCTTCTTGTAATGTATAGTCTGAATTACAATGCCACTAGCAGCTGAAGGAGCAATGCACTGCAGACTAGATGTGGGAACACAGAGCTGTGAGACAAGACACCTGACAGCAGGGACAAGAACTACTTAAGCCACTTCTGCTATCCTGGAAAATATTCCATGTCTCTACCCAGATGGGATATGGAGAAGTATGATCCACCTAAACAGTGTCTGTTCTCTCTGTCACGCATTTATGCCAGAGCAATCCATCACCATTGGTAAGCATTGTGTGAGCTTGACTCTCCACCTCAAGTAAACTTAGCACAGTAGAGAGATAGCTCTTAAATGTCTCTATTTCCTCTGTCTTTAACCTCTCTGTGATTCACTCTTGTCCCTTTTTCTCTATGATCCACCTGTCCACACACACTTCACTTCAGAAATTGCTATGTAAATTGTGTTCCTACATTACTGAGGGTTTTTTAAAGTTGTGCTCATGAGGAATAGTTGCATCCTCAGCTAAATGAGAGGTTAAAGAAAGAAATTACTGAAATATGAAGGTATGTATGGTATCTTTCTGACTTTAAATACCCTACATAATCTTTACCTCAGCAGTTGTACTGGTGCAGAGTTTACTATTAAAGACATCCAAAAGTGATGTTTTTTCAACTGTTTCTGGTGTTCAGTTCATAGCTGTAAGGATTAACCTTTTCCCAAGATGCCAAGTTTTCTCACGTGCCTTGAAATGAACAATACTGGAAAGCCTTTACAGACTGATTTTAATGGAAAACTGCAAGGTCTTTCCCTTTTTTCTTTCCTCTACCTTCAGAATCCAGCTCTACTCCTCCTGAAAGCAACTCCACTCTCTCCTTTTCTCTGCTCCATTTTCAAAGTTTTAAAGGATGCATAGAAGGACACTTGACTCTATCTTCTACTGAGAATCATTTAGCTCATTACAGGGTTTTTAAAAAGGCTTAAACTCATCTAAAATATGACAGTGTGTCAATTATGACAGTTGCACAGTACCAGTAATGCAGAGTCAGAAATTCTGAACAGGAATGACTAAAGTGCCTTTGGTCTTCTTGATCTTCTGACTTGGGTGGCTGAGCCACTCATCAACATCTATTAAACTATTAGGATAAAATGATATTGCCACAGAAATTATCGTCTTTGGCTGCATTAGAATTTACTACATATTTTACAACTAAGTATCTATCATTAAAAAAAAGAAGAAAAAGGGGAAAAAGCAGGATGTGGATTGCTCTGATGGAGATGTGCCTTAGCACTGTAAGGCCTACCAGCATGGTGAGGCTCTGGTGGCTCACTCAGGAGCAGTGTGGCCAGACATCCAGCTGGGTGGGAAGCTGAGGACACAGTCTCAAGCTGTCATCCTCTGCCAGGGGGCCAACTCCCTCAGACATATTTTGTACTTTGAGTGGATGCCTGTAAATCAGCATGTTTGGAATTCTTTAGAAGGTCAGCTGACCATCAATTTCCTGGATGTACATTTGGCTTGGAATAGTTCTCCTATCCTTGTAATTATTTTGGTTTTACATGCAATTACTGGTACACTTCCTCCTTTTATATTGCTTACATGTTTAACTTTAAAGCTATTCCTGGTAACTCGTTTCTAGAGAATTAGGAATATAGAGTCTTTTCAAAAGGTAGAGTTAGGTCATTCTGCAACATTAGCCTTAAAATTAAAACCAACAAACAAACAAACAAACAAAACCCTTTGGGGCTTCTCTGTAGAAGACTTCCAAATAATTGCCAACTTTGTACTATTTCAGATGTGATTAAAAATCCTCCTCTTCCTGACTACTTTCAGGCAGATGGATGCAAACATTACGGAGCCAGGACTCTCTTGGGTCCCTGTCAGGAACAATGCCTTTCACATAAAACAAATGATCTATATTAGAGGCACCAGGTAAATCTGCTTTAGTTCTCCCCAGTATCCTTTTGTACCTCAAAGATCTAAGTGGTCTGTACCCTGAAGTTTACAGGGCATGTACTTCCATGCCCAAGATATGGAATGTAGGAAGATTGCTCAACAGAAGCCCATTGAAGGGCTTTTAATCTGCTCCCAGCCTCTGGGTTTTGACATTCTGCTGTAAGGTTTGGGACACATTTTTGCTGATGTTTTTTGTTTTGGTGTATACACCAGACAAAATAGATTGGGCTTGCCTCTTCCTAAGCCAGTGTGGGTGATACTAGCATTGGGGTGAGGTGCCAGTTTGGTGCACCCTAGCTTTGTGGAGTTTCCACCTAATCAACTTTAGAAACAGTCTGACATTTTCTTCCCCTTTTCCCCTGTGCTTTTGCTTTTGTCCAGTTTTCTAATATTTCTGTTGGTGACATCTGCAAAAAGTGCTCTTAATCATATCCTGAGCAAGGGGTCTGATACAATACAAGAGTTCAATACACACACACACATATGTATGAGGAGTGCAGCAAGAAAAGGGAAAAAAGCATTAAATTAATGTGAAAATGCTACCTTTTTTTTTTTTTTTGCTGTTGTATTACTTTCAGATATATTTAGTGTTCTTCATTTGTATAATTATTTTCCTGTAAAGATTTTGGAGAACTTGATGGGAATAAAACACAAATTCCCTAAAACAGCTTTTGCCAGGTTTTAGTGAAAACTACAAATAAATCTATAACTTTTTCATCTCGCTACCTGTCCTTCCTGACATGATTATGTCTCAAAAGTAGAATTTACTTTTACAAAATAATAATGTGAAATTATCATTCTATATCTGTGATTTTGAAACTCACACCATAGTTTAACATAGAATAGTTTGTGTTAGAAGGAACATTTAAAGGACATCTAGTCAAACCTCCCTGGGATAAACAGAGACATCTTCGATGAGATCAGGGTTGCTTAGAGCCCCATCCAGACTAAATACAGGCAACTATGCAGCGTGGCCAGTAGCTCCTCCTAAGTTTCCACAGCCCATTTCCACTGTCCTATTTACTGGCTAAGGTATAATCTGTGCTTAAAAAGGAGACAATTATTCCAAAACATCTGAGAGTCACATTTTCATCTGCAGCTCTGTTTTGCATTCTATTTACTGCTTCTACTTATTCCTGCATGGTACCATCTGGACTCTATCTCTTTCTTACTTCCTCATGATTTGCAATTTCTTAAGTTCCTGTACATATTTTTTCATTTTATGGACAATCAGCAATTTTTTAGCTTCACAAATACAGCTCTGTACATATTTTTTCATTTTATGGACAATCAGCAATTTTTTAGCTTCACAAATACAGCTCAGCATTCCTTCATTCTATTTTTAGCTCAGATTGGCTACTAGGAACTACAGCCTGCTAGTTTTGAGCCTGCTAGGGCAGCTGACTGGTAGATGAGCCTGGCAGATGGCTCAATTCTTTTCCAAAAGCTCAGTGAGGATGGATCTGTCATTCCTAATCAGCCAGTCAATAGCAAGTCCTCGGATACAGCTGATTCTTGAGTTGTGTCCGCATATGTTGCCTGGAAGCCTCAGTGTAGCTCCCAGCTCACACCGACTTGAGAGAACATCCTCGATTCACTCCCAGTTGACTCCTCTTGGGTTTGTTTGGTTGTAGGATAGACTCTTCCATTCGGAAGGGACCTGCAATGGTCACCCAGTCCAACTTCCTGGGTAACTGAGGGCTGACCAAGTTAAAGCATGTTGATAAGGTCGTTATCCAAATGCTTCTCAGATACGGACAGCCTTGGGGCATTGACCACCTCCAGGTCTCGGCAAAGAGACGGTTCCCAGCGTCCAGTGTAAACTCAAGAAGTAGCTTTGAACCATTCCCACGCGTCCTGTCGCTGGCAAGAAGAGCTCAACCCCTCCCTCTCCACTTCCCCTCCTCAGGAAACTGCAGAGAGCAACGAGGTCGCCGGCCCTCAGCCTCCTTTTCTCCAAGCCGGACGAGCGCCGAGCCCCGCACTACTCCCCGGCAGCAGCTTCTCCTCGTTCAGGTTTGTTCGGCGTCGTTCGGTTCGGGCCCCGCCTCGGGGCGGAGGGTAGGCGGGCCGAGAGAGGGAGCGACGGAGGGAGGGAGATGCCGCGGGCAGGCGGCGGCATCAGCAGCCCCGGCGCGGCGGGCGGGAGACGGCGGAGCGGCGGCCGCAGGTGGGAGCGGGGAGCGGCGGCCGGGCGGGCGGGAGAGAGAGCGGGCGGTGCCTGGCGGGGCCTGGCGGGGCCGGCGGGACCTGCCGGGTTCAGCCGAGCCGCGATGGAAACAGAGCCCTGCCGTGAGCACAGCTGCGCGGCGTCCCGGGGACAGCGCCGGTGTTTGTCACGGCCGCTGCCCGCCCCTGCCTGGCACCCGGCTTGGGGGGAGCAGCCTCTGCTGCAGAGCCGGAGCGCGGCTGCTTCGCTGCTGCCCGCTCCCTCTCTTCCTCCCTTTACAGCAAACGGTGAAGTGACACAGATCAATAATCTTCCTCTCATGCATGTGGAAGGCGTCACTGTTACTTAAAAAACAAACAGGCAAACGAGCAACCCCTCGTCTCTGAGTTTAGCGCTTTTTAAAAGCACATTTCCATTGTTGCTGAGCTCTGCTTTTCGGTAAGCTTCTCTAAGCATGCCAAGTCGGGACGGAAAACAGTTCAGAATATTAACTGTAGAGTCTGCAAAACAGATGGAGAAGCGCGGATAACGTGGTGGTGACTGTAATTCTCTCTCTGTTGCTTCCAGGTACTTAACAGCACCAAAAAATGAAAGCTTTCCCATCATGTCTCTCCATGCAGTAGCGCTTGCCAGCTTCAGCAGAACAGAAGTCTTTAAGCACCCCTGCTCTGAGAAGGTGAGGCCAGGGAGATTTCTGGATGGTGGCTTAGAGTGCTTGTTAGCTTGGGGAGGGTCTTGGTTCAAAAACCACTTTTGTGGACATAGTAAATTATTTTTAAATCCTGGTGGAGTTAACTTGGGAAACACAGTCCCAATACTGAAGGTGGGGGAGGAAAAGGCAGACTTCTTTTATAATAGGAAGAAGTAAAATTGTCAGTGGGTTTTTTTTTGTTATGGCTGTGTGTTGTGCTTTCCATGTGGCACCCCTGTTATTGTATTTCCTTATCACTGCACTTTAATAACTTTTTTTTTTATTTGGTGTTTGGAGGGGGCAGTTATGTGGCTTTTTTTTCCCTGTGATGTAGTTGAAATAGTAGCATCTTGAAAGTAAGTGGAAATCATACCTGAATTGTCATACTGTTCTGATAAGAACTGAGAGAT
>VZTB01013642.1:1114-11218 GCA_013397245.1 Thryothorus ludovicianus | reverse complement strand
AGGACAGGACACAAGGACAGGACACAAGGACAGGACACAAGGACGTGGCTCCAGCTGGGTCAGGGGTCCTGCCGGGTTGGTAGCCCTGTGGTCACTGGCCCTGTCCCCACTGTCCCTCTGGCCCTGTCCCCACTGTCCCTCTGGCCCTGTCCCCAATGTCCACTCAGGTCAGTTCCTCCAGGACACCTCCGAGAGCTCCCGGTCCCTCCCCAGGCAGGTGCGGTCACCTCTGAGTGACCACTGGCCACTGCGGCCTGGGGGGGGTCGGACTCCCCGGGACCCCCGGGGACATTACCGGGGACATCCCCGGGCCCGCGGCTGAGCCCCCCCGGGGACACCGGGGCAGTGACACCCCCGGAGGCTCAGGGGGGCCCGAGCGGCCCCGGGGGCACCGCGGGGTTTCCGTGTCTCCGTTTCTCCGCTCCGCGGCGTTAACGAGCGCTCGCTTCTGTTCCGAGGCCCCGGCCCCGCTCCCGCTCCTGTCCCCTCTCTCGTTCCCGTTCCCGTTCCCGTCCCCGCTCCCGTTCCCATTCCCATCCCCATTCCCCTTCCCGTTCCCATTCCCTTTTTCCCGTTCCCGGTTCGCTCCCCCGTTCCCATTCCCGTTCCTGGTTCCTGCCCCATTCCCATTCCCATTCCCACTCCCATTCCCATTCCCATTCCCATTCCCATTCCCATTCCCATTCCCATTTTCCCGTTCCTGGCCCCGCTCCCCCTGACCCAATTCGGAGCCCCAGGGAGGCACAACCGAGGCCCGGGAACATCCCTCGGTGGCACTTGGGGACAGGGGGTGACATTTGGGGACAGGGGGTGACAATGAGGACAGGGCAGGGCCCAGGGCCGGGAATTCGGGGCCATCCCGAAGATTCCCGAAGGAATTTCAGGATCCCAGAGTTTGGTGCCACCCCAGATGTCCCCAAATGTCCCCAAATCCCGGCTCTGTGGGAGTTTTTGATCCCATCCCAAATTATCCCAGAATTCCGAGGGTTCAGTCCCCACCCCACGGCCGGGAATGGGATCCCAAAAATCCCCCAAAATCCCCCAAAATCCCTCCCCAGCTCCCGGCACGTCCTGAGCAGGATCTGAGGGGTTCCCATCCCTCTGGAAAAACCCAGAATTCCTGGAAAACCTGAGGAACACCTGGAAAAATCTCAGGAACACCTGGAGAATTCCTGAATAATGCCAGGAAAACCTGGAAAAACCTCAGGAATTCCTGGAAAACTGCAGGAATTCCTGAAAAAACCTCAGGAATCCTTGGAAAACACCTGGAAAAATCTCAGGAATAGCTGGATTTAACACCAGGAATTCCTGGAAGCCACCAGCAAAACCTGGAAAACTTCAGGAATTCCTGGATAACCTCAGGAACACCTGGAAAACCTTGAGAAAATCTGGATTCTACACCAGGAATTCCTGGAAAACCTCAGGAAAACCTTGGGAATACTCTGGGAAAAGAGAGAATTCCAAGGGTTTTTCCCATGGCTCCAGCTCTGCATCCAAAAAAAAAAAAACCAACGGGGATTTCTTTGGAAAAGGGAATTTTTTTTTATTGGGAAATCTGGGATGAGAGGCAGCGCCCGACCCTTCCGAGGGAAAAACCGGGAGAATTAGAAAAAAACCGGGAATGCAAAACCCGGCAGCGGCCTGGGAAAACCCAGGAAAAACTGGGAAAAACTGGGAGAAAATGGGAAAAAATGGGAAAAACTGGGAAAAAATGGGAATGAGGGTGGAGCCAGGGAGCCATCGGGACATGGGGATGTCCCTGGATCCCACGGATGTGCCCAGATTCCCGAGGATTTTTGGGATGGGAAGGAGAATCCTGGGAATTTCCCGACGTCTCCGAGGTTCCCGAGGGTGGGAAACGCTCATGGGAAAGGAGAATTCCCAAAAAAATAGAATCTCTTGGCCTGGGAATGGCCCCAGAATTCCGGGAATGGCCCCGGCCCCGCTGCTCCCGACACTCCGGGATGAGATTCCCAAAATTCCCACTGGGAATTCCGAATCCTGGGAGCTCAAGTCTTCAACAGGGGAAGGGTTCAGGCAGTGCCCACCTGGAAATCCAAGAAATTCCTGGAATTCCTGCTCTGATTCCTTGGGAAGCTCCCAAAAATCCCACGGGATCGGGATCCCGCATTTCCCACCAGAGCTGTTCCATAAATCCCCCCAAAATCCCTGGGAAAAGTCCCAAATCCCTGGAAAAACAACCCCAAAAATCCCTGGAAAAATGGCCACAAATCCCTGGAAAAAGAGCCTGGAATTCCTGGAAAAAGCTTCACCAAAATCCTTGGAAAAAAACACCCAAATTCCTGTGAAAATAGCACTAAAATCCCTGGAAAATAACCCCAAAAATCCCTGGAAAATGACTCCAAAAATTCCAGGAAAAATGGCCACAGATGCCTGGGGAGGGAATCCAGAATTCCTGGAAAAAGACCCCAAATCCTTGGCAAAACCAACCCAAAATTCCCCGAAAAATGAGCCTCAAAATCCCCGAAAATTTTGCCACAAATCCCTGGAAAATAATCCCAAGAATCCCTGGAAAAATGGCCACAAATTCCTGGGAAAAGAGCCTGGAATTCTTGGAAAAAGCATCACCAAAATCCCAGGAAAAACGGCCACAAATCCCACCTGAAGTAGTACAAAACCTGGGAATCTTCCCTTTGGGAAAACCACTCCAAATTCCATGGAAAAATATCCCCAAATTCCATGGAAAACACCCCCAAATTCCATGGAAAACATCCCCAAATTCCATGGAAAAATATCCCCAAATTCCATGGAAAACACCCCCAAATTCCATGGAAAAATATCCCCAAATTCCATGGAAAACACCCCCAAATTCCATGGAAAACATCCCCAAATTCCATGGAAAAATATCCCCAAATTCCATGGAAAACACCCCCAAATTCCATGAAAATTCCCAACATTTTGGGAATCGTGCCCAGGATTTGGGAATCCCTTCCCTGCCCAGCCCAGCTCCTCCTTTTCCCCTTGGATTTTCAGGGAAAAAAAATCCCAAAACTGAGGAGCAAAACCCTGGGAGGGACGGGGAATTCCCGGGAATTCCCAGGAAAATCGGGAATGAGGGAGGATCCTGACCTGAGGAGAGCTCGGAGCTCCGGAGCCTCAGACGATCCCGAACCTTTCCGCCCTTTTCCTCTTCTTTGCCTGAGTTTGGGAACGGCCAAAAAAAAAGGGAAAATCCTGGAATTCCGTGGGGGAGAATCCCGGGAAAGGAAGCGGGTTGGGAATGGGGGAATTCCCGATCCCAAAGGGCAGGAAAATCCCGGGATCTGGGGGGGGTTTGCTGAGGAAAAGAGGATCAGAGCACAGAGAATTCCAAACCCCAAATTCCTGGGAAAACGGCCCAAAATCCCTGGGAAAAGAGGCCTGAGATTCCTGGGAAAATAGCCCCAAAATTCCAGGAAAACTGGTCCCAAATCCTTGAAAAACAGTCCTTAAATTCCTGGAAAAATGGTCCCAAAATTCCTGGGAAAACAGCCCTGAAATTCCTGGGAAAAAAAAGCCTCAAAATTCCTGGAAAAATGGTTTCAAATCCTTGGGAAAACAGCCTCGAAATCCATGGAAAACCAGTCCAAAGTCCCTGGGAAAACAATCCCAAAATCCATGGAAAAAGGATCTCAAGTCCTTGGGAAAACAGCCCTGAAATTCCTGGAAAAATGGTCCCAAAATCCCTGGGAAAGCAGCCCTGAAATTCATGGAAAAATGATCCCTAATCCCTGGAAAACAGCCTCAAAATCCATGGAAAAATGGCCACAAATTCCTGGGAAAACAGCCCAGAAATCCATGGAAAAAAGGTCCCAAAATTCCTGGAAAAATGGTCCCAAAATTCCTGGGAAAATGACCCCAAATCGTCAAAAAACCAGCCCCAAAATTCCTGGAAAAATGGTCTCAAATCCAGGGAAAATCCCCAAATCCAGGGAAAACCCTCAAATCCATGAAAATCCCCCAAATCCAGGGAAAATGCCCCAAATCCCAGGATCCCTCAGGGCTGGGAACTGGGAAGGGTTTTGGGAATTCCAGGAATTCCCGGGAATTGCGGCCCCACCTCGGAATCCTCGGCGGCTCCGGCCCCGGTGACGATCCCGAACCTTTCCTTCCTCTTCTTCAGCTTCTCGTCCTCCTCGCTCTGGGAACGGGGTCGGGATTGGGAATGGGATTGGGATCAGGAATGTTGGGAATGGGATAAGGAATGTTGGGAATGGGATCAGGAATGTTGGGAATGGGATCAGGAATGTTGGGAATGGGATCCCTGGGATCCCTCCCAGTCCCATTCCAGGGCAGGGAAACATTCCCATTATCCCTGGGTGATCCAATTCCCAAAAAACCCCAATTCCCAAAAAAATCCTTATTCCCTCAAAAAAACCCCAAATTCCCAAAAAACCAAAATTTCCAAGCCCCAAAATTCCTGAAAAAAAAACCACCAATCCCTGAAACCCCCAAATTCCCAAAAAAACAAACAGGGGGAAGCCGGCGGGGCTGGAAAATTTTGGGATTTTGGGATAATCCAGGGGTGGGGAGAGGGTCCTGGCATTCCCAGAATTCCCGGAATTCCTGATCCTCACCTTTTTGGAGAGGGAGGAGACGTTGAGGCCGAACCTCTGGGCCCTCTCCTTGAGCTTTTCCAGGTTTATCTGGGAAAAGGAAATTTGGGATTGTCGGGATTTTGGGGTCGAAACTTCCAAAGGGGAAAAAAAAAAATCCGGAATAAATTCCCCAAAATTTTCCCCATTCCTGAAATCCAGGGGATTTTCCAGAGAGATGGATTCTGGGAAAATTATCCTGGAAAAACTCCAGGGATTTTTTTTTGGGAATTCTAACCCAGATTCCAGCTGTGATCCCAAAATTCCAGCTTGGTTCCCAAAAATCCAGGTCTGATCCCAAAATTCCCACTGAGATCCCAAAATTCCAGCCCTGTACCCAAAATTCCAGCTGCGTTCCCACCCAAAATTCCACCTCAATTCCCAAAATTCTGTTGGAATTCCCAAAATTTCCCCAATCCCGATTTTCCTCACCGTGGGTTTGGAGTCTGGTGAGAGCCCTGGGAAAAAAAAAGGAAAATTCCCATCAGGAATTGCCCAAAATTCCCGGATTTCACCCCAAAACTGGGAATTCCCACCCAGCTCTTCCCAAAATTCTGGGAAAGCCCGAAATTCCAACCCCAAATCCGCCCCGGGGGAGCTTTTCCAGGAAAATCCCATTCCCTGATTTTTTTGGGATGAGAAATTTTTGGGATAATTTGGGGTCTTTTCCCGCCAGATCCCGGAATTGTCGTTCCCAGAAATGTGGGAAAAGGGGAAATTTGGGATCCCAGGAATTCCGGAATTCCGGGAATTCTCCCCCTCCTCACCTTTGGTGGGAATTGTGGCCAAGCCAAACCTGTGGGAATAAAAAAAAAATTGGGAATTAGGGTTGGAATTCCAGGAATTCCAGGAATATCCCAGGCCCTGGAGGCTCCTCCTCCTTCCCAGGATTTTCCCTGGATTTGGATTGGTTGGAAAATTTTGGGAATTCCTTCCCAGTTTTCTCCCCCCCAAATCCCAAATTTTGTTTTCCAGGGACCTGCAGAGGATTTTCCATGGAAAAATTTGGGAATGGGGTGGGAAAGGAGCTGAAATCCCATAAAATTCCCACCTGGAAAACTTTCCCAAATCCCAGGGATGTTCCAGGGATGGGGAATCCTCTGGGAATTCCCAAAATTCCCACAAATCCCCCCCAAAATTCCCACANCCCCCAAAATTCCCAAAAAAATTCCACAAAAATCCCCCAAGATTCCAAAAAGATTCCACAAAAATCCCCCAAGATTCCCCCAAAAATTCCACAAAAATCCACAAAATTTCCCTTAAAATCCCTCAAAATTCCCCCTAAAATCCCACAAAAACCCCTTTAAAATTCCCGGGCTGCTGCTGGACCATTCCAGGGCTGGGAATTCCCAGAATTCCCGGAATTCCCAGGAAAATCCCGGAATTCCCTCTCTCACCTGGCTGCCCTCGCTGCCTTTTTGCTCTCCAGGCTCACGGGGACGTTGAACCTCTCAGCCCTTTTCTGCATCCTCTGGAAAAACGGGAAAAATTGGGAATTTTCCAGGGAAATTTGGGATTTTCCAACAAGAAATGGAGATTTTCTGGCACAAAATTGGGATTTTCCAGGGAAAACTGGGAATTTTCCAGGAGAATTTGGGGATTTCCTGGGGAAAATTGGGATTTTTCCAAGGAAATTTGGGAATTTTACAGGGGAAAAATGGGAATTTCCAGCTGGGAATAGGAATTATCCAAGGGAAAAAGGGAATTCCCAGGGGAAAAATTGGGATTTTTCAGGGAAATTTGGAATTTTCCAGGGAAATTTGGGGATTTCTTGGGAAAAATGGGGATTTTTTCAGAGAAAAAATTTGGATTTTCCAGCAAGAAATTTGGGATTTTTTCAAGGGGAAATTTGGAATTTTCCAAGGGAAGAACAGAAATTTTCTCAAAAGAAAAATTGGGATTTTCCAGCAAAAAAATTGGGATTTCTCAGGGAAAAAAAATGGGATTTTCCAGCAGAAAATAGGGATTTTTTTAAGGGAAAAAACTGGGATTTTCCAAGGAAATTTGGGATTTTTCCAAGGAAAAAGCAAGAGGAGGAGAATGTTGGGAATTCCTGCCCAGATCCCAAATTTTCCAGCCCAGGAAGGAATTCCTTCCCAACAATCCTACAAATTGGAAAATCCCAAAAATTCCCCCCAAAAAAATCCCACAAAATCTCATCAATTCCCATAAAAAAATGGAAATTCCCAGAAAAAATTCCCACAAATTTCCCTTTTCCTGGAATTCCCCAGGGGTGGGGAGTCCATTGCAGGGAGGAATTTTTTCCCAAAATCCAAAAAAATTCCCATTTTTCCTGAAATTTCCCCATCCCAGATTATTCCAGCCTGGCCTGGGATAATTCCAGGGATGGAAAATCCCAAAAAATTCGCCCTGGAAGCAGCTGGAAATTTGGGATTTGGGGATTTTACCTCCATCTGGGAGATTTCCGAGGAGATTTTCACCACTTTCTTCTCCTGGATCCTGGAAAAAAAATTGGGAAAAGGTCAGGGATGCTCCAGGAGGGATTTGGGATTTGGGGATGCCCCAGGATTTGGGGAATTTTCTGGGAATTTGGAGGTCTGGGAAAGTTCAGAGAGGAATTTTGGGAATTTTAGGGGTGGGGAAAATTACCTGGAATCCCTTGGGAATGGAGGGAAGAGAATTCCAGAGGGATTGGGAATGTCAACCCCACAGAATCCCCAAATCCAGAAATCCCAAACCCAGGAATCCCAAATTTACAAAATCTCAAATCCAGGGAATCCCAAACCCAGGAATCTCAAATCCACAGAATCCCAAATCCAAGGAATTCAACCCCAGAAATCCCAAATCCTGAAATCCCAATCCCCAGGAATCCCAAATCCAGAGAATCTCAAATCCAGGAAATCCCAACTCCACAAATCCCAAATCCTGGAAATTCCAGCCCCATGGAATCCCAAATCCTGAAATCCCAGCCCCAGGAGCCCCAGCCCCTCTTTCCCAGTCCCTCATTCCCAAAATTTTCCTGGGAATTCTCACACTTCAGGCGACTTCACCGGCTCCTCCTCCACCTTCACGGGCGGCTCCGGCGCCTTCGGCTCCTCCTCCTGCAAATCCCGGGAAAATTCCAGGAAAATTCCCAAAATCCAGCCCAGCCCGTGGCCGTTCCCAAGGAAAAACCCCAAAATCTGGCCCCGAAATTCCCGCATTTCCTGTTCCAGGTGGGGTTTATCCCAAAAAAATCCCCCAAATTCCCCCTTCCCAGGGGGCTCCAGCCTGGTCTGGGATAATTCCAGGGATGGGGAATTCTTTGGGAATTCTGTTCCAGGCAGGAATTCCATCCCAAAATCCCACAAAACTTCCCCAAATCCCACAATTTCCCCAGCATTTCCCAATCCCAGGGCGGGATCAATCCCAAAATCCGGGATCCCCCATCCCAAATTTCCGGGATATGGAGCATCCCAGGCACCAAATCCGGCGGATTCGGCCCCAAAAAAAACGGGAAAACGATTTAAATTCCACAGGGTGTTGGAATCCCAGCAGGAAAATCGGGATTATCCCAAAAAAATTCCCACCTCAATCTCCTCTCCCAGCACGTCCTCCTCGTTGGGCTCTTCCTCAGCTGGAAAAGAAAACCGGGAAAAGATCAGAGAGGGAAAATTCCTCGGGGAATCCCAGAAAAAAACGAGGATTTTTCAGGGGAATGGGGCGGGGGGAGATTCCAGGCAGGAATTCCGTGGGATTTTTTTTGGGATTTGGGGGAACCCACCGTGCTCCTCCAGGTAGGCCTGGAGCCGATGGATCAGATCCTGTTTGTTCCCTTTGGCTTCCAGGCCCCGCGCCAGGCACTCCTGCTTGAGCTCCGCCAGCTGGGAAACGGGAATTCGGGAATGGGATCCATGGGAATTGGGGAATGAGATCCATGGGAATTGGGGAATGGGATCCATGGGAATTCGGGAATGGGATCCATGGGAATTCAGGAATGGGATCCACGGGAATTCGGGAATGGGACACACGGGAATTGGGGATGGGACACGCGGGGACTCGGGAATGGGAAACGTGGGGATTCGGGAAATAAACATCTGGGAATTCAGGGATGGGAAACATGGGAATTCGGGATGGGACATGCAGGGATTCAGGAATGAGATCCACGGGAATTCGGGATGGGACACGCGGGAATTCGGGAATGGGACATGCAGGGATTCGGGAATGAAATCCACGGGAATTGGGGAATGAGATCCACAGGAATTGGGGATGGGACACGCGGGGATTTGGGAAATAAACATCTGGGAATTCAGGAACTAAACACACAGGAAATTTGGGAATGGGACATGCAGGAATTTGGGAATGAAACACCTGGGAATTTGGGAATGAAACACCCAGGAATTCCAGAATCAAACATCTGGGAATTTGGAAATGACCAGGGAAAATCTGGGAATCAGTGGGAAAAACCCGCAGTGAAGGGGCTGGGAAGTGGGGAAAGGAGCTGAGGGGGATTTGGCTTCCAGGGAAATTCCAGAGGGAATTCCAGAGGGTGGTTCCATGGGAATCTCCAAAAAATTCCCAGGGGATCTCAAGCCCAGGAATTCTCTCAATCCAAGGAACCCAAATCCTGTGAAACCTCAACTCCAGGAATCTCAGTCTTATGGAATTTTTAATCCCGAGGAATCCCGGTCCCGAGGAATCCCAGTCCTAGTTTCATGGGAAAACTCCCCAGGATCATCCTGGGGGTCGCTCAGAGGGGGAACCTCCCCTAAAAATTCCAGGAAATCCTCCCAGGGAACATTCCCAGGAATATCCCCCAGGAATGGGAATCATCCCGGGGAACATCCCTGAGATCTCCAAGGGAAAATTCCCAGGAAAACCTCCCGGGGGGACCCACCCGGGAATAATCACTGGGACATTCCCGGGGGGATCAAACTGGGAAAAATCCTCGGGAATATTCCGCAGGAATGGGAACCATCCTGGGAAATGGCTCTGGGAATCCTCCCGAGGTACAAACCCGGGGAAATCCTGGGAAAACCTCCCGGGGGAATCATCCCGGGAATCACCCACGGGATAATCCCGGGAATCACCCCGGGAATATCCCGGGAATCACCCACGGGAACATCCCGGGAATCACCCACGGGAACATCCCGGGAATCACCCACGGGAACATCCCGGGAATCCCCCCGGGCATCGCCCCGGTCCCTCCAAGGGGTCCCGGCCGGGGCAGGAGGAGCCCGGGGGCCGCCAGAGCCGGGCCCGGAGCCCCCGCGGGTCCCGGTTCCCCTCAGCCCCGAGGGTCCCTCTCAGCCCCGCTTCCCCTCAGCCCCGCTTCCCTCGGAGTCCCCGCGGCTCCCGGTCTCCCCAGATCCCCGCTCCCTTCTCCTGGAGCCCTCAGAGCCGCCCCGTCCCCGTTTCCTCCCGCGCTTCCCTCAGAGCCCCCCGGAGCGTTTGCCGCCTCTCCCCGGCTCGCTCCCTCATCCCTCATCTTTCATCTCCTATCCCCGCGTGCCCCCGCGGGCTATGGCGGTTGCCGGGCTCTGGCCCCGCCGTTTCCCCGCCGTTTTCC
>VZTB01013641.1:82436-94390 GCA_013397245.1 Thryothorus ludovicianus | reverse complement strand
GATGGGGAAAGGGAAGGAGGGGATGGGGAAAAGGGAAGGAGGGGATGGGGACAAGGAAGCAGAGGACAGGGATCACGGAAGGAGGGGACAAGGAAGAGAGGGAATAAGAACCAGGGAAGGAGGGGACAAAGACCAGGAAAGAAGGAACAGGGACTGCAGTGGGAAGGGGACACGAGAAGGAGGGATAGGGACAGGGAAGGAGGGATGCCAGCAGAACTGTCTGGACCACAAACCCTATCCTAGGGCTCTCCCGTGAGGATCCCTGGGGACAGGCGCCTGCCACCAGCCCCCTCCTGGGGCAATCCCTGTGGGACGCTCAGGGTGATTCCCATTGGCAGGTGCACCATGGTGGAGGTGACAGTGACACCGCAGTCCTCGCTGTCTGACCGGCCGGTGCAGATCCGGGTGCGGGGACTGTCCCCATCCCAACTTGTCACCCTCCGGGCGTGGCTGAAGGACGAGCAGGGCGAGTGCTTCCAATCCCGCGCCTTTTTCCGCGCTGACGGAGCGGGAGAGGTGGACCCTGGGCTCCATGCCGCCCTGGGGGGCAGCTACTCGGGGGTCTGGCCCATGGGGCTCTTCTGGTTCCTGCAGCCCGACACCCTTTTCCGACGGCTGGTCAAGCGAGATGTGGCCGGAAGCCCCTTCCGCGTCCGGCTGGAAGTGTTCGATGGGCTCTGCCTGGGCACGGATCCCCGGCAGCAGCCATTGGGATCCTGCGAGGCCGAGCGGTGGTACGTGGGCCCCGGAGTGCAGCGGGTGCCCATCCGTGAGGGAAGGGTCCGTGGAGCCCTGTTCCTGCCTCCTGGTGAGCATTTGGCAGCGGGGAATTCCAGGATATCAAACCTTGGGACTTGCAGGTTGCTCATTCTTGGGAACCCAGCTGGTATTCCCTTGGGATTCTAAACCATGGGATTCCTGGGTTGTCCAGCCCTGGGACCTCTGAGATAACAAACCTCAGGACCGCTGAGATGCCCAAAGTTGGGATCTCTGGGTTACCCAGCCTTGAGATCCTTGAGATACCAAACCTCAGGATCTTGGGATGCCCAGCCTTGGGACCCCCACTGGACCTTGTGCCCCCGGGATGCCCAACCATGGAACCTCCGGGATGCAGGACAGCACCTGTGGCTCCCCATCCATCTCTTCCATTCTCCCTGTCTTCCTGCAGGTCCGGGCCCCTTCCCCGGGGTCATCGACCTGTTTGGGGGTGCAGGGGGGCTGATTGAGTTCCGGGCGGGGCTCTTGGCCAGCCGAGGCTTTGCCGTGCTGGCCCTTGCCTTCTTTGCCTATGACGACCTGCCCCGAGTCCTGGCCCAGCTGGACCTGGAATATTTTGAGGAAGCGGCAGAGCTGCTCCTCCGGCATCCCAAGGTGAGTCCTGGAGGGTAGAGAAACGCACCTGGGAGCCAGGATGTGCTGGGGATTGGGGGCAGCCTGGTGAGCAGGACGTCCAGGTGACCAGGAATTGTTTTGGGGACATCCTCATCCTGGTGGGCGGGAGCTCCAGGTGAACAGGGATTAATGTCCCAGGGTTGTCCCATGCACCAGGGACTGGGGATATCCCAGTGAGTGAGATGTCCTGGTGGCTGGGGATATCCCATGAGGACATCCTTGTCCGGGCACCCAGAGATGTCCCAGGGACTGGGGATATCCCAGAGAGTGGGAGGGATGTCCTGGTGGCTGGGGATATCCCATGAGGACATCCTTGTCCAGGCACCTAGGGATGTCCCAGTAAATGTATTATCCCTGTGTATTATCCCATTTCCTCTTTTCCAGGTCCGAGGCCCTGGCCTGGGCGTGGTGGGCGTCTCCAAAGGTGCGGAGGTGGCTTTGGCCATGGCCACCTTCCTGCCACAGGTAGTGGCCACGGTGTGGATCAACGGTACAGCCTTCCTGCATGGAAACCCGCTGGTCTATAAGGAGCTCCGCATCCCTCCCATTCCCTACTACACCGAACGCCTCCTGTTCACTGATGTGGGAGCCATTGACAACTCGGCCGTCTTCTCAGACCCCCGGGACCCCGCCTACCGTGCCTCAGCCATCCCGGTGGAGAAGATCCGGGGAAAGGTTCTGTTTGTGGTGGGAGAGGCCGACCGGAGCATGAACAGCAAGCTCTTCGCCGAGCTGGCCCTGGCGCGGATGCCGCCGGAGAGCGGCCGGATCCTGTCCTATCCCGGTGCCGGGCATCTGATCGAGCCCCCCGGATCCCCCCTGTGCAGCAACTCCAGCATCCGGGGCACTCCCAAGCCGATGGCATGGGGGGGAGAGCCCCAGCCCCATGCCCGGGCCCAGGAACATTCCTGGCAGGAGATCCTGCAGTTCTTGGAGCACCACCTGGGGTCGGTTGCACCCATGAAGCTGTGAGGGGTGGGGAAAAAGGGGTTGGGGTCCCCGGGATTGTCGCTGGAGGGAATAAAGTGTCACTGGCTGCTCCTGCCCTGCGGCATGATGTGTGGGACAAAGATTGGACACAGATTTAGGAGATATTCTGGAGGTATTTGGGGGGATACATCAGGATATATATCGGACATGTGGGGTATATATTGGGTATATATCAGATATGTATTGGACATATATATATATATATAGGATATATATTGGATACATATGGAACATATATAGGATACAGAACAGACAGCTTAGACATATATTAGACATATATTTTACATATATAAAACATATTAGACAACACACACATACACACATATATATATAGGACATATATGGAGCACTTATAGAACATATGTTGGCCAAACATCAGCTCAGCTATGGCTCTGGGGACACACTGCTCTCTTTGCAGCTGCCCTCGCTTCCCAAGGAGGTTTGAGGGAATCACATCCAGCCCCTGGCTCCTCACGCACTCCCGCCAGGATCCCTGTGCTCCTGGGAGCTGGTGTGACCTCAGTGCCACACCAGGGACAGGGAGTGGCCGTGACCAGCACTCTGGGAAGGGTGGGGAGGGGTGATGCGGTTTAATCCACAGTAAAGAGAAATCCCAGAAGGGAAACTTGGGGAAGAGGAAGCAGCGGGAATGCACATGGAGGACTTTGGATTCCCTGTGGCACTGCCAGCAGGGCACAGCCAGGGTGCAGCAGGGATTTGGGGTAACTGGCTGATTTCCAGTCCCTGAGACACCTCTGGGGCCATGCCACTGTGTCCTCTGGTCCCATGGCTCTACTCCAGGAGTGGCATGTCCAGATGTCACTGCTGTTCCCACTGGCTCTGGGGAGATGGACACAGACCAGCCTTCTTCTTTCCCCCTGGATAACTTAATCCAGCTGGGCATCCCGCCCAGCACCAGTTCCATTTCCTGTTCACTGGGACAGTCTCCAAGTGTGGGATAAGCTTGGCTTGTCCCTGGTCACCATGACACAGCCACAGGAGGTGACCACAGGGCCAGGGCACTGAGGTCACTGTCGGCACGGGAGCGAGAAGCCCTGGGCAGAGCTCATCCCACAGGATCAGCTGATCCTGATCCCCCCCCGCATCCCAGCCACCCAGATATAAACCCACACCGCAGAGCCCCGTGCTCTGTCCGTGTCACCACCATGGGACAGAGCTGCTCCTTCCTCCTGCTCCTCTTCCTCCTGTCCCCGTGGCCCAGAGCCACCGTGGCATTCCTGCAGTACCGCCACGACTGCGGGGAGTTGGGAATGCAGCTCCTGGTCTTCCCGCCCCATGGCCGCACCGTCCGCTTCAAGGTTCTGGGTGAGTGGGGGAACTCCTTGGATCCCTTTGGGGTGCTGGATTTCTCTGGGATTCCCCCCAAACCTGGAGTATTCCATGGTGGTGCTATTCCAGTGGGATGAGCCCAATGGCTTGGATGAGCCGTTGGTGCTGCCTCGGGGGTTTCCATGCACCCGGATGTGTCACTTCCCCGTGCCCATGGTATCCCTCCAGATGAGTTTGGCTCCCGCTTTGACGTGGCCAACTGCTCCATCTGCCTGCACTGGCTGAGTTCCAGGGAGGACGGCTCCATCATCTTCTCCTCTGGCTACAAGGGCTGCCACGTCCTGTTCAAGGTGACTCTCCCGTCCCCTCCACGGCCCCCTCCAGCAGGATGGGGGTGACTGTCCCTCGTGTCCCCCCCTGCAGGAGAACCACTACGTCCTGCGGGTGCAGCTGGAGGAGCTGCTGTCCAGCGGGATGCCGGTCACCTCCCACGAGGTCAACATGACCTGCCCCAAGCCAGGTGGCTCTGAGATGATCCCAAATGGAAAAAACGAGCGGAACCGTGACGGCACAGTCCTGATCTCCCACACTGGCCTGCACCAGGTCTCTGAGGCCTCCCTTACCCTTACGGGATCCCAGTTCACATCCCAAGATCACTTGGAGCAGGTCCACACCGTGGGACGGTACCCGCCCAGCTCAGTGCTTCCGGGAATCCAGCACCATTCCAATCCAGCTCACTCGGGGCTTCTGTCCCAGCCTGGCGGGGTTCGTCCTGTCACCGGAATCCAGGGAACATTCATCCACCCGGGAGTGCAGCCCTCCCAGCTTGGGGGGCAGAGCCAGCCAGGGATCCTTCGCCCAGTGCTTGTATCCCAAAACCATCCCAGTTTGGAGCATCCCAGGGATCAGACTCAGCCAGGGCACCTGCATCCAACCTTTATATCCCAAAACCAGCCAGGGATGGTGCATCCTGGGGCTCAAAACCAACCAGGGATCCGCCCAGGGTCTGTATCCCAATACCAGCCTGGANGCTCAAAACCAACCAGGGATCCGCCCAGGGTCTGTATCCCAAAATCACCCCGGGGCTCAAAACCAACCAGGGATCCGCCCAGGGTCTGTATCCCAAAACCATCCTGGGGCTCAAAACCAACCAGGGATCCGCCCAGGGTCTGTATCCCAATACCAGCCTGGAGGTCAAAACCAACCAGGGCAACTTCGTCCAGGGTCTGTATTCCAAAACCATCCTGGGGGTCAAAACCAACCGGGGCAACTTCGTCCAGGGTCTGTATTCCAAAACCATCCTGGGGGTCAAAACCAACCAGGGATTCGCCCAGGGTTTGTATCCCACAATCAGCCTGGCTTGACCTCCACTGGTGCCCAGACTTCAGCAGGATTCCTGCGTCCGGGAGCTCAGCCCCCAAACCAGCCGGGAATATCCCATCCCAGTCATCACTCCAACTCCCACACTGGGCTGCTCCATCCTGTTCATTCCAGCCCGGCTTTGTTGCACCCAGGACTCTCATCCTGGCCAGGTTTCATCCGCCCTGGACTCCAGGCTCAGCCCCAGCCAGGCCTGGGGCGCCCAGGACTGCAGCCCCAGCCTGGAGTGCTGCATCCTGGGATTCACTCCCAGCCCAGCCTGCTGCAGTCCACAGCGCTCTCCTACTCCTCGGAAGGGGCAGGTGAGGTGGGAAGATGGGATGGAGGGATGCTGGGACAAAGGGAAATGGCCTCGAGGTTCTTTTCCAAACCACATTCCACGCTGTGTCCCCCCTCTGCTTGCCCCCAGGAACACAAGTGACAAGGGAGCAGTGCCAGGTGCCGGTGGGCCGGATGCCATGCGTGGCTCCACAGGGACAGGATGGATGCCTGCAGGCGGGATGCTGCTATGACGATATGGACCGTACCACACCCTGCTACTACAGGAATACCGGTAGGACACCCGGAGGTACATCCCAAAATCCCTCCCCGGTGCCGGGTGAGGGTGCTCAGAGTGATGGAGCCTCTCGGCGGTATCGCAGTCACCGTGCAGTGCCTGCTGGAGGGATATTTTGTCCTCGTGGTGCCGCGGGGAATGGCGTCCCTGCCGTACAACCTGGACAGCGTGCGGCTGGCCAGCAGCCAGGCAGGATGTGAACCCCTCCACGTGTCCGAGGCCTTCGTCATGTTCCGCTTCCCGGTCACCCACTGCGGCACCACCGTCCAGGTAGGGCGGGAGAACCCCGGAGAACCCCCGGGTGGGCATGGTGGGGTCACTTCAGGATAGAAGTGCCCCCAAGAGGCTCCCAGTCCCTCCAAAACTTCAGGATAAAGAACTCGCCCACACGCTGCCTCCTGCTTCAAATCCTGATCCATGTGTCCCCCAGGATGTTTCCCATTCCAGTGTTCCCTACACAGGTGGTCGAGGACAAGCTGATCTATGAGAACCAGCTGATCTCCACCATCGATGTCCAGGGATCCCCCCGTGGCTCCATCACTCGGGACAGCACCTACATGTAAGGGAAGAGGGTGGAAAAATCCAGGCAGGGAGCCTGGATTCCCCCTTGGATCAAACCAACCCTCACTCCTGCCACGTCCCCGGCAGTATCCCCACAATTTGGCCTGAGGGGGCTGATGGAGGATTTGGGAGTCTCCTACCTTTCTCTCCTTCTTTTCTCCAGTCTCCATGCTCGGTGCATCTACAATTCCAGCGACCTCCTTCCCTTGGGAGTGGAGGTGGCCGTGCCCCCCACAGCCACCCCCCTGGCCATGCCAGGCCCGCTGGGGCTCCAGCTGCGGATCGCCACCGGTGAGTGCTCCCTATCCCCTTCCCTATGCCACTCCCCATCCCACTCAACCCCCTCCCAACATTCCCACAGATGAATCCTACAGCTCCTACCACCCTGTGGGTGACTTCCCCTTGGTGAGGGTGCTCCGGGACCCCATCTATGTGGAGGTCCGGCTGCTCCAGAAGACGGATCCCAATTTGGTGCTGGTGCTGCACCACTGCTGGGCTTCCCCTGGCTCCCATGCCACATCCCAGCCCCAGTGGCCCATCCTGGTGGAGGGGTGAGTGGAAAAGGACGGGAAGATGGAAGTGAAGGGGAGTAGGAGTCACTGTGCTGACACAGAATCCTTGTTTCCCACCCAGGTGTCCCTTCCAAGGAGACAACTACAGGACACGGCTGATTCCAATGGGTCCAGCCTCTCCGGAGCTGCCTTTCCCGAGCCACTACCAGCGCTTTGTCATCTCCACCTTCGCCTTTGTGGAGCCCCCCGGGATGGCTGTGCTGGAGGGGGAGGTGAGGGGGATCCCCCTGAACCCCTGTGTTGGGAATGCCTCAGTTTTGGGAATCCCTCAACCCAACACCCCCAAACCCACCTCAGCACTGACCCCGCTTCTGGCTACCCACAGCCTCTTCCCTGTTGGGAAGTTCACACTGCTTTTGGGGGGGTTCCTCAAGGCTTGGGGGTGCTTTTTAGGGGTCCCTTCAGGCCTGGGGACCCTCTTTGGGGATGCCCAGGTGACGCTGGCATTCCTGTGGCTCCCAGGTGTACATCTCCTGCAGTGCTTCCGTGTGCCACCTGGCCCAGCCAGAGCCCTGCCGGCCCTCCTGCCAGCTGGGAGTGCCCTCGCGTGAGTCTGGGAGCCTCCAGGGATTTGGGAAGACCTCTACGTGTCCCTCTCTTCCCAAACCAACCTGCTGTTCCCCACAGGAGCACGGAGGTCTCCAGGGGACAGGAGGAAAGGTGACAGCATGGGGACAGTCACATCCCAGGGATGCATCGTCATTCCTGAGGCTCTCAAGAGAGGGGGAACTCAGCAGAGAGGCTGAGGGGTGAGTGCCTTCTGCTCCCTACAAACCCCTTGCTCCCAAACACCCCTTCATCCCTCTAAGTCATCTCCTCCCCTTCTTCCTCCTCACAGCTCCAGCCTCTACGTGGATGCTATTGGATGTCTCTGGGAAAGATGGAAAAATAAAACTAGTGCAGAGCACGGCTCTAAGGGTGGTTTGTCCTTGGGAGGAAAGAGGGTCCCCCATCCCCATTCCCAAGCTGGCAGCAGCCAGAGCCCCTCAAATCCCACCTTGCTATACCACAGCCCTTCACAGGAGCCTTTTCCAGCTGGGATGACAGGGAATAATTCTTTATTTCCATACTGAAACTAAGTAACTGCTTACAAAACTGCACTCCCTTCCCTCCCTCCTTCCACACATACCGGCCTCAATCTTCCACCAGCACCGGGACTGGGGTTTTTTGTCAAACCAGTTACAAGCACAAAACAATCTAAAGGCGGAAAACACACAGAATTGGGAAAAAAACTAAACATAAATCCATGGAGCACGGGGAAGGCAATGTCCGACTTCTTTTGTGTTAACAGCTACAATAGGGGAGCTTGATAATCCCACCCACCTCCCACCCTGAATCCCAAAAAAATCCCAGCCCTACTTCCAGGGCTACAGGCTGTAGAACTTGAGGCTCCGATCCATGCCTGTGGAAGCAATGAACTTGGCATGGTGGCCAAAGGCCACTCCTGTAGTCAGTCCACTGTGCTCTGGGGATGGAAAAACAATCCACGGTCACAATTCGAGTGAATTTGCCCCATTCTCATCCCAGCCACTTCCATGATTCCCACAATCCCTCACCTGTGAAGTGGAGGATCTCCGTCCACTGCTTGCAGATGTAGATCTGGACATCGGTCCCACCCAGCGCCAGATAGGTCCCGCTCTGGTCGAAAATCAGGGATTTCACCTGCGGATAACAATCACAACAAGGCGCTGAAGAAGCTCCAAATGGCTTTTTTGGGACGTCACAACCCCTGGAGCAGAGAGGCCACGCGGGAAAAGGAACATCACGGACCTCGAAGTTGTTATCCAGCTGCAATGTCTTGAAGTTCTTGAGCTTCCTCAAATCCCAGAGCTTGACCGAGGAGTCGTCGGCTGCTGTGGCCAGGTAGTATCCGTTCTCAGAGAAGGCGATGCTGGTGATGGGGCCGGAGTGCCCCGGGAAATTGGCCACGTTGGTGCGTTCCTGGGGACAAGCAGGTCAAAGGAATCACAGCACTGGGATGTGGCATCGTTCCCAACTCACCCACACGGTCACAGTGCCACCAGCCTCTCTGGAGATGGAATCTTGGGATTTTTGGGGGGAAACTTCCAAAAACATTCCTCAAAGTCCTGCTCCTTGGACTGATCCCCAAAGCAAACTCAGATCCCGTCAAAGCCCTGTTCTCAACAGTCCTTACCTTCAGATCCCAGATCTTGATTTGGGAATCCATTGTTCCTGTCCCAAAAATGAGCCCGTCTGGGTGGAACTGGGCACAGGTGAGAGCTGCAGAGACAGTGGGAGAATCAGATGCTTGGGAACACTCAGAGGGCTGGGAAGACTCCCAAGAGGTTTGGGAAGATTTGGAAGGTTGGGAAGGCTCAAGACGGTAAGGGAGACTCAGAGGATTGGGAAGTTATGGGGAGTTGGGAGTATCCGGAGAATTGGGAACACTCAAAAAGGTTGATGAGATTGGAAGGGTTGGGAAGACTCATGAAGGTTGGGAAGGCTACCAAGATCCCTCCAAAGGAGTTCCCATGAACTCCAGGAGCTAAGGGATGCCCAGAATGGCTTACCACATCCAGAGCTCTCATCCGTCACCTTGGTGAGGACACGGCCCGTCTGGATATCCGAGAAAGCCCAGTACTGGGAGAGAGGAAGAGCGTTGGACACGGAAGGGGTGGGAAGCAAAGCTGGGATCTGTGGGATGGGGAGGAATTCACCTGGTCATCCGAGGAGCTGAGCAGGTAATCACCCGTGGCGTGGAGGCTGAGCCCGGTCACGGAGCCCTCGTGGGCACGGACCACCTGGACGCAGGAGGCGTTGGGAACGGACCAGATACGGATTGTGGCATCGGGAGAAGCCGAGAACACCAAGTCCTACACAAGGACAACACCAGAAGGTTCACAAGGGAAGAATCCACCTTGCCCAGAGCTCCTGGCAGGAGATTCCCTCAGAGTAGGGTCCTGATATCCAGATTCGAGGCGTCCTTGAAGTGATGGAAAAGCCAGACGCACCTGGGATGGGTGGAAGACGACGCTGGTGACCTTCTTGGTGTGGCCCTTGAGCGTGGCCAGGATCTGCTCCGAGCTCTTGTCGAACACAATGACATTTTTGTCGGCTCCACCTGGAAAACCGAGCAGGAAGTGCTGGGATGGGAGTGGGGGGCCAGCCAACTCCAAGTCCACATGCCTTATGGCCCTTTTCCCCCTTCAAATTCCCAAAAACACAGAGAAAGAAACCCACCCCCACACGAGAAATCCCCAGGAAAGCTCCCTTACCAGTGAGGATCTTGTTGGTGTCGGAAGGACACAGATCCAAGGCAAGAATTCCTGGGATGCTGGCGCTGTGCAGCCCCTGTGCGAGGGAGGAGAACCCCAAATCAATGCCACAAGCAGCAAAACATTCCCAAACAAATCCAAGAAGCGATTCCCAGCTCCACGTGGGAGTTTCCCTCTGTCTTTTCCCATCCCAGCACTCACCACATGCGAGGCCACCTGCCGGTACTTGCTGAGCTCCTCCGGCTTCACCAGCTCCTCTGGGACTGTCTTGCCCCTCTGGAAGAAACAGGAATAAACATCAGCCTTTGCTGGTGCACGGCACATCCTATCTCCCTCAAAATCCTTGGATAAGGCCACTCACCTTCTTACGCTCCGTGGTCAGCACCGTCGCCTTGTCTTGGAGCTGGAAAACAAGAGGAGTGTGGGCACAGAGCGGGAATTCTGTGACGCGAAAAGGGAGAGTGGAACACGGAGAACACTGCCCTTACCTTCTGGATGATCTCCGGGGTCATTCCCGCCAGCTCTCCCAGATCCATGGCCTCGCCAGCACCCTGCATAGCACAGAGGGAAGGGACACGCAGAGAGGGAATTTGGGTGCAAGGCGTGGGAAAAGGGTTGGGATGAGAGGGAAAAGGGCCGGGATGGGGAGCAGGGACAACTCACGGCCACGTTGGGCTGCGCTGATGGCACCGCCTGGGGCACGATGAGCCCAGCCTGAGGCTTCAGCGTGGCCAGAGCTGCAAAAACACCACAAGTTCAACAGAAAACCGGGACAAAGCCCGGCTTCCCGAGCGCCCCTTCCCGGGAATACTGCGCGCCCGCATCACCTTCTCTGGCGGCGGTGACCTCCTTGGTGAGGCGGGCGATGACCCTGCAGGCGGCATCGTGCTGGTACAGGGCATGGGACAGCTCTTGGCGCGTGGTCTGCAGCTGCTGGCGCAGCGTGAAGCTGTGTAACATCACGGCGTCCTGCCGGGAAGCGCCACCGTCAGCCCCCACACGACGGCGGGATCCCTGCCCCCGGCAGCGCCCCCGGCAGCGCCCCCGGCACTCACCCACTCGTCCTGCAGGGCCTTCAGGATGGCCGGGATGCTGGTGGCCGAGGGGGGTTTGGGGCGGATGGGGTGGGCGACTGGAAGAAAGATGGAAACATCATCCACGTCCTCAACATCCCTGTAAATCCCCGCTCTCCCAGCCCTTGCCTTTCCCGTTTCATCCTCCCTCCCTGACCCCTCCCTTTCCCAGCCTCCACAGCTGAGTTTGGCATCTCACCCCCAAAACCTCGGGCACCGCCATTCCCGACCCCCGGGGGAGCCGCTTTTCCCGGGAGAACCCTTTCCATGCCCGATCCCGGCAGGCACCTTTGATGTCGATGAGCTGCTCCTCGGACAGGGGCTGGTTGTTGACAGGGTCGGTGCCGTTCTCCGCGATGTATTTCTCGATCAGCCGCCGCTCGTACACGTGGTTGGACACCGGCGACACACACGGGTGCTCCGGGACCTCGTTGGAAACTGCAAAAGGGGAAAAGGGAAGGATAGGATGGGAACGGGAATGGGAACGGGGCTTTGGGAACCCCCTGCCCGGTGATCCCGGGTAGCGCTCCTCGCCCCCGGCCACCCGCGGCCGCTCTCTCTCCGCACTCACTGGAGCAGATGAGCGCCATGGCGGAGGCCGGGCGGTCGCGGCGCTCCGGTTACGGCCCCGCTGCCCTTCCGAGGCTGTTTCCGGTTCTCCTTTCCGGTCTGGGGGGGGTTGTCGGTTCCGGTTCCGGTTGGCGCGCGCGGCTCCCGCGCCGCTCCCGAGCGCTCACGCGGGCGCCGCCGCCGCCGGAACCGGAAGCGCTCCCGGCATTCCCCGGCTCCCCCTGCCGGCGGGAACAGTGCTTCCCGGCGTGCACCGCGCGCCTCCGCCCGCCTCCGGGCGTTGCCATGGTGAGCGCGTTCCCGGCATGACCCGCGGCGGCCCCGGGGACTACAG
>VZTB01013641.1:67781-82196 GCA_013397245.1 Thryothorus ludovicianus | reverse complement strand
AGTGGGGGGAATTGGGTGGGGCTGGGCACGCTGGGATTGGGGAGATCCCGGGGGGACTGGGGAGGAGTGGGGGTCACGGGTTGTCTTGGGGGTGGCAGTGGTGGCTGTGTACCATCCCGGAGCACCCCGGTCCCTCCCTTGGGTAGGGGTGCCCCCCCCTTCCCAGCCCGGCCCAGTGCCCTTGGCTGTGTCCAGCTGACTCTGGTCTGTCCCAAAAATAGCCGGGACACCCAGGCCTGTGCTGAGGGGGGGAATGCAACTGGACTGTGGGGCCTCCACCCTCCCCTCCTGCTTGGGGGACCCCAAAACCAGCAAGTGGGCCCCAAACCCAGCAGGGTTTTCTCCTCCCAGCACCCCAACCTCTCTCTTTCCCCACAGATCCCAGGTTCTAGCATGGAGAGTGCCGTGGGACACCATGCTCTGCTGGCCCTGTTGCTGTGGATCCCATTCCTTGTGGGGTCAGTGGGGGACGAAGCCAAGGATGGCCAGGAGGGATTCCGGAGACACACCACCACCTCTGATGACCTGCTGCTCCGGATGGGAATATCCACTTGGGACACCCTGGAAAACTGGGTGGGACCCCAGCCCCTGAGGATGGTGGCAGAGGTGGGATCCTGATTCCCGGACCTTCCCTGGAGTCCCTTGTGCGGGGACATGGGGGTCTATGCCTCTCTTTTCCCACACCCTTGTCCCATCTTTCCTTGCAGAGCCTCTCCAGCACCCTCTGGATCATTTCCTCTGGAATCTCAGTAGCCCTGACCACGCTCTGTGGGATCCTGGGGGATCTCCTGGCCGCTTTCAGCATCAACGGTGAGTGGGGATTCACCCCGTGGGATGGCTCCGGCCCCCATTCCTGGTGCCAGTGTCAGCCCTGACTCCCAGATCCGTTCCCAGGCCACCGGCTGGTCCGAGCAGCAGCACTGGCTCCCGGAGAAGTCGAGAGGGTTCTCCTGTGGGCAGTGGCCGCCCTGGTAGGATCCTGGGTGCTATCCCGGCTTCGAGCGCTGCTGCTCCCGCTGCTCCGTGGAGTGAAGCTTTTCTTTTTCCTCGGAGCCTTCCTGCACGTGGCTGCTTCCCAGGAGAGCCCCACGGTGCAGGCGGGAATGCTGCTTGGCCTGTGGGTGCTCTACGCCCTCCTGGGCAGCCTGGTGGCATCCCCAGATCCCAGCACCCGGCTGGATGCGGCCGTGCGGAACCTGGAGTGGAAGGTGGAGGAGCTGCGGCGGCGCCAGAAGTTTGGGGGGCCCCGGAACCGGGAGGATTGAGCCCCCCTAAAGCTTCCCCAGAGCTTGGCTCCCGCATCCCAAGCATGTGCCTTCCTGCTCCGCTGAACCCCCCGCACCCCGTCCTCTCTTTCCTGGTTCTCCCAGGGGTCCTGGGAGCTCCCCATCCCTCTGGGAGCTCCCCAAAATCAGGAGCTGTGCCTTGCCACACATGCCACAAGTGCCTTCACCCCAAAAGCCTCCACGAGCCCCAAATGTGGGAGAAGAGCTCCCACATTCCCTGCTCGCCGGGGATGTCGTCCCAGCCCAGCCAGCTTGGGGTGCCCATTCCCCATCCCGGGGGCTATGCTTGTTTTGGGGTGCCCCCAATGTCAGGTTTTGGGTTCTAAGCTGCTTTTTAAACGGTTTTGATAACGTGGTTTGGAATAAAGATGGATTTATCCAGCCTGGGCCTGCTGTTTTCCCATGGGAAGGGGGTCAGGTTCAGACCCAGCGCCCCCAGTCCATTCAAGGTGGGAAGGGAGGAGGAGGAAGAAAAGGAGGAGGGTGTTTTATCCATGCCAGGATCCCACCACCCTCCAGCTGTTCCTGCTCTGCTTCCCGCTTGCTCCGTGCCCCTGGCCATGGATGTCCTTGTCCTTCCCAGTACCCCTGGTAGAACAGGGAAAGATGGATGGCAGCTGGGGGAAGAATTTCCACCCTCCTGCCCTGCTCTAGTGGTCTCCGTGTGGCCTGGAGTGTCCGGTGCTGGGTGGGGATGGGAATGGGATGAGGAGCAGGGTTTGGGACGGGGTGAGGAAGAGGAGCAGACGTGGGGACCGGGATTGGGATGAGGATGAGAATGGGGAGCAGGGATAGTAATGGGGAACGGAGTGAGGATGAGAAAGGGGAGCAGGAGGGGAAGCAGGGCCGCGAATGGGGATTGGGGTGGGATGTGGCTCAGGCTGTGGGGCAGAAGCCAGAGCACCGGGCACGGCCGGGCTTTAGGACCCAGCGGGACGAGGCGGCGCGGTGCCGGTCCCGCCCCGGCCCCATTGTCTGGGCGCGGGGGCGGAGAGACGGGAGGCACCGGCGGAGCGACGGGAGGCACCGGCAGCACCGGCACCGGCGGCACCGGCGGACGGACCGAGCCCCCCGGCCATGGCCCCGGCGCCCTGGCTGGCGCTGCTGGCCGCCGCCCTGCTCTGCGCCCCGGGTGAGTGGGAACGGCACCGAGAATGGCAACGGGAACGGCAGCTGGCACCGGGAACGGCACTGGGCACCGGCGCCTACCCCGGCCCCGCTCCGCACCTCTCCCGCCGTCTTGCCGGGATCCGCTCCCGCGTGGTCTCGCAAACCGGGTCCATTCTCCCCTTTCCCCACGTTCGGGGTCCCTCCGTTCCGCCGGGAGCCGGGGCGACCTCACCCCCTCCTCCTCCTCCTTCCTCGCGTTCTCTGGGATCCACGTTCCCCATTCCGCGGGGATCCGTGCTCACTGCACTGCTTGGAATCCCGAGGGGGTCACCTGGGGAACGTGGGATCCGCTGGGATCTCGAGGGGGAATCTCCTCCCAATCCCCACGGATACCCGCCGCCCGAGGGACTCCCCTTTGCCCCCGGATCCCGGGATCTGCCTCACCTCTCTCCCTGCACACCCAATCGCCCAGGTGGGCTCAGTTCCTAGCTATGAGGGAGCCCTGCCTGGGCATCCAGGTAGGATCTGCTCCCTGTGATGAGGGATCCCTTTGATCATGGCACCACGAGCCTGGATCCCACCCTGTAGGACACGGTTCCAACCCTCTCCCCACTGGGGAATGCATTCCCATGGGGAACAGCCGGGACTAGGGGAACAGAGTGCACCCCCCCAGTCCTCATGCAGGGATAACCTCGGGATGGGATAACCCTGGGATGGAGCAACCATAGCAGGGGTGACCTCAGAATGCGGTGGCCCCTGCAAGGGGTCATCCTGTGTGCTGCCACAAAGGTGGGCACAAAGACTCCCACTTGCCACCCCTGCGCACCCCGTTCCCGCTGTGTCCCTGAGGGTTGTGACACATCCTTGGCCTTGCAGTGAGGGGTGACAGGGAGCCCCTGGATCCCGTGTTCCTGCCGGTGGAGCTGGAGGTCCTTGGGGTGCCTGAGTCCTACCGGCTGCAGCGGGTGGATCAGGATGTGGCTCCCAACTCTTCCCTGCACACCCGCTCCGAGACATACCTGCTGCTTCATGGCAGATCCCAGCCCCTGGTCCAGGCCACCTACCCGCCGTACAGCATCCGCCAGGTAACCGGGACTCCTGTGTCCCCTGGGCCACCCCATGGTGACACAGCCCCCACCACCATCCTGGTGTCCTTACAGGAGGTGTCCATGGAGAGCCCCCCTGGCTCAGCAGCTTGGGCCATCCGTGCCGTGTCCCTGGAGAGCTCTGTGTCCCCTGCCGAGCCCGTGGCTCGTGTCCTCTTCCATCTGTATGGGCCTGACTGGATGCCTGGGAAGCAGGATCATGCTGAGGACTGGGACCACCCTGGGGTCCAGGAGCACCCCAGGAATCGGGATCACCCTGAGCAGTGGGACCACCATGGAGTCTGGGATCACCCCAAGGACCAGGATCACCCCAAAGACCGGCACCACCCTGGGATCCACGATCACCCCAAGAATTGGGACCACCACAAAGACCGGGACCACCCTGGGATCCACGATCACCCCAAGAACTGGGACCACCACAAAGACCGGGACCACCCTGGGATCCACAATCACCCCAAGAATTGGGACCACCACAAAGACCGGGACCACCGTGAGCAGCAGGACCACCCTGGGAACTGGGATTCTTCAAGGGATTGGGATCACTCCAGAGCTCAGGATCTCCCCTGTGTCACCCTCCACGCTCATCACCGTGGCCGGGTAGCCCGGGGAACCTGTCACCTGCAGGTCAGTGCCACCCTGGGGACCCTGGAGACCCACAGCTCCCCCTCAGCCTAATCCTAGGGCCCCCTTTCCTCTGCAGGCCCCACTGGGCGTGTGCGTGGTGGAGCTGGAGATCCCTCCACACTGGTTCTCCCTGGGATCCCTCCATTCCCACTGGAGCCGCCGTCGGGATTCCGACCCTATGGAGCCTCCAGAGCGCCCAGAACCGGCTGAGCTGCGCTACAGCGTGGGGGAGTGCGGGGGTCGGGAGCGGGACACTCCCAGATTCTTGGGAATGCTGGAGCTGTGGGCAGGAGAGCCAGAGCGGTGGCAGGAGGTGCGGCTGGACGAGAAGGTGCTGCTACATGTCCCCAATGTCCCTCTGCGGCCCGGGCAGAGCTTCACGGCCACCATTGCCCTGCACCACAACTTCACTGCTGACAGCCTGACCCTGAGGTGAGAGCGGGGACAACGGGGACACCGGCAAAATGTGGGACACTGTGTGACACTCTGTGAAAGTGTGTGGAAGTGTGTGACTGTGAGTGACACCATGTGACTGTGAGTGACACACCGTGACAATTATTTACACTGTGTGACAGTTAGTGACATTGTGTGACAGTCTGTGACATTGTGTGGCAATTTGTGGCAATATGTGACACTATGTGACAACATTTGAGACCATGTGCACTGAGGGGCATCCTGTGACAGTGTGATCGTGACACTGTGTGACACCATCTGATACCAGCTGGCAGGATCTGACACTGTACGACATTGTGTGACAATGAGTGACACCGTGTGACTGTGAATGACAATGTGACACCATTTGACACCATTCTGACAGTGACTGGCACTGTGTGACATGTTGTGACAGTGAGGGACACCATGTGATTATGAGTGACACTGTGGGACCCTGTCTGACACCACCTGACATTGTGTGACATTGCAGTGATGCTGTTTAACACTATCTGACATTGTTTAACACTGTGTGACACCTTTTGACACTGTGCGACTGCTAATGACACTGTGTGACACCATGTGACTCTTTGTGACTCTTGTGTCCTGGCAGGATCAAGGCCAAGAAGGGCCTGGAGGTGGTGTCTGCCCGTCCCACAACTCCCAGCACCTGGAGCGTGCACTTGGAGCGTTCCCGCAGTCCCAAGCACTCCACAGCCGTGGTGACATGCCGCCGGCTCGGGGACATCCCTGCCATCCCTGACAGCTCTAGGTAGGGAATATCCCAACACCCCCATCCCAGTGGGAATTACGGGTTGTTCCACCCTGATCCTGGTGTGCTGCCGCAGGGTGTCCAAGCCGGCCGCATTCCTGCACCTGGATGTGGCGGTGGAAAATGGGACAGGGGGACTGGCGCAGGCGCGGCCCCTCACGTGGCAGGTGGAGTATCCCGGCCAGGATCCCGAGGCGCAGAAGGACAAACTGGTCTGGGAAATCCAGGTGTTAGAGAGGGATGTCCGTGCCCTCGTCCCGCTGGTGCAGGTGGGTGTCCCCATCCCCCTCCAGCCCTCCATCCCATGCGAAGTGTCTCCTGATCCCACTGTGCTTCCAGGAGCTGGAGATCCTGAACACAGCGCCCCTGACTGGGATCCCCCGTGCTATCCCGGTGAAACTGGTGGCTGTGGAAGCAGGGGGTGGAGTGTCCGAGCTCACAGATCCTGTAGGATGCGAATCCGCTGACAAGCAGGTGCTGCAGGTGAGTCCTGTTATCCCCTTGTTATCCTGCCTCACCCTGGGAGATTCCCAAGGAATTCCATGTGCTGTTGCAGGTGTCGGATTCCTGCGACCTGGTGTTTGTGGGGGGCAAGGAGAGCCGAGGGGCGCGGGGGGCCCGTGTGGATTTCTGGGTGCGCCGGTTGCGGGCAGAGCTGAGCTTCTCCGTCTGGGCTCCGCTGCTCCCTCTCCGTGTCCAGCTGGGAGACCCCATTCTGGAGCAGCTCCGTGGCTGGAGAGTGCCCGGTGGGCCTGACAGGTGAGGCCTACAGAATGGGATGGTGGGAAAAGGGGGAGACAGGAATGGGGCTGAGACCTGACGTGTGGGGATGCATCAGTGAGCCCCTAACACACTCCAGTGTCCTGGGATCCTTGTCACCCTGTCCTACAATCCCTGCTCCCCTGCCCCTGGGGAACCCCTTATCACCCCATTGTGGGACTCTTGTCACCCTGTCCCCAGTGCCGTGGTGGAGTCCGAGGACCCCGCGGAGGAGCTGGAGCGGCGGGCACGGGGCTGCCGGCCCCAGTTCCAGCGCACGGGGCTTCGTGTCCTCGCACACTTTGTGGCCCACCCCCTGGACGGTGGCCGCCACCTGTCCTACCTGCCCAGCCCTGAGTGGCTTCTGGATGTCACCCACCTGGTGGCTGCTCAGACCCGTGTCCAGGACCCCCGCGTGGCCTCGCTGGAAGCGGGGGCCGTGGTGGTGGGCCGGGAGCCTGGAGTCACCTCTGTAGAGGTAAATGGAGGTTGTTTGTGGGGAATTTGGGGGATCCTGGGGAGATTTGTGGGTGTGGGAAGGTTGCATGGATGGAGCTGTGGGGCTGGAAATGATCCCAGTGGGAGCTGGGCAGGATATAGGGAGGGAAGGAGGGAACTGAGGGGCTGAAGGGGCTGGCACAGGATGGGAAGAGGAAACAGTGGCCATGAGGAATGTTGAGGGACTCACAAGCTGCTTCCAGGTGCGCTCCCCGCTCTCCAACTCCATCCTGGGGGAGCAGACGCTGGTGGTTTCTGAGGAGAAGGTGACAGTGACAGAACTCCGAGCCCAGGTGGTGGCTGGGCTCTCCTTATCCCTGCAGATAGAGCCGGATCATCCTGGCGTGGTCGTCGCCACTGCCCTGGGGACACCCACGCTACGGGCCCTCAAGCAGGTGAGACGGGTGGGCGGGTCACCCCAATCTTCCCAATGTCCCCCAAACCTCTGCCATCCCGCTTGTCATTCCACCAGGAAGCGACACTGTCCATCTGGTTGTCCTTCTCTGACCACACACTGGCCCCCTTGGAGCTCTACGGGTGGCACAACATGGCCTTGACTGTGACATCCCTTGACCGCGCCGTCGCCACCGTCAGGGGGTCCCCTGGGGTCCCCACTGCCCACCCGTGGGTGGTGGCCGAGGGGCCAGGCCGGGGGGCACTGCTCCAGCTCAGCCTGCACCCCCCGGATCCGTGCCGCCGTGGCCGGCACCGCACGGCCGCCCTGGCCACCGGCACTGCCTGGCTCGAGGTGGGGGTCCCTTCCCCCGGGAGCCCCCGGCCCTTCCCGCGGGCTGAGGGCGCCATGTCTGGGGAAGCGGTGACCGTGGGACAGAGGGACCCTGCGGGCGTGGGGCCAGCAGCCACCAAGCTCCAGGGGTCTTCCTCGGAGGAGGATGAGGAGGAAGGCTACGGACACAACCGTGCCGGCATGGAAGGGGGGGAGGAGGAGGAAGAGGAGGAGGAGATGGTGAAGGCTCCGGAGCGGGTGACTGACCTGGAAATTGGGATGTATGTGCTCCTGGGAGTCTTCTGCCTCGCCATCTTCATCTTCCTCGTCAACTGCATCTTCTTCGTGCTCCGGTACCAGCAGAAGGAGCTGCCCGAGCCAGGTGGGGCCCCCTCAGCCCCACAACCCCACAACTGGGTCTGGCTGGGCACTGACCAGGAAGAGCTGAGCCAGCAGCTGGATCGGTCGCAGCTGGATCGCAGGCAGCCGGAAGCCCCGGCATCCTCGGGCCCTCCCTGTAGCTGCGGGGGGCCCCCGGGCTCCGGTGAGGACGGGGCTCCCTCCGGCTGCCCGGTCCCCGGAGCGCCGCCGCCCCGCAAGGAGGGATCGGCTCCAGGGGGCGGCCGAAGGAAGCGGGTGGAGTTTGTCACCTTCGGCCCCCCCCGCGTCCCCGAGGAGCCCCCCTCGGCCGACTCCCATGTCCAGTCCATCCTGGTGGCCAGCGAGGACGACATCCGCTGGGTATGCGAGGACATGGGGCTGCGGGATCCCGAGGAGATCCGGAGCTACATGGAGAGAATCCGCGGCAGCTCCTGACCCCGAGGGGGCGACTCCCGGACCCCCCCAATTCCCGGGCAAACCAGTAAGGGCCCGACCTCCTCCCCGTGCCGTGCTGGGGGGACGCCGACCCCCCTTCCCAGAGGGATGTGCCGGGGACCACTGGTGGCCTCCTGGGACCACCCCGAAGCGCCCACAGAGGGTGAGAGGGGGGTCTCCCAGCCCTGTCCTTACGGGGGCTGGATCCCGGCGGCACCGGGGAGGAATTTGGGATGCTCTTACTGCTTTGGGTCTCATTGCGACATGGTGTTCATAGTGGTGATGATGATGGTGGTGATGATTCCTGTGGTCTGATCCCGGGGAGGATCCTGTGTCCCCCCCACCTTCACCCCGGCCACGCATCCGTTTTGTACACATTTTTTATCGGGAACGCCCGGGAAGGGGCTGCCAGGGGCTGGTATTTATGGAAAATTTTTAATTCTGACGTTGTTACAAAAATAAAGTATTTAAAAAAACAAAATTGGGATTCCCCTCTGAGCCGTCTCCTCTGATCCCAACACCAGGTCCCACCCTTCACCCGTGGCAATGCCAGGCTCCTGGAAATGGGCACATGCCCTTGAACTTGGCTCCACGTGGGAGCTGGTCACGGGATTGGTTCCAGGACTGGGTCTGGCTGTGGCCCAACTGGAGTCACCTTGGGATAAGGGATCTCCTTCCTCCCTCTCCTGCCATCCTCCTCCTCCACCTTTCCAACCCCAACTGGTACTGCATGTCCCCATGGCTGGTCCCTGACATTCTTAAATGTCCAGCACCTCCCTTTATTAGGGGTGCCATGGGAATTCCCACTCTTCCAGCTTCGCAGTAAGTCCCAGCAATCCCAAGACACCCTGGGTAAAAGCAGATCTCCCACCCTATCACCCTGCTCCCAGCTTCCCCAAACTTCCCAAAACCCTGCTGAGATGGGGTGACTGGAGTCCTGCCCCCCCTTCCCATAATCCTGAGACCCCAGGTGTTTAGCTGGATCCCATCCCTCACCCACAGTGGAGATCAACATCTCCTGGGACGCCTCACCTCCCACCCACGGAAATTCCAGCCCTACTCCTCACCTGATATTCCTGGAGGGTCCTGGGGTGATCCTGCATGTCCTGGGAGACGCTCAGGATGTGGAGCTGCAGGTATCCTTGACTCCAAAAAACAGGGAGAAGAGGGGGACTTCATGACCCCACAGATGTCCCAGAGCTCGGCACACCCGAGTCTCCCCCATGCCCCCACCCCAAATCCACGACCTGGTGGCACAAACAAGATGCAGATCACGACGGCTCCACCAGATCTGTGTCCCCTGGGGTGGGAGCACCAGATCCACAAGGCTCCCCTGCCCCGGAGGGTGCCCGGGGTCCCCAAAACCCTGTTTCCTCCTGGCCAGGGCAGGATGGAGCCAGCCCATCACCCTCCTCCACCCTGTAGCACTGAGTCGGCTTCCTGCCCTCTGCCACACTCCCGGAGCTGCCAGAGCGTGGGGACACGGCCAAGCCATGTCCCCAAGCTGCTGAGGGAGGGACCCCCTGAATCCCAGATCCATGAATTCCATGGGGCTGCCCCGCTGATGGGATGGGGGGGCTCTGCCTGCTCTTGGTAGCTCTTTCTGCTGTGGCACTTGCACAAGGTATGTCACTGTCCCCATCCTGGCCCTTGCTGTCGCTCTCTTGGGACCTTGGGGTGGTGGAGCCACAGATTTGGGGGTTGGGGACCTGCCATCTCCTGGGGATGGGAGCATTGGGGGTCCTGGGGGGTCCCCAACAGGGGTGTCAGTGGTGGAGGATGCTTCCCCCTCAACCCACTGAGATGGAAGGAAAGGGATGCCCTGAAAGGGTATCTTAAAGCTTGGGGATCCTCCTAAGGGCTAAGGCCCCCTTGGATTTCCCCAAAAGCACCTTGGGAACCCCTAAAAGGGGACCCTAATCCCTAAAAGGTCTTGGAGCCATGCCACCTACAGTTCCTTTGGGAAAGAGGTGAGACTCAGGGCCTGAAGCCCATCCTGTCTCTCATGTAGCCCCCTGGATGGTTTTGGGACGTGATGCCACCTGTCCCACCCCCCACCCTCGTAGGATTTGGGATGGTTTGGCTGCCAAAATGTCTGCCAGGAGCTGCTTCAAGGCCTCCAGTCAATCAGGAAATGGCCCCATCACCACATTTCCGCCTTTCTTACACCTCTGTTCCCACCTGGAGCAGCTCATTCCCACCTTCTCCCCTCATCCCTGGCCTTTACCTTGAACGTTTTAATTCCAATCCACTCCCCACCAGCTCTGGTGTCTCTTCCCAGGATTCCCACCCATGCAGCCCCCTGGATGCCTCACTTCTGGGGCTGAATCCTTCCCCCTGGAGGAGCCAAATGGGGCATTTTTAGGGATAACGGGCTCATCACTCACCTGTGGCTCTGGAATGGGTGTGGGCAGGAGGGTACAGGCAGGTCCAGCCCCTCTATGTCCGCAGGGATGAACCGGAAGGTGGGAACAACACAGATGCAAGATGACATCTCAAATTTCAGCTCTTCCACCACTCAGTCATGTCCCAGGATTCCTGTATTTAAGGCCAAATTCTCCCATCATATCCCATACCAGGACATAGTTCTGAGAAACATCCAGGGGCACACAGGGATTGATTTTTGGGACGCAACAGCTCTGTGAGCGCTTTGCTGGAGTCTGGGGGATTTCCCACTGTGCCATTCACTGCTGGGAGAATCCTCCTGGCCACATTTTGGTGGGTTTGGGATGTACCCCTCCAAACTGGGAATGCTGGGGGGGGGGGGGGCTTAGCCCCTCATCCCTCTTCCTTTTCTTCCCACAGTCCCCACAGAAATGACAGGACCTCCCAGTACTCCAACTGGGAATGCCTCAGTGACAGCGGGTGAGTGTGGGAGGGTGAGGGATGTCCTTACACCCACTTTTTGGGATTCTGGAACAATGCCAGGTCACCCTTCCCGCTGCATCTCTCAGGTCCCAGAGCGCTCCGGCTGGCAGGCGGCCGGAGCCACTGCGAGGGCCGGGTGGAGCTGGAGCAGGAGGGGACATGGGGGACAGTGTGTGATGATGGCTGGGACATTCCTGACGCCGACGTCGTGTGCCGCCAACTCCAGTGTGGCCACGCCGTGAGAGCCCATGGCAAAGCCACCTTCGGCCGTGGACATGGCCCCATCCTCCGGGATGAGGTGGGATGTGAGGGACACGAGCGGGACCTTTGGGAATGTCCGGCAGCGCCGGAGCACGACTGCAGCCACAAGGAGGACGCCGGCGTGGTTTGCTCAGGTGGGTTTGGAATATTCTGGAGCCGGGGATGTGGATGGTGAATCCTCATTTCTATGCCCTTCCCGCAGAGCACCAGGAGTGGCGGCTCTCCGGGGGCCGGGATGGATGCGCCGGCAGGGTGGAGGTGTTTTTCCGTGGCACTTGGAGCACGGTGTGTAACAGCACCTGGTACGAGACGGAGGCCATGGTGCTGTGCCGGACGCTGGGATGCGGGGATGCGCTCCAGCGGCTTTCCTTCAGACACACGCTTCCCGGGAAGATGGTGTACATGTGTGAGAGCCTGGAGCCCTCGCTGGCACAGTGCCGCTGGACCTTCAATAAATCCGCTCCGTGTTACCAGTCCTGGGCTGCTGGGGTCATCTGCAACGGTACCGGATCCTTCCCACTGGGATTTGAGGCACGGCCTGGGTCCTGCCTCTCCCAAGCATCTCCCAAGATTTCTGTTCCCGCCCTTTCCAGGCTCACAGGGTTTGGAGACACCAACGCCCACGCCTGAGGAGACGCCCAGGAATGTCACTGTCCTGCACGGTGAGTGTCTGAGCCCTCGGCCATTCCCTGGAATCAGGGCAAAATTCCCAGGAAGAAAGATGTACATGGGATGAGCTGTGTCCATTCTCAGTCCCAGCTGAGGAGGGGACCCCAGCCTTGGTGACACCACCACAGGACAGTCTCCTCTTCGTCCTGTGCCTGGTGCTGGCAGCGCTGCTCCTGCTCTCTGTGCTGGCCTTTTCTGTCGCCCTGCTGAGGCTGAGGAAGAGGAGCGGTAAGGAATTCTGGATCTGGACATGGAATTGGGTCACAATCCCCACTTTTTGGGCTCAGCTCAGCCATGGAGTGGATGTATCCCCTTGTCCCCACAGCCAAATCCTCCTTGGGAATATCCACATCTGTCCTGGTGACCCACAGCTCCCAGAGCCCCGGTGCACCCTCTGGGATCCCCAACGACTACAGGGAGACTCCCACCAGCCTTCCCAAAAGATCAGGTGGGTCTGGCAGGTCCCTCTAGGAGCTATGGCGCCAGAAGTCTCAGCTGGTGAGAGATGCCACATCCCCTTGTCACCCCCTAGACTGTCTGGTCACAGCCATTTCCAAGGATTCTGACTCCGACTCGGAATATTATGATTTCAGCAGCAAGCCTCCCGTCGCCCTGTCCACTTTCTACAGTGAGCATCCCACGTTCTCTGGGATCCCTGACACCCTGTCCTGGGATCCCTGTCACCCAGGATGTTCCCACCTCTCTCTCTTTCCCACAGACTCCCTGCGCCAGCATTCAAGGGAGGATCTTCCCCCTCTGAGACCCAGCCAGGACAGGATAGAGCCATTCCCCGAGGAAGGTATAACACAAGGGAGGCCCATCCCATGGATGGGAGGGTGGCCACCCCCTTTTCCAATATCCTTGCTCCCACATTTGATGTCCTTGTTCCCACAGAGCCGGCCAGGCCAGGCCCCCCACCCTGCAGCTCCTCCAGCTCATCCTCAACCTCGTCTATGGAGCCCTACTGGAATGGCAGCATTCCCCCCCCTGCCCATGGCACCCAGGGGCACCCAGCAGCCACCGGCCACGGCTACAGCACAGGTGGGAAGTGTGGGAGCAGGGATGGGACCAAGGATGAGTGAAAGGACTGCAGAGACCACAGGGATGGGGAGGGAATGGGGGTTCAGGGACCTCAAGGAGAGGAGTAGGATGGGAGCACAGATGGGAAAAACCCAAGGATGGGAGAAAGGGCTGCAGAGACCACAGGGATGGGGAGGGAATGGACCCCAAGGAGAGGAGCAGGGATGAGAGGGAGCAGGGTTAGAGCAACCCCAAGGATGGGAACAGGGATGGGTTCAACCTCAAGGAGGAAATGGGGCTCCATGGGGTGCGATCAGAGATGTAAAGTACCAGTCAGTGACCCTGTTCCTCCCACTTCCCCTAGTTCCCCCTGCAGCATCGGCCCCAATACCCTCCCAGCCCTGGGCACCTGCAGCTCTGGCAGATCCTGATCCCGATGGCAGCTCCAGCACCTCCTCGGGGGAGTGGTACGAGAACGTGCAGGAGGTGGAGCCCCCTGGAGAAGCCCCTTCACATCCTGGTGAGGATCCTGTGCTGGGGGTGAAGGATACAGGCAGTTCCAGGAATTCCCAAATCCTCCTGATGGGCTCTCTTTCTGCAGGCTGGTCAGATCCATCCGGTCCCTTTGGGGAATGCATGGAGGATCCTGACTTTTTCGAGGGCAGCGATTACGATGACATCCAGGGCTCTGTTGGTTGAGCCTGCCCCACTGCTCCAGAAGCCAAATCTCCTAACATTGTCTGGCTATCTCCTCCAGAATTCTCCAGCCATCTCTTCTGTGCTGCCATTAAAAGCTTTTTTCCCCTTGTGCCTTGTCCGTAGGAGTGTCACCAGGCCCGCAGTGAGGCTGGGCCACCAAGTGCTCCCACTTGTCCACTAAGTGACACAAAGATGGCCAAATATCCCACTCCAAGCCCACAGGAGCAGGGAAGGGGGCAGCAGGGCCCTGATCCAGCTCCATAGTGCCAGGGGTGGAAATTAAACTGCAGGAAGGGGGAAATCCTATGTGTGTCCCCAGAGCTTCCCTACACCCTTCTAGGACATTCCCCATCCCGGGAACATGCTGTCCATAAATCCTGTCCAGGAAGGCTCCACGGATGCTGGAAGGGAAGTCACTGAGGTGCCACCCCACACCCATTCGATGGTGCCCTGCAGGGGTGGGATACAGCTCCCAAGCCCTTCAGCATCTCCCAATCCATCCATGTCCCAGCAGGACGCTGGAGCCAAGCAGCTTCCCGGAGCCAAGCGCCATCTCAGCTTTGGGATTTGGGGCTGCTCCCAGCTGGAAGTGGGCACAGCACCCATCCATCACACTGGGATTGGGACCCCTCACCCCCCACCTCACTTCCCACTGCCCATCCCAAGCTGGCTGCTCCCACCCTGGCCCTGCCGCCAGATTTCTGTGTCCCCGGCGAGGAGGTCGGGGTTCAGCCGTACCCCAAGTGGAAAATGTGCCCCCCCCCCCCCCCC
>VZTB01013641.1:21307-67755 GCA_013397245.1 Thryothorus ludovicianus | reverse complement strand
CAGCTGTTTGCTGAGCGAGAGGCCCCGCACAAAGGAACCGCAACAACGGAGGAAATCCCAAAATAGCAGCAAAACCCCGACAAAGGGCACAGGGCGAGGCGAGGGCTGAAAGCGGAGCGGGCACGGGGCGGGGTCAGGGGTGCCCCAGCCCGGCTCCTGGCTCCGGATGCCTGCGGGGGCTGGGAGGGAGGTGATGATGTTGAGATCGCTGGATTGTGGCATGGATAGGCCTGGGGGGATCGATGAATTGTGGGAGGTCCTGATGCCCTGGGAGGGGGGTCCCAAAATCCAGCATGTATCAATGTCCTGGGTGAGATTCTGATGTCCAGAGGGGTAGCAGTGTCCTGAGGGTGCTGATGCCTGGGAAGGCACCAATTCCCTAGGGATAACAAAGCCCTGGGGGGGGCACCAATTCCGTGGAGATACCAACAGCCTGGAGGAACCAGTTCCCTGGGGATACCAGTGCCCTCGGATTGTGACAACCCAGCCCATGGCTACCTAGGCAAGGTGTCATCTCCAACCTGAACACAGCCACATCAGGCCCAACTGTCCCTCCGAGCTGCTCCCGCCTGGAAAATCTCCCTTTTCCTCATCATTACGATCCCAGCAGTGTGCTGACAGCCGACAAGCCCCTTCCCACTCGCTCCAAAGGCAGCTCCTGCTTTTTAAAAGGCTCCTCACGGGCAGGCAGTGTTGTCAGCACTTCCCACTGTGCCCCAAGCTCCCCCCGGGAAGGGATTCCAAGCATCCTGAGCATGCCGTGGCATGCTCAGGATGCTGAGCTGACTCGAAGTGCCCGAGGCAAGGCAGATGCTCAATCCGAGCCCAAATCCTATCCCTGGGATCTCATGGCCTCCAGAGCCAGTCACGGCTCTGAGGGAAAGGCTGGATCCCAGGCATCCCACATCCATGGGGGGTCACACACCCCTGGATAACAGGATCTTTCCTAGAGGCACAGTGTCCTGGGGTGTTTGAGGTGATTCCCAAATTTCAGGTTGGTTTTGGGGGATTGCAGCTTTTGGACCCTCCACTGAGTCCTGTGGGAGCAGGCCTGGGTATTGCATCCCTTTTCCAGGGAATTTTCATAGCCAAAGTGGGTTGGGGGTAGTAGCTCCAGGGCCCCTATGCAGGTTATTCCAACAGAGTTTGCTCCCATCAGGATCAGCAGAACTCCTGGGATAACTGGATGTTATCCGTGGGATAACATCCCCGGGGATGGGATGATGGCAACAGGGAATACCCAGATGCTGAGATCCTACTCCAGGGCTGGGGACTGGATCATCCGCAGATGGTGGAGCAGGATGTGATGGGAAGATCCATCCATCTCTCCTTCCAGCAGGAATACTACGGAGTCAATGGAAAACAGCTGCCTCATTAACATGCCTGACCTGGATTCAGAGCAATTAATTAGAGCACAATCAATTAACGCCTCTGCCCAGCCCGGGTCCAGCAGCTCTGGTGCCCCACATGCCCTTGCAGGGGTGTAAGGTGTCCCTGGAATGCCAGAACCCGTGATGTGCCTGGATAAAACCTTCCCCTATCCCATTCCTGGGGATAATCACGGGGTTTTAGGGGATGCCATGATGAGTATCAATTCCTCTGCAGCCTTGGGGGGCTCGGGGACCCCCAAATCTCCCTTGGCACTGGATATATTCACTACCTCCCTTCCCCAGACCCCGGGATTCGGCGGGGGCTGAACACCACAAATTTCTCACCCCTTTCCTCTCATGCTTGGCGGGACCCAGGGAGGTAACGGAGTCTTCAAATGGGCCCAGAGGTGACGTCAAAAAACCACAGAGGGAGGAAAAACAGCCGGTTCCTGCCTGGGCCCCCTCCCTCGCCTGCTCCGGGCTGGGCAGCGGAGGTGGCGGAGCCTCCGGAGCTTCCCGTGCCCCCATCCCACTAGCGGAGCCCATGGCAACCCAGCTGCCCATCCTGTGCCTCCTGCTGGGAATGTGGGGTGAGTATCAGGCACCCTGACCTCGGCACACTGCCCAAATTGCATGGCAGAACCCCCCTCGGTTTTCCCGCTCCAGGCAGGGATCGGCACCTTGAGCAAGCCACAGTTGGGGCTCGGTGTGGGAAGCACCCTGGTTACCCTCCCAAACACATCCCCATCTCACTCTGGGGGTCCCCAGGGTGCCAGGACTGAGCCAATGGTGCCGAGGGCAACCAGGTGTCCCCCCATCCTCATTCCCTGACGGCTCCCACACTTCCCTCGGTCCATATAGTGCCGTTCCCGAACATTTCGCCCTGGAGCAGGGCTAATCAGCAGTAATTTGCAAGGCTCTCGTCTTTTCTCACCCCTAAAGATCCCCCAGCAGATGGATGGGTAGGCAGCACATTGCCTTTCTCCCCCAAAAATCCCAGGTTTCCCACAAAATCCTCCTTTCCCCCAAAACAGCCACCAACGGGCCGAGCAGCGGAGCTGCTGTCCCAAACTTGGGGTCCCCAGGGTGGGATGTGGGATTGACATTCCATTTCTGCTCTTTCTCACAGCCATCCCTGACCATGGAGGAGCCACCTGGATCCCTGGAAGTGAGAATTTGGGGAGCAGCCCTTCGGGAATGCCTCCACAGCTCCGTGAGCATGGTGGGTTCCAGAGTTGCATCATCCGGAAGCGGCGTCGTGGGGTCCCAGCTCAGGCTCCGACATTCCCTGGACCCCTCCACGCTCCCATTCCTTGCGCTGCTTCCCAAGACCCCACCAAGGGCTTTTCCATCGTTCCCAGGGTGAAAACCCTCTGGGAAGGGAAAGAAAGCCTCTAATGATGGTGCTTTCCTGGTGTTTTCCCTCAGAACCTATCCTGAGACTCACCAGGGGCGGTTGCCGCTGCACTGGGATACTGGAGATGAAATGGGAAAACCAATGGAGACAAATTTGCCGGGAGAGCATGAGCGTGGGTGACCTGGATTGGATCTGCCAGCGGCTGAAGTGCGGCCCCCCAACCTCTGAGCCCTTGGACCTCATCATTTCTGGTGGGAAAGGGCCACAGAGACGGGCCATGAGGTGCACGGGGCCACTGAACCTACTGGAATGCCACTGGGAGCTGGAAAACTGCACGGAGCATGTCATTGTCACCTGCAGAGGTGAGTCTGGACCCCCAGCCCGGCCACCTCGATCCCTAGGGGTCATCCATGTCCACGTGGCCCCTCTCTTCTCATTCCAGAGCCAGTGAAAACCACGCCCAAGCCCTCACTGTCACCCCTGGCCACCACCCCAGAGCCCATAGGTAAGCACCTCATCCCGAGGAATCCGTAGCCTCAAATTTGGGAACTTCCTGCTAAATAATGGGAAAAAAATGCCATCTCAATCCTTAACACTTCCTCTTCTGTCACCAATCCCTCTCCAGGACCCCCCAGGCTGCGGCTGGTGGATGGGAATTTCAGCTGCTCCGGCTTCCTGGAGCTGCATAAGCAGGGGCTGTGGGGGACCGTTGCGAGCATCCCACACAACTGGCCACATCTGTTCACCCTCATCTGCCAGGAACTGCGCTGTGGCACTGCTGCGAACAGCCACGGCAAGCCAGATCCAGGGATCCACCTGCCAGTGCGGTGGGAGGCAGTGGATTCCTGTGGGAGCCATTCCCTGCTGGACTGCTTCAACAGGACCAGCTCTCAGGGGAAAATGCCCGCCTTCATCACCTGCTCAGGTGAGAAGAGTCGTGGAGCATCCATGATTTCCTTCTCCAGTGGAATACCCTGGGGGGATCTTGGGGCCAAAGCAGGGCTAATGGGCCCCATCCACCCACTCCCGCTCTTCCTCTCTGGGGTGCAAAGGTAAAACAGGAAATCTCAGTTCCCGGCAGTGACGAGGGTGCCAGTTCTGAGGAGGATGGGCCCAGGGAGAGAGAGCAGCCATGGCAGCATCCCAAATTCCAACTGGGAGTGGGGAACACTGGCAGGGACCAGCCTGTGAACACCCTGCTGTGGGTAGCACCCTGAGCAACTTCCATACCTCTGGAATCTCCCTGAGCACTTTCCATACCTTGGGCATGTCCTTGTTCCGATCATCTCCCTGCTTTGGGCATGTGCCTGGGTGTCTTCCCTGCCACACACATCTCCCTGCTTTTCCATGACCATCTTCCCTGCTACAAGCATCTTTCCCTTGCCATGAGCATCTCCCAGCCACAGGCCTCTCTCTGTCCTTTTCCATGAGCGTTTCCTTGGAGATCAGCTCAGTGCCAGCTGCATGGCATGGAGAGCCAAGCTATCAGGCTCAGAGCAGACTCCTTGTGGGTCCTGCCATCTGCTCCAGCTTGGAATTCAGTGGGATTGGGGAGTTAACGGGCTGTGGCAGCTGGCTTCCATGCTGCATTTCCCATGGGAAGAGTTCAAAGCTCCTCCATTCCTGGCTCTGGTTTGGCTCAGTCCCTGTGGCATGAGGGGAGATGCCTGGAGCATCCCTGTGCCAGGAGCTGGTGCTGGGAGAAGGAGGAGCATGTGCTAGCGGTATCCTCGTGGTTATCTTCCCTGTCTGCCTGTGAGTCCAAGACCTCTCTCCCTGTGGATCTGGCTCTTCTTCCTACAGCTCGGACCCCACTCCGCGGATCCAACCTTTGTCTTCTCATGAGTCTGATTCCCCTCTAGCCATGGAGCCGCTCCCTCTCCTTGTGGATTTCACCCCCTCCCCATAGGTCTGACCCCTCCCTGAGGATCTACCCCCTCTCCCTATGGATGTGTTCCTCTCTCCCACAGATTCCCAACCGCGGGCCCTGCGGAGGCTGGCAGCCGGCCCCACTCAGTGCGAAGGGGACATCCAAGTATTCTACGCGGGACAGTGGTGGGATCTGTGTGACTCTGGAGCAGCACAGCGAGCTGAGCGTGGCCGGCAGATCTGCCGGGAGCTGGGCTGCGGGAATCTCACTTCCAGCACAGAAATCCGGGAGCTTCCCTCGACGGGAGTCACCTGTGGGGTCGGTCCCCTGCACCTCTGCCAGCCCAAGCTTGGGACTATGCAGAGCTGCTCCCGGACCAGAGTCGTGTGTAAGCCACGTGATCCGTGGGGTGCTAGGAGCTGGAATTCCCGCACCTATGGAATGGGCAGGGATGGAGGGACCAAATCTATATGGGATTTAGGCTCCTGGCGGGGGTAATGGATATTCACATCCCGGCACCAATCTCCAGCTGGGCACATCCGGTGACATCCATGCTCTTCCCAGGCCAGGACTCAAAGCCGCTTCCCGCTGGAACCTCTGCTGGAACCGTCGTGAGCATCTGCCTGGCCCTGCTGCTTTTCCTCATCCTTTTCCTGATCTGTGGCCCTCCTGCCTATAGGAAGCTGATGAAGAGAAGTAAGGGACAACCTCAGGATCCTCATCCTTCTTCCTTCTCCCACTCCACCATCCCCACATGCTGGCTAAGGGCTGGCAGCTCCAGGGATGTTTCCCTAAACTCCTTGGGGGATGAGATTTGGCTGCTCAGCCTGACAGATCCCCCTGTGTCATTGTCCCCAAGCCTGTCCCACGTGGAGTGTGGGAGTGGTAAAAGGGATTAAGCGGACACAAAAGAGCAGGTGGAGGATCCTGGGGGGGATTATTGAGAAAGGGGGGATTATTCAGGATGACATATGGGGCTGGCAGGGGGCAAGCAACCGGAGGATCGGGAAGTTCCTTGGAGGCACAATTCCCCCTCTCTTTCAGTCTCCAAGAAGAAGCAGCGGCAGTGGATCGGCCCCACAGGACTCAACCAGACGGGTGAGGAGCAGCTCCCTGAGGAGCTGGGAATGGGATTTGGAGTTCCTGGGAATTGTTTTGGGGTCTGGGCAGGCTGTTTGTTCCCTCCTGGATCCTGGCACAAGGGCCCTGGATCTCGCTTCCTTCGGGGATGTAACTCATCCAGGGCCTGAAGCAGGGACCAATTTGACTCAGCCCCTTCCCGGGGTGGGTTTGTTCCCTCCAAGCTGCTGTTCCAACCCCAAAATCCCAAACCTGCTGTCTTTTCCAGTGTCTTTCCACCGCTCCAGCACTGCGCCAAGATCTCGGGGACAGGGAGAGTACAACGACTATGCTCAGCCCCCCCAGAAGGGCTCCCAGCTCTCTGCTTACCCAGGTAAGTGCTGGAAGTGACTCCTTCCCGTTCCTTTTCCATGGATGTGCATCCACGGAGCTGTATCCACGTTCTCCACAGCTCTGGAAGCAGCGTGCCAACGTTCCAACCTTCCAGAAAACTCCTCAGACAGCGACTATAACCTGCACTCCGCCTGCAGGGTGTGATCCCCTGCTTCCCAAAGGAGCTGATCCCTCCTCCCACCTCAGCTTTGAGGACATCCCGGCATTCCAGTGCCCTTCCAGGAGCACTTCCCAGCCTCCTTATGGGAGAAGAGAAGGTTTTGGAGTTTTTTTTAAGCTATTTATAGGAATTTAAGAGGTAGGAGGGCACAAGGAACCCTTTGGAACAGTGGGATCACCAGCTTCTCCAAACGAGCACGAAATGTTGGGATAACGGATAAAGGATAGGGATGCAAGGGTGGGAATACTAGGAGTCTGAGATATTTAATAACCAACAACTGTAATAAAATTGAGGTTTTGCACTAATTACACCTCATCCTCTTCCTTCCATTATCCCAGTATGATTCCAAACTCCCCGTCAGGAGGGAAAAGCAGGACAGGGAAACACCTTTTTCCCTGGTTTTTATCCCAGGAATAAACCCAAGAAATGTAGGAATTGAAGCAGGCTTGAAGATGGTCCTGGGAGGGGGTGAAAGATTTCCGTGGTGGGATCCAAAAGAAGTTGGATGCCAGGAAGGGATAAAAGGATCAATCCTTATCCGGATGTTCCATTGTTTCCCAAAGTAACCACGGCCACGACTCCAGAGTGCAATTAATTCATCCAGTTTTATTACTCTAATTAATCGAAGAGATGAAATTGCTTCCATCAATCCCTCATCCTAGTCCATTAGTAATCGTTCCTTATAAATAACTTAAAGGGATACAGGCAGGATTTGAAGGATAAAGTGCTGAGCAAAGCAAATCCCATTTCCATCGTTTGTCATTCCCTCCATTTCCAAGTATTTCCTGAGAAGGGGGATGTGAGTAGCCTGAAAAACCACATGGGAGGTCGGGGATACTGGAGGCTGCCCAGGCCTGGGTGGGATTCACTGACTCCCACTGACAGTCCTGGAATGGTTTGGGTCTTCCAATCCCTTTCCACTAGCCCAGGTTGCTCCAAGCCCTGTCCAACCTGGCCTCGGACATTTCTAGGAACACAGCAGCCTTGACTTCCCTGGGAAATCCATTCTAGGGTCTGACCACCATCACAGGGAAGAATTTCTTCCCAAAATCCCATCTAAACGCACTCTTTGACAGCGTGAAGCCATTCCCCATTATCCCATCACTCCAAGTCCTTGTCCAGTTCCTTTGGAGCCCCTCTAGGCTCTGCAAGGTGCTCCACAGTTTCCCTGGAGGTTTCTCCCCTCCGGATTTCTGCCGGTCTGGCTCTGCCTCTTGCTCCGACCTCCGGAGCTGTGACTTATCCTGTGTAACTCCTTTGCACTGACGGATCCAGGAGCAACGCTCTGGGACCTCTCCTCTTCCTCAGTCCCAAGAAAAAAGGAGGAATCAGCACAGGATGCTCCCCTAGAAGTCCTGGATTAGTAACCAGGCCAGGTAGGACGCTGAGGGTTTGAGGCTGGGGAGTATCCAAAGGGTGGGGGAGGCCCAGGATAAGAAGCCTGCACTGGGATTGGGAAATTTGGGAGAGGGGGCTGAGTGGGGTATGGACACTGTGGTCTCCCTGGTCCAGGTGGGATGTAGGGAGAGTATCCTGGTCTGGCAGGGGGAGCAGAGAGATGGGGAGCAGGATAGGGCAAGGGCTGTGGTGGACCCCGGGATGGAGACCAGGAAAAGTCTCCCGAGGTGGATCTGGGATACCCTGGCGCAGAGTCAGCAGCAGAAGCTGCTGGATAGCCAGGAGCTGGAGAAGGCGGGTAGGGAAAGGTGGACTGGGAGCTGGGCTGGGAGGAAGCCACGTGTCCCACGGTGACGGGAGATCCCGGGAACGGGGCGGGAGGCAGCGCTCCGTGGGCAGTGGGGCCGGGTGGAACGGCTGGAGCCGGGCTGTAGGGCAGAGGGAAGGCCGGAGATCCCGATGGGAAGGGTTTTGGTGGATCCGTGGGAACATGAGGAGGAGGAGGAAGAGGAGGCTGCGAATCCCTGGTGCGCTCCTGGGATCCCCCCGACTTCCTCACGATCTCCTGCAGCTTTTCCACTCGGACCCGGCGCAGGTGGGACAACTTCCTCATCCCGGAAAACTGCTCCAGGAACGTCTCCAGGGGCACCTCGCCCTCCAGGAACTTCTCAGCCATTTTCTGGAAGAGAGGAACCGCCTCAGGCTCATCCCTGCATCCCTCTGCTCCATCCCTGTGTCCCCTTGCTCCTCCTCCCTAATCCTGATTTAGGTCTCTCCCAGCCACATCCCAAGGAGAGCACCCACACACAAACAAGGATGGATGCAGTTCCTTGGAGAAAACCCAGCAGACTCCAAAGATAATCCATGACTTCAGGGACTGAGTTTAATTGCACGTATGTGAGGATGAATCACTGGAATTTCCAACAGATTTAAGCCCTAAACTCACCTCAGATTCCTCTTCAATCTTCTGGCTTTCCACCTGGAGGAAATCCAGCAAAGTCTGAGGCTGCAGTGCTGCCGAGAATTTCTCTGGAAAAAAACAAGGGGGGGAATAAAAAAACCAAGGAAAAATCACTGTCACAAAAGAGAAACCAGGGAAAAACTAGCAAAGAGCCCACAAGAATGCTGTTGATGGAAGGAGGGAAATCCAAAAGGAATAACATCCTCCATCTCCCCAGCTGCTGGAAAAAAGAGGGATATCAGTTTTCTGGGAAGCAGAATCCTTCCTGGGGGAAGATGCCAGTGCTCACCCAGCTTTTCCTTCTGCTCCCTGCACCTCCCAGCCAGCTCCTGCAGCTCCTGGTATTTCTTGGCAAGGTCGCTGCGTCCCGTCTCCAGTGGCTCCTGGAATTTCAGGTTCTGCTCAGCCAAGCTTCGGTTGGCAGCCAGGGCCATCTCCCTTTCCAGCTGGAGCTCCTGAACCTGGGGAATTTGGGATGGTGAGCACAGGAAGGGGACAAGGACACCCCGGAGCCACCTCCGCCACCAACCTCCGGGGATTCCAAAGCCAAGCGCTCAATCTCCTGGGAATCCTCCTGCAGCTCCCGGAGCTCCTCCACTGTCCGGTTCCTCAGAGTATCCATCCTCCCAGATTCCTGGGACATGGAAAAAGAGGCAAAATCATTTCCCAAATCCAGCTGGGAGGAGGTTTCCGGCCAAAATCCAGGCTTGTTAAAGCCGTTGGAACTGGGTTCCGCTAACTGACAGGGAGAAACAACATTCCCACTAACTCCTGCTTGGGAAAAGACTTTTTCCTCCTTTCCCAAGCCTGTTTGGATGGAATTCTGTGTGTCCCAGGGTATTTTGTCAAGGAAAAAATCCACTCACTGCCCTGACTTGCAAATTCCAGCTGGATGTCTCCATCCAATTTCAGAATCCACCTCATTCCAGACTCCGTCCCATCCCACCAAGGAAACTGGGATCCAACCTTATCCCACCATGCCCACAGGGTTGAGAAGGACCTCAGGAATCATCTAATTCCACCTTCCTGCCATGGAATTCGGTGAAATATCAAGATCAGGGAAATTATGGACCTCCTGCACCACATCCATTATTTATCCCAAGTATTCCCAGCTGTCTGATACGTTTAGCAAGTATCCCGTGCCCGGTGTAAATTCCAAGAGGTGAGATAGAACGATGTGGGAACGTCCAAGGAAACACAACACACCTGCACTGTCCTATTCGCTCCCAGCTCTTCTACCTCTCATCCAGGTGGAACATCCCAAGGATATCACGCCGGGAATGCCGCAACAGCCGCGCTGAGGCTCAGGGTTGCCCAATCCACGATCCAGATAAACCTGTCCGAGGGAAAAACTGGGAATTAAGTCCAGCGCTGCAGGTGTGAGGCACAAATCACTTGATTAGGGTTTTTTAGGGGTGTGTTAGCTAAGTTTCACGGAATTTTAGAGGGGAAAGCGAGAATGGTGGGAGTGGGAAAGCTTGGGGTGGGCTCTGGGACGCATCCACATACGCTCAGGAAGGCGGACGCAAAGGGCTGCCCACCTGCGGGGCTGCAGCGAGCACCGTGGCGGGAGCAGCGCCATTATCCCCGTCATCCCGCCGTTATTCCTGTTATTCCCATTCTTGGCCCTCTCCGAACTCACCAAGGCACCACCGAGCCCCTCCGCTCGCCGCCGCTTCCGGCTTCCGGCCCAAACCGGAAGTGGGCGGGACCACCATGGGCGGGGCGGGAGGCGCGCGCCCCACCCCCCGACCGTGAGGGGGGTGGTTCCTCCCAGCGCCGCCATGTTGGGGGGGGCGGGAGCACGGATCAATTTTATGGAATTTTTTAATCAATACTCGCTCTTTGGCTACCCGCGGGGCTCTCCCCGAGCTGTAGATGCTCTAGGAATTATATCCTTCGTGTTTCCGGGGTGAAAGGGGCTCCGGGAGAGCTGGAGAGGGGTTTTGGAGAAGGGCGTGGAGCGATAGGGAAAGACGGAAAGGCTCCGCATGGACACAGGGGCGGGTTTAAGTCGGATATTGGGAATATATCCTTCCCTGTGAGGGTGGCAAAGCAAGATGCCCAGATAAGCTGCAGTTGCTCCATACCTGGAAGCGTCCAAGGCCAGGTTGGAAGTGGTTTAGGAAGCACATACAGACCTCGGCAATATCTCAAAAAGTCATAAAATGCCGGCTTCTTGCAGCTGGATCCAAGAGATCAAAGCAAATTCCTCTGGAATACCTGGTTAGCTCCTCCTCGCATGACACAGGAATATTCCCGAAAAAGCTCCAACCCCATCACCCACTCCACAAATCCAACTTTTCCAAAGTATGCTTGGAGAATGCTCCACTCTTCCACCCTTTGCTCCACATTCCCAAAACCCAAGCGAGGGTGAGGCAGGGGAAGAGCTCCATGATTTCTGCTCCTTCAGGAGTTCTCTGGAAGTCTGGGCAAGGTCACCCAGCTGTTCCAGAAGTGCTGGGATCTGGGAAAGGCACCTCTGATTCCGTCACCTGAGAGCTGTTGTGTAACAAATGGGAGTCATATGATCCCAAATAATTCTGGATAAATCAAGGACAATTTGTTCACAACGTGGCTGATAACCGGGTCAAACCCCCAGTGCTATGGGAAAGAAAAGGGACTTGACTTTCCAAAGGGAAAAACAACATTTTCCAGGCTTCTTTTGGAGCAGTTTCCACAGACCTGGAAAAGCTGGAAAATGTTTAATTAACATTTTATATTAAAACATAAGGTTCGAGGAGAGGGAAAATTGTGTTTGGATTTGCACGGAAGAAGTGGAAAAACACCCATTTAAAAGTGTTATCCAAAAATAAATTCGGGATAAACAGGTGGTTTTGGAAGGGTACTCCCATCAGCTGCTTATTAATATCCTTAATTTCCACAAAAGATGGTTCCACATGTTTTTTTCCCTTGGATAGCATCTTAGTCCCAGCCAAAATCCCCCACAGCAGGTAGGAAAAGGTGACCTGAGCACCCTGAGGTCCCGTTCCGCACAATTCCATTCCCACAAGGATCAGCCAAAATCCCTAGGCTTCTTTGATAAGTTAATTAAATATTTTTAATCCAATCCCGGAAATCTGACACCTCGGGAGCGTCAGATTTCCCTCCTTTCATCTGACAGCTCTGATAAAGCGCCTGGGTGATAAAAGCCTTTAGGGAAGGGACAAGAAAAACTGGGAACAGGGCCTGGAAAAGTTGACTTCATTAATCCATGTCCAAGAAAAGCTCTGTCTCCATAAAGGGGTTTTTTTTTGGTAGGCTGCAGAGATAAAATTAAGGAAGTTTCGTCAGAACAAGTTTTGATGTCCCAAAAGCCTGAAAATCTCTGTTTGATCCAGAGGCTGATTCCCATGGAAGTGAAATTCATCCCAAGGGTTGTTTCCACATCAAAAATGACATTAAAAATCTGAATTTTTCCGGTAAAAGCCTAAATTTTGGGAGGGTTTTATCGCTTGGGAATCCTCACCCAGCCCCGGCTGCATCAACCAGAAGGAAAAGCTTCCAGATCCATCTTTCCACCTGGGGGTTCTTGGGATCTCTTCATGCTGTGGTGCCCTCTGGTGCCAAGGAAAGCTGTGGCAGGGAGGCCGCGTGCTCCCATCCAATGAGCTCTCAGCACCGGGATGGATTATTCCAGGATCCAACGTCTCATGCCCTCCATTTCCCCACCAAGTTTGGGAAAATCCAGGATTTCTCTCCGAGGAAGCCATTTCGTGCTCTAAAAGGGATTATTTTTCCATCCTCACAGATTTTTTTCTGGATTTAATTAGTGCTAAGTAGCAATTCCCATTTTTTCCCCAGTCCTGAATTCCACAGCTTCTTCCTTCTGTGGATATAATCCATCCAAAAATCCATCCCTGTTGTATCCATTGTTCTGCTTTGATGGAATTTACTAGCAGCACAATAAGCTCATCCTAAACTTCCCCTAATTGGGCAAATTTTTTTTTTCCATTGAAAAAACAGGAATCCTGATCCCCAGGGATGGCAGTTCTGGGAATTCAATGGATAAATAGCTCTGGGAAAACTTCATGTTTTTGTTTTCTCTACTATTTTGGCCAAAAAAAGGAGGAAAACTTGGTAACTGCAAAATCTTTGGGGACACATTCCAGGTTGGTTTCTCCAACCTGGCTTTGGGCACTTCCAGGGATGGGGCAGCCACAGCTTCTCTGGGAAATCCATTCCAGAGCCTCACCAACCTCACAGGTAAGGGTTTCTTCCCAATATCCCATTTTCCAGTTTGGAGCCGTTCCCCTTGTCCTGTCACTCCATTCCCACATACAAAGTCCCTGAACTAGGGGAAAAACTAGGACGAGCTGGGGGCAAGCCAAGCTCTGGATGCCTCTGGATGAAGGTCACTGGAGTGGGATTGGGCACTTTGGCTTCGGTTACAGCAGCACGTGCTGGATCCATGGATTCTGGAACGGTCACCTTGTCCTGAAGGAGATCAAAGGCTCCCCAAGGCTGGAGCTGGCGTTCCTCCCTTGGAATCAGCCCCATCCCAGCTGGGAATGATAGAAGAATCTGAGGATACAGTGCTAGGTAGCACTGCGGGAGTGAAATGAAGAAGAACCTAGATGGGGGATGTTGGGAGAAAAGGGATGGAGCACAGGATTATCCTTGAGGGAAAAAAAGGAGGATGGGATGTGTTGTAGGGGGCTGGAAAGGAGAAAGTCCTGGCTGATTTCCAGGATGGAAAATCTGGACCTGGCAGCCTGAAAATCCTTCATGGAGCCTTGGCGAGAGGAGAAGGGTCTGGAGAGACCTTGGAGCCTCTTCCAGTGCTTTAAGGAGTTCCGTGAGAGCTGGAGAGGGACCTTGGCAAAGGACCTGGAGTGACAGGACAAGGGGGAATGGCTTCCTACTACCAAAAAACAGGTGTAGATGGGATATTGGGAAGAAATTCTTCCTTGTGAGATTCCTGAGAAGGGAATTCCCAGAGAAGCTGTGGCTGCCCCATTCCAGGAAGCGTCTGGCTCAAACCCTTCAGCAGGGAATTAGAGTTCAGGGTACAAACAGCCCTGCATTCCCACCAGTTCCCACAGAATAACCCGCAGTGCTTCCTGCCCATCCCGACACACCCGTGGCCTGAATCCCCCCAGGAATACGGGCATCCCCCAGCTTGACATTCCCCCCCCGCCTTCCTTAAGGACGTTTTGATAACCATCCCAGGAGCAGTTTGCCTTTCTTATCGGGGCCTCTGGCCAAACACTGGAGCCGGGATATAAGGAGCAGGGCCAGAATCAGAGGTGCATTTTCCGTGAGCTCCCACCATGAAGCTGCTCCTGCTCCTCGCCCTGGTGGGCCTGGCCCAGGGCTTCCAGACCAGGTGAGCTCCAGGAGGTCCCTAAAAGAGGGATGTGGGATGCGAGGTGATCCCGGTTAATGCATCCTGGTCCCTGTCCACAGGGTGCCGCTGAGGAAGATGAAGTCGCTGCGGCAGAGGCTGCAGGAGCAGGGATTGCTGGAGAGTTACCTGGAGCAGCATCCCTACAACCTGGCTGCCAAGTATTTCCCGGGCATTGCTGTGGAGCCCCTGGAGAACTACATGGATGTGAGGGGCTGGGATTGGGAACTGGGATCAGGGAGCACAGGGAAGCACTGGCTCCTTCCCCATCCCACTGGCCTGTTATCCATCCCACTAGTCTCTTCCCCATCCCTTTAACTGGTCCCATTTAATCCTTATCTGTTCTCCTTCCCCCATCCCATTAACTCCTTCCCAATCCCATTCCAACAGGATGAGTACTTTGGCACCATCTCCATTGGGACCCCACCCCAGGAATTCACCGTGGTCTTTGACACTGGCTCCTCCAACCTCTGGGTCCCCTCGGTCTTCTGCTCCAGCCCAGCCTGCAGTAGGTGTCTGGAATGAGGCTGGAATGTGTCCTTTGGGAGTCCTGCATGGCTCTGCCCAGTCTTTCCCAAGGGACAAATCCCAGGCAATCCCCATCCTTCCCACCCCTACAGGGAATCACAACCGCTTCAATCCCGCGGAATCCTCCACGTTCCTCAGCACCAATGACACCCTGTTCATCGCCTATGGCACGGGAAGCATGACTGGAGTCCTGGGATATGACACCGTCAACGTACGGCCAGGCGCTCCAGCCCCCTCATCCCGTGGGATCCCATGGGATTGTGCCCAACCCACACCTATCTCCTTCCTCCCAGGTTGCCGGCATCAATGTCCGCAACCAGATTTTTGGGCTGGCTGAGACGGAGCCAGGGGATTTCTTCTACTACACCCCCTTTGATGGCATCCTGGGATTGGCATTCCCAAGCATTGCCTCCTCTGGAGCCACCCCTGTCTTTGACAATATGATGATGGAAAACCTTGTGGATAGGCAGCTTTTCTCTGTCTATCTGAGCAGGTAAATCCCAGCCAAAGCTGCTGGGGATTTCTCCCTTTTCCCCTTACACTGGCCCCATTTTCCAAGGGGAAGGGGGGTGTTGGTGGGATAGGAACCACCCCGGATGGATTCCCCTTTCTAGGGACAGCCAAGGTGGGAGCTTTGTCCTCTTCGGTGCCATCGATCCCTACTACACCACCAGAGGCATCTCCTGGATCCCGCTGTCTGCCGAAACCTACTGGCAGATCTCCATGGAGAGGTATTCCCAGTATTCCCTTCCCTGCAGCTGGTATTTGGGGAAGAGGCTCACCCTGCATGCCTCTTCCCAGTGTCTCCATCAACGGGGCTCCGGTGGCCTGTTCCTCGGGATGCCAGGCCATTGTGGATACAGGAACTACTCTGTTGGCTATTCCTATCCGGGCCTTCCGGACCCTCATGAGGCACCTCGGTGCCAGCTCCAGTGGTGAGGTGAGACCTCAGGATGCTTCCTAGGACATTTGATCCCAGCTGGAATGGCTGCTAACCTGCTGTGTCCTCCCCAGATCAGCTGTGAGGCCGTCAGCAACCTTCCTGACCTCATCTTCCACATCCATGGCAAAGAATTCCCAGTGCCACCCAGAGCCTACGTGTTAAGGGTGAGCATCCCACTGGGAATGGGTTTGTGGGGATAGAGGGGGGGATCCAACAGCTGGTGACCACCCCATTCAATGTCCTTGGAGCAGAGTAATGGGTACTGCACCCTGGGATTGCAAGGCATGGATGTGCCCACGGAGGAGGGCGAGCTCTGGATCCTGGGGGATGTCTTTATCCGGGAATATTACGTCATCTTCGACAGGGCCAACAACAAGGTGGGGCTGTCCCGGCTGCCCTGAGCTGGGATGGAAATCCCAGGTGTTCCCAACTCGGTGGCTGGCAGGGCTTGTCCCTTTCCCAGTGTTCCTGCCACCACTGAGGACAATAAAGGTGTGGAGAAGCCCCCCTGTGCCGTGTCTCTCTGGGAATGTGGCATGTCCCTGGTGCCACCCTCAGCTGCACCCATCAAGGACGTCCCTGTGCCTCCAGGATGGGAGCCTGGATGTGGCTCTGCTCATCCCTGAGGAGCTCCCAGCCTTGGGGACCTGGGGCAGGACATGTCCCTCCTGTCCCCAAACCTCACTCAGGGTGAGTGGGCTGAACACCTCCAGCAACTGTCCTCATCATCCTGGAAAGCCACTCATCCCATAATTCCCAGAGGATAAGCCCCACAGGTTCACGTGCTGGCGGGTGCAGGGATGAGGGGACAAGGAATAAATACCAGAGTGACTTTATTGGTGGCAGGGGGACAGATGCCCCCTCCCCAGGGCCAGGCCTGCTGGTCCTCAGACCCCCTTTTCCTCCTTTCCTCCATCCTCCTTCTCCTCACGGTGTTCCAGGCACACCTGGCACCTGGAGGCTGGGGCTGTCCGATGGCACTGCAGAGGGATCCTCATTCCTGGGGGATCCCTGAGCCTCAGGGCTGCCTGTGGGATCGGGGGGGGCTGTGGCCTCACAGAGGGGCTCAGGGGGCACAGCAGGTGCCGAGGGGTATCCAGAGGGACTCGGAGTGGTCGGAGGGGGCTTCCCAGCACCCCAAATCCCCGGAGAGGGGCCGAGGGGGAGTGTGGTGGGAAGCAGGAGCTGGGCCAGGCGGTAACGGAGGTGTTGAGGGGGGCCGGGGAGTGAATCTTCAGGGACTGGGGACTGGGATGAGGATGGGGATGAGGATGGGGACTGATCACTGCCCTGCAGCAGGAGCCGGATGTCTGTGGCTGACAGAGGGAGGATTTTGGTCAGCACCTACCTCTTTGCCAGAACCCCCAGTCTGGAGGGGGCACATCCAAGTGCCCGGGGATGGATCTGGGGATCCCATTACCTGGGCAGGATGGGCAGCAGCCCACGGGTAGCATGGGGGGCTCAGAGCAGGAGAGGGGGCACGGCCTCTCCTCACAGCTCACCTCTCCAAGCTGGAAAAACAGGGATCAGCCAGCCCAGCCAGCCCTTCCTAGGATCCAATGGCACTGGTACAGGCACTCCATGGACACGGGCATCCCATGGGAATGGGCAGGTCTTACCTGGCAGGTGCAGCGGGTACAGGGCTGTCCCTCAAGAATGAAGCTCTGGCCGTTCTCCACCTTCCTGCCCTGGTAGTTGCAGTCTGCAGGGAGCAAGGTTCAGAGAGGGTTTTGGGGGTCTCGGGGGGATTTTGGGGGGTTCAGGGGGATTTTGTGGACCCGCCCAAGCTCATACCCTCACAGACGGGGCAGCACCGACCCTCGGGGTGGAAGGGGTAGGAGCACACGATGGCACATTCCAGAGGCGAGCAGGCCACCGAGCCCAGCTGCGAGAGACGGGAGAGACCCCCGAGGGCCGGGCGTTAGGAACCCCGGAGCGCCCCCGGAGCTTTTCCCTGCAACGGAGCCAAAAACCGGGCTTCAGCCCACGGGGCGGGAGCCGCAAATCCTCTGGGAATGCCCGGCCCAGCCCTCACCAGGCAGATGCAGCTCAGGCAGGGATCCAGCGCCGACGGGAAGGTCTCGTTGTTGGAAAAGATCCGCCCCATGTAGGTGCAGCCTGCGGGGAGAGGGGCTCAGGCGGTCCCCGGGCGGCTCAGAATCCTGGAATTCTGGACACGCCCTCACCTGCGGAGCAGTCGGGGCAGCACTGCCCGGGAATGCGGATGGGATAAGGACAAGTCTCCACGCAATCCGTGTGCTGGCAGCTCACGGAGCCGTCTGCCTGCAGGCGGAACACCCTTACAGACACCTCGGGATTCCCAAACCCACCGGATTTGGGGGATTTGGGGCCTGCCAGGCCACAGGCATCCTGAGGGCAGGAGTGGGGCAGGACCCGTGCGCTGGGGCAGGGATAGGGAAGAGGGAGTGAAGCAGAGCAGGTTCTCATTCACCTGGCAGATGCATAACTCACAGGGATCGCCCGGAGACCAGATCTGTCCAACGGGAAACTCCATGCCGTTGTCATCCAGGAAGCAACCTGGGTAGGATCTCTGTTCCCAGCTGTCCCATAAAACCTACCTTTGCTATCCCCAGACGTTCCCTATATTCCACCCTCTCTGTTCCTAGGGATTCCCCATCTCTCACCCTTGCCGTCATCAAGTATCCCCAAAGTCCACCTGTGTCCCCCACCCTCCCTTTCTCCAGCTGTTCCCCCTCATCCCACTGTGCCCTTCCCCATATCCCACCCCCAAATATCCCACTCTCCCCATCCCCAAGTGTCCCCTACATCCTCTATTCCAGCTGTTCTTCCCATGCCACGCCATTCCCCTTTCCCCCACCTTTTCGCCCTCATCCCTCTCCCTGCCCATTCCCAGCTGTGTCCCTCCTCCCGACTCACCGGTGGGAGGGTCCCGGCAGGTGGAGCAGCACTGCCCGGGACCCAAGTGCCGCTGGTGCTGGGGACAATCCAGCAAGGGGCAGGGAGTGAAGGAACATTCCACCTCTCCTCCCTGGGAACACGGGAATGGGTCACCTGCTGTCCCTACCACCAGCCCCGAGTGAAGCACTGGAGTATCCCTGGGGATCCTCATCCCTGGCGACATCCAGGACCCACCTGGCAGACACAGGTGGTGCAGTCATCCCCATCCAGGCTGAACCGGGCTCCATGTGCATATGTGCGTCCCCGGAAATTGCACTTTTCTGGGAAGAGGGGAATGAGTGGGGCTGGAGAGCCAAATACGGCTCCTCCCTAACCCCCAGCCCAGCCTGGGGGGTCCTCACACCCCCAGACTGGGGGTCCTGGGATCACCTGGATTGCAGGAGCAGCAGTCAGCCGGGCAGGATCCTGGGGTGCATTCTGGGGAGAGGCAGGAAACATTCCCAGCCTGTGGAAGGGAGCATGGGGCTGGGAAAGAGAGCCCTGATTCCCCATGGAGGGATGATGGGAGGGTGTCATCTGCTCCAGAGCATCCCAATCCATGACTGAGCCAGGATGCAGGATGAGGGTCCCCAGGGATAAGGGTCTCCAGGGCTGGGAGGTTCCCAGGGATGAGGGGGGATTCTCCCATCCCAATCCAGCTCACCAAGCAGACGCAGACGGTGCAATTCCCAGCAGACGGGGAGAAGACATCACCCTCGGCCCTGGCCACCCCTTCATGCAGGCACCCTGTGAGCCATGGGGGTCAGGGGCATCCCCCTGGGAATTCAAGGGGGGGCCATCCTGGAAACTAGGGGGTCAGGGGGCCAGGACTCACCTGTGCAGATGGGGCAGCAAGCCCCAGCCGGAGCAGGAAGAGGGTGGGAGCAGGGAATGGAGCAGCTCACGGTGTCACAGAGAACCCGTCCACCCTGTCAGGACATGTGGTGGCTCATCCCAGGTCGGGATGGTGCCATGGGAAGGGTTGGGAGGACGGGATGCTCACCTGGCAGATGCAGCTCTGGCATCCCGGCTCCGTCCAGTGAGCACCCGGTTCCCGAGGGATCCCCCGGTGCCAACAACGACGGGATGGTGGGATGGAGGTGCCAGGGGTTCCCATGGCACGTGGGGATGGCTCAGGGGGCAGGGATGGGGACGAGGGAGGGAATTGGGTACCAGGAGCTGCCACAGGGAGGTGAGGAGAGGGGGAGCCCCTTGGGAGCAGGTGGGAGCCATGAGGGAGCAGGACAAGGGTGGGTGGATGCTGCAGGGACTGCAGGATAGGCGATGGGGCCAGGATAGATTTGGGGTACTCTAAGGAGGAAATCAGGAAGGCAGAGATATCACTTGGGGCAGGCAGAGAGATGGGAGCATCCCACTCAGCTCCCCCAGCCAGGAGAAGGATAGGGGATACCTTCGCAGGACACCCGGTCTGTGCTGAGCCGATATCCGGGGCGGCAGGAGCAGCGGAAGCTGCCGGGAATGTTGTGGCAGCTGTGCTGGCAGAAGCGGCGCGTACCAGGCCACCGGCACTCATCCACATCTGCGGGATTAAGGGAATGTGGCAGGAGGTGCTGCACCCCAGGATGTGGCCCAGGATGGACCCTCAGCATTGGTCCATGCAGGGATGAGGGTGAGGTGGCAGCAATGTAGTCATGGGCTAATGGACACCTCCATCTCTTGGGATTTGTGGAACAAGGAGGGAAGGTGGTCTGGTTTGTGCCCACAGGCTCACAGCCACCTGCATTCCTTGGGATTCATGGCATGGAGAGGGATGGGGATTAAGCATGGTGGTTATACATTCAGGGGCTCAGTGACCACTTCGATCCCGTGGGATTCATGGCATGGAGAAGGAAGGGGGTGTGGCACAGTCCTCAGGGGCTCAGGGCCACCTCCATCCCCCCAGGACTGATGGGAAGGGCCGCATCCCAGTGCTTACCCACGCAGGAATGCCGATTCCCGTGGAGGTGGTATCCGGGCCGGCAGGAGCAGCGGTAGCTGCCCACGCTGTTCTCGCAGCGGTGCTGGCACGGCGTGGCCTGGCATTCATCTGTGTCTGGAGGTTTGGATGAGGGTCAGGATCCCTTGGGAGCCCTGGCTGCCCCCCCGGGACCCGGCGCACCCCGGCAGCTGTGGCGGTCAGCAGAGAGCTCCCGGCCGGCTCCGCACTCGCAGGCGAATCCGCCCTCTGTGTTCATGCACATCCCCTCGCAGGCCACGCTCTGGCACTCATCGATGTCTAGGGGGACACGGGGAATGGTCAGATTTGGGGTGTGGCCATCACGGGGGTGCCCACTCCCGTTGGGATATACCGCTCCCACTCACCGGTGCAGCGGATGCCGTTGGCCGTCTCAGCCATGGAGAAGCCAACGGGACACACGCGGGCAACCTCCTGGCAGCCGCCATGGTTACAGGACAGGTCACAGCCATACTCTCCGCACGTTCCTGGTGGTTCTGGAACATGGACACGGTGTCCACGGGGTACCCATGCCACCCCAGGACGACCCGCTTCCCATCCCGCTCCATGGATCCCCCAGAGATGGGGACAGTGCCAGGGAGAGGTGATAAGGAGCCACGGTCACCTCCAGGTGCTGGGATTTGTGACATGGAGTGGGAAAAGGGCTGGGCACGCTGCCCACAGGTTTGTGGCAATCTCCATCCCTTGGGATTCATGGCTTGGAGAGGGAAGGGCATCCAGCATAGGCACTTCCCTGACTACCTGGGCAGGTAATTCCCTGCTCTCCATCCGGACACATGCAAAGGTTGGGAGCGATGCAGGAACCACCACCGCAGCCGAAGGAGCAGAGCGCTGTGGGAATGAGAACAGGAGCTCTGGGAATGGGAACGGGACCCCCACGAGCCCCCCAGATCCCTGTACTCACGCAGGGTGCACTTCCCGCTGCCCGGGGACAGCATCCAGCCAGGACAACATCCGCTGCCGGAGCCTGGGAAGCAGACGTGGGGCCCCACGCGGCGCCTACAAGACACCAGAGCCTGAGGCCACCCTGTCCTCAGCCCCCTGCGTGGAGCAGAGGTCCCAGGAATGCGAGGACAGGAAGACAACTGGAGCGGTCAGGATGTGCCCAGGTACCGGGAAGCAGAGCATGGCACAGATCAAAGGAAAGAAGGATAAGGTGGGACGGAGAGGGGACAACCACTTCCTAGCCATCCCGAACATCCCAGCACGTGGTGACAGGAGAAGCGTCCCCCAGCTGGACAGGGATACGGGGAGCAAGACAAGGATGTGGGGAGAAGGACAGGGATGAGGGGAGCAGTGTCACGCTCCCATGGACCTGGGAAGAGGGAGGGAATTGCGGGGTGCCAGCCCCTGCGGCTGGGACCCCTCTGGCCAAGCCCTCCTGCAGCTGGAGGCAGGGATAGCCGGAGCTCGGCAAGCTGCCCATCCCAGGTATAGCTGGAAGAGGGAGAAGGAAAAGGGGAGGATCCGGCTACCTCTCCACGGCAAAGCTGGCCGGCTTCTTCCTCGAGGTATACACCCTGCCCTGGCCGCTGGAGAGGAACAGGGACACACAGGCAGCCTGGAAGAGCAGCTCCACCAACATGACAGGCGGCTCCAGCACGTCCCGGCGCCCGCCTTCCCGCCTGCCTTCCCGCTGGCCCTTGGCCCTGCTCCTCCTCCTCCCGCCGAGCCAGGAACAATGCGGGATTGGAGGGGGGCGAGAGCGGGGGGGTCGCCAGCGGCACCCACCCACCCTCCTCAAACCCACACAGGGGGTCTAGGGTCACCCCAAGGTTGTCTCATTCAACTGGGGCGAGTGGTGGCATCCCGGCCATTCCTGTCCTGGCTGCAGGCGGGGGAACGGGGTCCCCCCTAGGTTTGGGAAGCAGCTGGAAAGGCGTCCCCCCTTCTCTCCTTTCCCACATCTGGCAAAGCTCCGGCATGGTCTGTCCCCACCCCTCCTCCTCCTCCTCCTTCTCCTGGAGGCGCTGGGCTGCCTTCCCAGCCCTGCACGGGGACCCACGCGGCGGAGAAAGGGGCCAAGTGGAGCCGGGATGGTGGGATGCATCCAGGAGGAAAAGGGATGCTGTGGGACACCCCACTCTGGTGACCCCCTGATTCCCCCCGCCCCGTGCCCCCATCCCAGGGCAGGGAATGAAGCGAAGGTCGGAGGCAGGTAAATGATTGATCCCATGGACCAAAGGGTGCTGTTGCCCCTGTAATTCCCAATGCAGCACGGATTTCTCCCTACAAAATCCTGCCCAAGGCTTGGGATCACCCAGGCAAGACACAGCCCCCTTCCAAATGAAAACCACGGGGGAAGAGGGGGTGTCACACCAGTTTTTTAGGAACCCAATGAAAATGTAGGAATCTCCTGTCCTAAGGGAATGTGATCTCAAATCCCTGGGAGGCAGCTCCATGACCAGTGGCAGTGGATAAAAAATGATCCAGCCATGGCCAGCAGCACTTTAATCCCAAAAAACGCAGGGTGCCAACATTGCATTGGCACCAGCACCCCCCGTTTTGATGGGGAGAGTGATCCCACAATGTGGGATGTGCCGCTCCCTGGGCCTCCCAAAATTTGGGAACAGGCTGCTCCATGTAGGTAAACAGAGCCCAAGGTAATAAAAGCAGCAGCACAGAGTCCAAGGTCACTCCCTGCTTCCCCAGCTCTCAGAAGAGATGGCCAAATATAGCCTTGTCCCTACAGCCTCCTCTGAAAATATGGGATGGAAGTGGGAGCCAGGGATGCTTCCAGCACGAGCTGTCTCTGGGAGGGAAGGATTTGCAAAAAACCCACACGGAATCAGACTTTGGGAGCACTTAATCAGGGGTTACAGGGGAGATCCAGGCTGGGAGAGCACGGAAAGATCCAGGACAACCCCAAAATTCCATGAGATGTGAAAGAGGTGTGAGACCACAAGAACTATTAATGAGTAGCCAGAAGCTGGAAAATCCAGCTTTCCCAAAATATTCTATTACAGTTTGCCTCTCCAGGCACTCACAATGCTACTGGCAACCAGAAAAGAACTAAAATTTCCTACAAAAACAAGAAAAGCCAGAAAAATGCACCTGGAAAACAGGTGTCCCCAAGATCCTAGAGCCAAGGACACGAATATCATCATTCCTCAGGACACGGATCTTGCCTCTTGGACTACTTTATTTGGTAAAACTCCAAACTCAGCAACAGCTTTAATTTCCCAGAACTTCCCTCCCTGAGCAAGGCATGGATCCTATGGAGAGAGAGTTTCCCTGCTCAGCTCCAGCCTCTGCTGCTCCTCCAGCTTTGATTCCTCTTCCAAAAAACCACAAGGAATCAAAAAAAAACCAACAAAACAAAACCCAAACCCCCAGGATCAAAAGCGAAACCAAAAGCCAAAAAAAGTAATAAAATATCTAAGGACGCCAGGGAAAAGGGAATCGAGGTGAGGGCATCAGATCCCAGTGGATCACCCAAGGAAGGGGACAGTTCTGGGCACAGCCAATTCTGCAGAATCCATGAATCCCAGCAGGAGATGACCGACACCTCCCCAAATTCCTAACAAGCTGCTCCACCTGTGAGATTCTGTCCCCTCCAGCCGCAGCTGCCAGTGTTGGGCACAGCTGGGGAAGGATTCCCTTACTCCATGTGGAGGATAGGGGTAGGGAATGATCCCGAATCCTGCTAATGGATCCGGGTCAGCTCCTCGACGATCTTTATCAGGTCGTCCACGGTGGCTTCCCTCTTCATCCCGCTTCCATCGTCGATCTGCACAGGGAGGAAAAGGCATTGGAGACATTGGCAGGTGCTGAAAAACATTCCCAGATCATTCAGGAAGGTGTGCATTTAGCCATTCCCAGAGAGGCTGTGACTTCCCCCTCTCGGGAAGTGCTCCAGGCCAGGTTGGACAAGGCTTGGAGCAACCTGGTCTAGCAGAAGGTGTCTTTAAGTCCCTTCTAAGTCAAACCATTCCATAACTCTAAAATTCCATGATTTACTGAGCCTGGATTCCTGAGTGAGGTTCTTGAAGGACCCAAGGCCACATTCCCAAGCTCACCTGCAGGTTTGCCACCACTTCCTGCATCTTGGGCCTGCTGATGTCCAGGAAACTCTCGATCAGGTCTCCATCGATGAATCCTGTGGCTGGTTCCGTCTTCCGTTCGGTGTGGAACGATCTCCAGGTGCTGCTGTCAAGGAGCTAAATCCACAGGGAATAACACCAGCCCTGGACACGGTTAATTGCAGGAGGCAGTGCTGGGTTAATGCTTGGTCTCTGTGATTTCAGAGAGCTTTCCCACCTTTAATTCCATGATTGCTCAGGGCAATGGCAAACCTGGTCCCATCCTCTCCAGCTGGTAAACCCCACCCAGCACAAGCTCCTGGCTGGAATGCCAAAGGATATAAGGAATGCTCAATCTTCCCCACGCTCTTGATGACTTTGTTGAGCCTGTTCTGCATGTCCAGGAGCAGGTTGTACCAGCTTTCCGACAGGGATGTCACCAGGCCTGTATGGGAATAACGGGACATGGCAATGTGGCAGGTGGTGGCGCTGCATGAGCTTTCCAACTCAAACCATTTCAGGATTCTGCAGGGAATCCTCAGCCCCTGCTCCTTACCGATCATTCCATTGACAGTGCCGAAGAGCACTGATCCCTGGGTGGGCGTGGAAGTCTCTCCCAAGTTCTGCATGACCAGGGATCCGTGGCAGAAGACATTGACGAACTCTCCCAAGTGGGATAATCCCACTTCCTGCAGGTGCTGCCGCTCCTCATCCGTCGTGGCCGCACTGGAATCCCAAACACTGCTCAGTCCTGGATGGGGACACTCCAAAACTTTCCCTTGCTCTCAAATACTCTAGCTTTCCTGAAGATCCCATAATCCCATCCCTCCCAGCATATGCTGTCACATCCCATCCCATTCCCAACCCATCCCATCCAGCTTACCTGTCCTTCTGGCACACGAACAGATTGAAGGCGTTCTCCGCTCCCAAGAAATTATCATCATCCAGGATCTCCACGGCACTCATCCAGTTTGGATTGAAATCCCTGGCAATCTGGAAGGGGCCAAGAAGGGACACGCTGTGTCCAGGTGGCCTGGCCTAGGATCCTAATTCCTCTTCCCACCCAACACCAATATTCAGGAGCGAGGCAGCATCCAGCATGTCCCTCTCTGCTCCAGGAAGCAGCTGAGCAGGAAAGGCACTCCTGGAGATGGTCCTAGTCCAAGTGGCACTTGGATAATATCCTGGGAAAGCGTGGAGCAGCCTATGCCAAAGCCACTCCAGCAATTTAAACCCCTGTTCCAAGTGGACACCAGGCATCCCAGATGGCACCTCCCACCCACCAGGCACCAGCTGCTCTTCCCACAGCCAGTTCCCTGGAAACTGAGGGATCCATCCCTCCAGAAACCACAGGGATCCATGTCAAACCTTATCCAGTCAAGCCAAACTCCTCCTTTTATCCCCTCCAACACCACTCCCCATGCCCAGAGCTGTCAGAACGGGTTCTTGGCACTGCTTCTGTACCTCCTCGAAATTCCCTTCCATGGGTTTGTAGGCCAGGAGCAGCACGGAGCGCATGAGGTCCCCCACCAAGATGAAATCCCCCTTGGTTTTCAGGTACAGGGCCATGATGTTGTTGTAGTGGTTGCATTCCGTGCGCAATTCCTTCTCTGCTGTCCACTCGTACAGGCGGACCTGTGGGATGGGGTTCTCCACATGGGTGCTGGGATATGCCCCTCAACAGACACCTGGCTGACATCCAGAGCCACAAACACGCTCCCAAAATCAGTCAGGGTCTTGCCTACCGTGCTGTTGATGCTGGCTAACAGCTTCCCGTTGAATTCCACCATGGAATACACAGCTCCCTTGACCTCCTTCTCAGCCAGGCTCTGCAGCTTCCCTGCAATAAAGCCAGGCATTACTTGGGTTGTTTATCCAAAGGGTGGGAAGTCAAGGGGGTCCAGCTGAGCTGGCCTGAATTTTGCTTGCTAAAAAACTGTCTCTGAGGGGGACAAGTGACATGGAAAGCAAATCCCAGAATCCAGGACTGGTGAGGGATTCTTGAGCTTCTCAAGGAGACACAGGGAAAGGCAACACAGCACCTACTGATCTTGACAACAGATTCCTTGGGGAAAAACTGCCTGCTCCTGGGATACAAGCTCTCTGGGGTCTGAGGAGCTCATCCCTGATCTCCCACCAAAAAAAGCTGGATTTTTCCAGGTGAGAACACCTTGTTCTTACCATCGGAGTAGTGGAAGACGACGATCCGGCCCTGCTTGGGCTCTGCTTCCTCGGGATACACCATGGCAGTGCCCACAATAAAGTAGGTGTTGGGATCCTTTCCCAGCTTGCAGGAAACCAGGCTGAGGGCATACTCATTTTGCAGGAATTGGTGAGCATGGAGCACTTGGGGAGAAAAAAACAGGAAAGGGAGGAACAACTGGTATCCCAAAGTCCTTAAACTGAAAGTTTAAGACATATCCTAGAGGCTCCCTGTCCTATTCCCCACCACCAAAAATACCAAAAATTGGTATTCCCTAAACCTTGTGGTTGATGTTCCTCCAGGAAAATGCTTTGGCTGAAGGTCCCCTGAGCTTCTCCAGGATGGGACAAGCTGGATTTTGGGATGGGAAAGGTACCTTCGAAGGTGTGCTGGTCTATGATGAGCAGGTTATGCACTTCCACCTCCTCTCCAAAGGATGTCTCGTGTGGAGCTGTGCTGCTGGAAAACAGCTTGCTGGTACTCACGCTACTGGACAAGGCCTGGGAAACAGGAAAATCCGTAAATCCCAGTGCTACCTGGGATATCTACAAAGCCTCAGGCAGCCAGTGAGCAGGAAAATGGATGGGAGAACAGGAGGAGCAAGGAATGAGTAAAAGGGACACACGCCTTACTCCTGCAAGGCTGAGTGATGGTGTTAATCTGAGCTTACACAGAGCTGTAGCTTCCGGAGCTAGACGCTTGGGAAAAGGAAAAACTTGGAGTCAACTAAGTCTGCATGGGATATGGAAGGAACAGCACCCAAAAATAAAGGCACAATGGCTGTGCCACTCCCTCGGAGAGATTTCACCATCCCATTTCTCCCCAGCTGAAGAACTGGACTGGATTCATAGCTTTGAAAGCTTTGGAAGGGAGGACCATCAAGGAAAACCTGGATCAGGAATTCTGATCCCCACAGCATAGGGATCACCCAGCCTGGGTTCTCACCTGGGTGCTGGCGCTGGGTCTGAGCGCCGTGGTGCCCCCACTGGCATCCTGCACCTCGATCCGGCTGGAGAGCACCCCAAAACACTGAGATACCTCTTGGTAGCAGATTTTCCTGGGGGATAAACAGAGCCATGTGAGTGGGAGAGGCGGGAAAAGCCATTCCAAGAACTCTGGAAGCAACAAGAGCTGTTTGTTTGCTCCTGGGATGGCAACATCACCCCAACCCTGGTCCTGTGTAGCAGAGCACCCTGATCCCAGGAATCCTCATCCCAGGAATCCTCACCTGGGCGACTCGTAGAGGGGAACAGTCCGGATGTGCAGCTTCTGGATCTCATCAATGGTGCCGATGGTCAGGGTGCTGTTGTTGGCCAATGCCAAGCTTGTGGGAAACAAAAATCATGGAAAACACTGGGTGAAACAGCAAGAACCTCCCTCTCTTCCATATCCCTTAGGATCGGGAGCTTGTGGCTGGCTCACCTGTCGGGATATCCATCGGAATTGAGGGGGCACATGTAGTTGACCTCCTTGAGGTTGACATTGGAGAAGACCAGCTTGTGGTTGCTGCTGTAGATGACAGTGGGGCGGTCGGAGCAGGCGAACACGTTGGTGGTGGACAAGGAGCGGAATGTCCTCAGCACCGTGGGCTGCGTGCCCAGGGTCACCTTCTTCCTGTCACTCAGCAAGCCTGGATTCAAAGGGGAAAAGGGATTGGGATATGCTGCAACACCTCAGGGAAAAAAGGAGTGCAGGTAAGCACATCCCAGATTTAAGAATCCATCACCCTGCCTCCAATGTGCTGGAGAAATCCTCCAGCCCACAGCCAGTCCTGCTTGAGCATGAGGCTGAGAAAGCAAGGAGGATCTTTCACAAAAAACTGGGAAGGAAGGGAAGAGGTCACCTGTCTCAAGGCTGAGGCCAAAGTAGAAGAGAGCTCCATCCCCCAGGGCACACAGGAGGTAGTGGCTGCTCTCAAAGGTCGTCATCAAGATGGAGCGGGGAATAATCTCTGTGGGAAGCAGGAAAAGGGATAGATGAGGTCGCTCAGGACACGGCCAGTGACCACTGCCACCCTTGGGAGGCTCCTACCTCCTCCCAGCATCTCCTTGTGCAGCAGCTCAAAGGACGGGAGCTTCAGGATACGGGCGGAGATGTCGGTCCAGAGCCCAATGGCGCAGAGCGGGGACATCCCGTTGGAGTCTCCCAGGGGAGTGATGTCCAGGCAGGCAACCTCGTGCTCCATCTCCGTGCAGCTGGGAGGAAGGAGGAAGGACAGGTTTTCAGCTTGATGCCAAATCCCAGCATCCCAAGAGCTCTCAAAATGTGGGCTCACCTGATCTGCCGGAGCTCCTGGGGCCGGATTTCCAGGTAGTACAAGGCTCTTCCCACGGCCACCACCACCTGGTTGCTGTTGCAGGAAGCAACACTGATGTTCTTCCCGTTGGGCTCTTTCCACTCACTCACCAGGGATTTGGGCTCCTGGCTGACCAGTCGCACTGAGACAGAGGTGATCTGGGAAGAGAGACAGGAAAAATCATGGAAAACAGCATTTCCAAGGTGGTGGCACAGCAAGAATCTCCCTCTTTCCATATCCCTCAGAAACATGAACCCAGGATCCTGTTTGCTGATCCCATCAGCTCAGGGAAGCTCTTCAATCTCTCCCCTGGATATGTCACGATCCATATGGCACCAGGCATCTGTGTTTTCTTCATGCTGGAATTACCTGGATCAGCTGCTGATGTGCCACATTGCCGCAGAAGAACGTCTGCTGGTCGTCCACAAATCCTGTGAGCTCCGTCTCTTCCACTTCCTCTCCATTCAACATCAGAACCCTGAGCAGGAAAGGGAATTCCCATGAATTCCCACTCCAACATAGGGCTGAGAGCCTGGATCAGCTCATCCCACCTTTACCTGGTCTGGCCAACAAAAGACAGCACCAAGGTGTTGTCCGTCTCCCGGTGCGGATCTGACCTCAGTGGCCACAATCCTGCAACAAGGACGCCACAGTTCCTCACACACTTCCTCACAATTCCACATCCCAACCTCATCTGTGCCTACCACGTCCCCTCCCAGCCCATGGAACACCTCTCACACCTTTAATTCCCGGCAGGTCGATGCTGGCGTGCTCATGGATCCCGATGCCATTCCGGATGATCCGCAGCGATCCCTCTTTGAAGGCCCCGGAGCAGGTGACCAGCTGGGGAAAAAGCAGATAGATTTTACCAGCTGTGGCTGGGAAGCTGTCCCACTCTTCTCTGGAATCGTGAAAATGGGGAACCCATTCTAGAATCATGGAATCCTGGAATGGTTTGGGTTCGAAGGGACCTGAAAGATCCACCAAGGCCAGGCTGGACAGGGCTTAGAGCAACCTGGTCTAGTGGAAGGTGTCTGTGCCCATGGAATGACATGATCCTTAAGGTCCCTTCCAACCCAGACCATTCTGGGACTCTATGATTTTATGCACAGCACTCAGCCAAAAATTCCCAGCAGTGAGAAGGGAAAAGCAGGAATGTTACCTGGCCTTGGCCTTGTCTCTCCAGGTCCACCACACACATGTCCACAATGGGCCCGAGGTTGGTGAAGGTCTCCATGGCCACCACGTAGGATCCCTGCTCGTTGCTGTCCACGTTGAGCTGGGAATAAATACCGGAATCAATTTCTGTCTTTCAAGAAGCAGGACAGGGAAAGGGAGGGCAAGGAGAAGACAGGTTTTTATGGAGATTGAGCCCTGTGGGAACACACAACCAGGAGGTGCCACCTACCTTCACGAGCTGGGAATCTCCAAGCCTGGAGCCAACAAACACCACTCCATTATCCAGGTAGGTCAGGCACTCGGCAATGGATGTCTGGGAAATGGGAAGAGGCAGGTGACACCCACCAGTGGCATGGAAAGGTCCTGGCACGCACACACACACACACACCCCTTCCACCACTAAGCCGTTATCCAAAAGAAAAGCTCTGGACATGGGAAAGGGATTTAATCCCTTCATAAATCCCACAGAGTCTAAGCTCCTCCCAGTGCAAGCACCAGGAAAAAAACAGGAAGAAGATGTAAATTTAAGTGCCCACAGGGAATTTTCCCAACAGTTCAGGGCTGTGACAAATGTGAAGCATCAACACCTCCAGCTCCCAAAATTCCCACTCATTCCTAAATGGAACTTTTCCAGACTTGGGAGAATCCCAGGAAACGCCGGGGATGGCCCGGGTGATTCCTACCTCTCCCAGCAGCTCCACACGTAGATCCTTCAAGGTGACAGTGCCATCCATCTGCTCCTCCTTCTCCAGGAGCAGCATGAAGAGCCGCCCTTCCATGTCTCCCAGCAAATACCGTGATCCGTTGGGATCCACGCGGTTGTGGCACACGATGGTGCTTTGCTGCAGGGAAAGCAGGGAACTCTAGGATTCCACTGGAACAGCCCCAGATTGGTCCCCAAAAGGGCTGTGCAGGTGATGTGCTCCCAGCTCCAGTATCCCACCCATTCCAGAGCTCCAGGAGCAGACTGAGACCTTCAGGCACCGATATTCCTGTTTCCTCCCCCAAAATTTTTAGCCTGTCCTTATTTTCATCTTTGGATGGCTATTCCAGCCCTCTTTCAGCTCGGAGCAGCCCCTCAGCCATGCCATTGGTGCTTCCTCCTCTGATTAAATGTGAGAAGTGGCCTGTTACTCCCACAAAACCCACTAGTCCAATTGCTGTCCTGAAATCTTTAAGCCTTTTCTCCTCTGAGCAAGTCTTCAAGGGGCTCATCTATGTTTTCCACTGCCTGAAAGGAAACCAGGCTCTGCCCTGGAACTGTGCCCAGACCATGCACTAATTCCTAATTAATCCCATTCCCTGGGGCCCAAACAAAATTCCAAGAACTCTACAGAGAGTGGAGCCACACAGGGATCACGGATGTCCCTCAGCCCCCAAAAACAGCAACTGGGAAGCCAAACCTCTGGAAGCCCAAGTAAGTGGCACCGTTAGACCACACCTGGGACAAGAGGTGTTTGAATTCCTGGCTGGAAGGCCTGGGAAAGGAGGGATTTTTGGGATGCAGTCCTGGATGCCCTCACCTTGATGATGGGAGGAGCGATAGCCAGATATTTATCCCCGTTGTGGTAGGTGATGGATTCCTGCCCGATGATGATGGCGCCTCCAAAGGGCTCCGGAACTGTGGGACACACAACAAATGTGAGAGAAGCTGCCTGGAAAAAAGGAGCCATCCAGCCTGGAAAAACATGGGGAGATCTTTCACAAACAAGGCCCAACCTGCGATGACCATGGAGGCTTCGGCCTCCACATTCTCCTGCTTCCAAGGGCCTTTGTTGAATTCCTTCTCCCTCAGGGACACCTCGTATGTCTTCACATGGCGGCCCTGGGGGTCCTGGAAGAGAAGCAAAAGTGGATGAAATTCCAGAAGTGAGGAGATTCCACTTCATCTCCTGCAAAAACACCACTCCAGGGAGCTGCTGAGGTTTCCCACCTCCTCATCCTCCCTCACATCCACACACCATCACTTCCTCAGATTTTCTCATATATAAATACCCCCTGAGAAAATCCCTGTGCCAGAAAAGACTGGAAAATATATTTCCATTGTTTTACAACTGATATTCTGGGATTTGTGTTCCTCTGAAAATGTGGGAACAAGTGGCATAATGAAGTATCACCCCCTCCTCCAGCTCTTGCAAACATTCAGGAGTTCAGGGGTTTTTATCACATTTCCCTGTGGTTTCAGAACTTCCCAGAAAGTATCCCCAGCCCCTGCTGTCCTAGTCGGACCAAGTCCTGGCATAATGGGTAATAAATGGAGAAAGAATCAAGGAAACAGCTTGGAAACATCCTGCTCTCCATAGGCAAGGATCGAAACAATCCAGAGCTTTATGAGTGACAGCTGACATCCTGCTCCAAGGCTTCAAGTTCTTTTGACACCGATCATGGAATCATTAAAGTTGGAAAAACACTTTTCCAACTGTTCCCCCAAACTCCAGGTATGTGGTGACAAAGTGGTTTCCTCCCTCCAGAAATTTTGAGGGGAGGCAGCAGTGACCAAACAGGGAATAATGAAGCCACTGCTGGCATGGGATTTCAGCTAACCCGGGATTGCATGGAATTTAACAAAGGAAAGCTAATCTCTTGCTCAGTCAGCACAGCAAACGCCCTCTGGATCAAAAGGCCTGGAATGCTCCCTCCATAAGGAGCCAGGTTATGATAAAGAGAGGTTATGAATCCTCTTTACACACCTGGAATTGCCTCCCAAAAATACCAGGCAGGCCACTGCCTTGTTTTTTAAGGAAAGGCTCAGGTGTCACTATGGGAAACAACTGGTTGTGGATATTGCTGGAAAGATCCCAAAGCTCCTCCTGGGGGTTTAACAAGGAAAATTCCCATCCAAGGCAGAGCTGCCCAGGAATCCCATGGGAAAGTGTTGCTTCCTCCCTCCCAGAGTTGGAAAAAGGCAGCATGGAGGAACATGGCCCTGGAGGAGCTGGAATCATCCCTCACTCTGCCTTCCAAAAAGCCTTTGGAAAACCCTGGGAGCCCTTCGCTCCACCTGGGTTATCCATGGATAAGCAGGCACCTGGTAGACGAAGCAGATGGTGGGAGCTTGGCAGCCATAAAGGAATTTCACATCGATGACCTGGAGCTCTTCCAGGCGGATGTTGAAGGCCTTTAATTCCTTGTTCTCCCGATCCAGGGGGATGACCTTGAAGAGGCCATCGTAGAGCCGCAGCCCGATCATCCGGCACTCGGGATCGATGATCCCGATGATCCCCGTCTCCGAGGGGCGGCCGATGCGATCCTGAGGGAGAATTCCAGAGAGAGGGGAAAGAAAAAGGTGGTTAGAGCCAGGACAATATCCCTGAAAAACAGGGACAGGAGTTGCCAGCCCTCAGGTGAGGAGAGGCTCCTTGCACACTTCCCAACAGGCTTGAGAATTCCAGCTGGGAAGCCACCAAGCCTAAGGAGGAGACGCCTTTCCAACTACCACACTTGGCAGAGCTCCCACACCACACAGCTTCACCACAAATTCCCACAGGACTCATTTTCCAGAGAAAATCTGAGTTTAGGCTTTAATTGTCCTTAAATTTAATTTGTTATTCTACAAGAATATTCAAGTGTATTCCTAAGAATATAGTTGAGTCCATTGGGACAGAGCTTGGAGAATCCTGGTCTAGTGGAAGATATCCATGGCAAGGGGTGGAATGAGATGCTGCAAGTCTCATCCATTCCACACCATTTCAGGATTCCATGCGCTGGTTTGAATGGGAAATTGGCAAAAAATCCTTCTCTGTGAGGGTGGTGCGGCCCTGGGATGGATTTCCCAGAGAAGCTGTGGCTGCCCCATCCCTGGAAGTGTTCCAGGCCAGGCTGGATGGGGCTTGGAGCAACCTGGGATAGCAGAAGGTGTCCCTGCCCACAGAATTGAACTGGATGAGCTTTAAGGTCTCTTTTCCAACCCAAACCCTCCCATAATTCCACAAATCTCCCCCAGAGACCAAGACTAACTCTGGAAACATCCTGTGACCACAGGTTATCCCATCTCAGATCCAGCAGCCGCAAGGAATGACCAACAGAACACCAGAAATCCAACACCCTGCTGCATCAAGAAGGCAAAGCCATCCCTGGGGAAGGGAATTCCCATGCCAGGTGCTGCACTGCCCCTCACCTGCACGTTTCCATGGGCACGGGTGATGATGTCGATGCTATCCCCGTTCTGCTTGTATTCCAGGATGCAGGCATTGTACTTGGCCGTCAGGATGAACAGCAAATCCTTGCTCTCCCCCTGCCCGAAAAAACCCGGACAATGCAGATTCCAAGGGCGGACACTCCCATCCCAGCCCGCCCAGGTGGGTACAGCTCCATCCCTGCTCTGCCAGCACCCACCTTGGGGCGGAAGAGCTCCATGACGGCGGTTTTCCCATACATTCCCACTTCCTTGACGGGCCGGAGCCCCTCGGCTGTCACGACATAAATCTCCAGCCGGGTGTTCTTGGCAATCAGCAGGTTCAGGTCCTCCGAAGAGGTGAAGTGTCCTGGGAAAAGAGGGAAGGAATTCCAGAGGAGGGATCAGCTGGCACCTCGAGGCGCACTTCCACAGCCTCCCTGGAGCATCCCAAAATCCCAGCATGTTCCTTCCAAAGTGCTAAATGCTCTCAGCAAGTGCTTTCTCTCAGCCTGCACTCCTTATTTTTCTGCAGAAATGCTCTTCCCACTGTCTTTCCTCAGGAATTCCTGGGGTCTCTTTCTACCATGCCCAGCACTCCCAGGGCTCTTGGGGCTCCCGTAGCTTCCCCAAATCCCACTCTCTTTCACTCTTATGGATTTCAGGAGCACTGACTCTTCCTCTACCCCAAAATCTCCCAGTATCCCAAAATCCTCCGATAAATCAAAATCTCCTGTACCGCCAAACCGGCTCGAACTCCAAAATCCACCCCTGAACCCCAAACCCCGCCTTACCCCAAAACCCTCCCCGGACTCCCAATCCCTTCCCGGTGCCCCAAAACCCTCCCGGGACCCCCAGCGCCCCCCGGCACCTCCATCCCCTCGTGTCCACCGTAGCCCCAGCCCCCCNGAGCAGACGAGAGGAGCCGCTCTAGCCCGCTGGGAGGACCGCGGAGAGCAGACGAGAGGAGCCGCTCTAGCCCGCTGGGAGGACCGCGGAGAGCAGACGAGAGGAGCCGCTCTAGCCCGCTGGGAGGACCGCGGAGAGCAGACGAGAGGAGCCGCTCTAGCCCGCTGGGAGGACCGCGGAGAGCAGACGAGAGGAGCCGCTCTAGCCCGCTGGGAGGACCGCGGAGAGCAGACGAGAAGGGCGGCTGGAGGACCGCGGAGAGCGCAGGTGTGGAAGGGGATGCGCGGGAGGTCTTCACCAAAACCCGCGGGAACCGCGCGGATCCAGCTGTGATCCCACGCCGTATCCCGAAGGGAGGGCCCTGCATGGGAGGGGGAAGCCCCCTCCCTGCTCCCTGCAGCTCTGTGGCCCCCGAAAGCTGGGGTGGGGGTCCCCGCTGTGAGGGGGGAGTGTGGATCCATCCAGGGCCCGCGCTGAGAGGAGGGCCCTGAACGTGGGGTTCCCCCATCACAAAAATAAAAAGGGATGGGCGGTCATAGTCCTCTCTTATTCCAAAAAGGGGTTCCTGTTTAGACGTTATCCCATCCTGGCTCCTCATCCCAAAAGGAGCTCCCTGCCTGGGAGGTGTCCCTGTTTGGGGACAACTCCAACGCCAGCCTCTTTCCCACCAGACACTCCCCATAGCATCACCATCACACCAGGCATCATCCCACCCCACCCCCTTCCCAGGCCCCCCTCTGGGGACCGCTGTCCCTTTCACACTGGACCTTGCCCTCTTTCTGGACAGATTCCATCTTTGGATCCGAGTGCTGCGCTTCACTCCCATGGAGGTGAACCTGGAGCAGGCAGGTTGTCATTCCTGTGGGGTTGGCCTTCCTCCCTTTCCCATCCCATTTACTGCTCCTCCTTTTCCCCCCAGGTCCCCAAAAAACTGGTGACAACGGTGTCTGGCTGTGCCGATGACGCTTTGGCTGGGCTGGTGGCTTGCAATCCCGGGCTCCGGCTGCTCCAGGGACACCGGGTGGTCCTTCGGGATGACCTGCCGGCCATCCATGGCCGGGTGGCCCTGCTGTCCGGGGGAGGCTCTGGCCATGAGCCCGCCCACGCAGGTGAGACCCCTCCTGTCCCACCTGTACCCCCCACCCACGGACACGGTGCTGAGCCCTCTTCCCTCCCCACAGGCTATGTCGGGAAGGGAATGCTGACCGGAGTGGTGGCCGGAGCCGTGTTCGCATCCCCGTCCGTGGGCAGTGTTCTGGCGGCCATCCGGGCCGTGGCACAGGCCGGAGCAGGTTGGGAACACACCGGGGTGAAATTTTGGGGTTCCTCTCGGCAGTGCTGCGTCATTGCCGTTGTCTCCACATCCACCCTGCAGCCGGGATCCTCCTGATTGTGAAGAACTACACCGGGGACCGGCTGAATTTCGGGATGGCCCTGGAGCGGGCGCGGGCCGAGGGGGTCGACGTGCGGATGGTGGTGGTGGGCGACGACTGCGCCTTCACCATGCCGGGGAAAGCCGGACGCCGCGGGATCTGTGGCACCGTTCTCATCCACAAGGTTCTGCCGGGACCCTTTATGGGGATTTGGGGAATTCTGGGGGGTCGCTCACCCGCTCTGCCCGGGACAGGTGGCGGGAGCTCTGGCCGAGGCGGGAGCGAGCTTGGACGAGATCGAGAAGAAGGTGACGGCAGCTGCCAAAGTCATGGGTGCGTTGTGTTGTCCCATGGGAATGCTGTCCTGTGTCCCCCAGCCCCTGAATCCCCGAAATCCCCCTAGTTTTAACAGAACATTGCCACCTGCACAGGTACCCTGGGTCTCAGCCTGTCTCCCTGCAGCATCCCAGGATCCAAGCCCTCATTCCAGCTGGCTGAGGATGAGATGGAGCTGGGGCTGGGTGAGGAGCCCTCAGTGTCCCCCTCGGGTCCCTGGAGAGTCCAAATGTCCCTGTCCCCCCTGGGAGGCATCACCAGGGCTGGGATGTGACACAGCCCCATCTCCTTAGGGATCCACGGCGAGGCTGGAGTACGCAGGATGAAGGTGAGGGGGAAATTCTGCTGCTTCCTCCCTGTTCCCAGATCCCCCTATTCCCAGACCTGCCCACTGCTCAATGTCCCCTCCAGGTGCTGCCGGCGGATAAGGCCGTGGAGACGATGCTGAAGCACATGACAGATCCATCCAATGCTTCCCAGCTGTCCTTGACCCCTGGTGAGCGCCCCAGAACCCTCTGTGCTCCTCCAAAACCCCTGGATCCCAGTCTCATCCTGCCCCCCATCCTGCAGGATCCTCTGTGGTGCTCATGGTGAACAACCTGGGTGGATTGTCCTGCCTGGAGCTGGAAATTGTGGCTGGAGCTGCTGTGCGCTGCCTGGGTGAGTGCAGGAGGTAGCTTGGAATCCCGTTCTCTGTCTCTGGCTGCTCTGGAGTGCCCCAATCTCGATCCCGGATCCTGCAGAGAACCGAGGGATCCGCATCGCCCGGGCCTTGGTGGGATCCTTCATGACGGCGCTGGAAATGGCCGGAGTCTCCCTCACCCTCCTGCTGGTGGATGAGGAGCTGGTGAGGCTGATCGGTGAGTTCCTGGTGGGAATGTGGCCTGGGATTGGGGCACGGGGGTTTCCATGTGCTGTGTGACAGGACACAAGCTCAATGGGATGTCTGGGGGGCGGGAATTCCTGGCTGCTGTGTGTGCCAGTGAGGATCCAATGGGATCCTGAGCCACCACACGCCTCTGGCTCTTCCAGATGCCAAGACCATGGCCATGGCGTGGCCCAACATTCCGGCGGGACCGGCGACCACCCGGAGGGAGGAGGTGCCGGCGCCGACAGAGGCACCCAAGAAGCCGCAGGATGAGACTGGAACTGGTGCAGAGCTCCCGTCCCTTGTCACACACCCCCCCTGCCGTGCCTCAGTTTCCCTGGGGAATACATCTCCTCTCCGCAGGGCCCGGCACGGCGCGGGTGCAGCGAGTCCTGGAGCGGGTGTGCAGCACCTTGCTGGATATACAGGATAAGCTCAATGAGCTGGATCGGGGAGCGGGTGATGGGGACTGCGGCCACACGCACGCCCGGGCGGCCCAAGGTGGGTGTGGGGGCCATTATCCGGGGAATTGTGGGGGATACTGTGTCAATGGCACCTCCCAGGAGCGAGGAGTTCCCCAGGACATCCCTTCTTGGGATTAATGAACCCTGGAGTGCCCCTTCCTGTAATTGTATCCTGGAATGTCTCTGCATCCAGTGGCAGCTTTCCTATGGAATTGAGGGCTGTCCTTGCTTGTTCCCACAAGGGACAGGTGACTCCAGGGCCACCCCCATCCCCTTGTCCCTTCCATTCCCACAGCCATCCGGGAATGGATGTGCACCCAGCCACCTCCGACTGCCCCAGCCCAGCTGCTCTCCGCCCTGGCTGATGTGCTGCTGGAGAAGATGGGAGGCTCCTCCGGAGTGGTGAGTGGGAATATGAATGGAAATGGGAATGGGGATACACACCTGGCCATGTTTCCAGGTTGGGATTAATGGTATTCCCAAAGCTCTACGGGCTCTTCCTGACGGCAGCTGCCCAGAGCCTGCGCGGCCGCAACGATTCCCCAGCGTGGGCTGACGCCATGGACGCCGGAATTGAGGCCATGCAGAGGTCAGTGGGGAGCTGTGGAATCCCAGTTCCCCACTGGGAATCCCAATCCCACCTGAGTTTCCCTGCATCCCGCACAGGTATGGAGGAGCTGCGCCAGGAGACCGGACAATGGTGAGTACTGGGATAGCCCAGGAGCCAGGAAGGCTTCTAGGGGGATGCCAGGGTGTTCCACCTGGCCTCAGCTGTGGCTCCCAGACTAATTCCCACTTTTGCCAGCTGGATTCGCTGTTTGCAGCCGCACAGGCTCTGCATTCCCTGCGCAGTCCTGGTGCCGACCCACTCCAAGTGCTGGCAGCATCTGTCCAGGTATGGAGAGCTGGGATGGTGGGAAAATTGGATGGGAATCCCTGCCGTTATCCTGGAAAACACCCTGTTTTCCCTGGCAGAGCGCAGAGGCAGCAGCTGAGGCCACCAGGCACATGGAGGCTGGGGCGGGCAGAGCCAGCTACATCCGCTCATCCCGGCTGGAACAGCCCGATCCCGGGGCTGTGGCAGTGGCAGCAGTGCTGGGAGCAGTGCTGGAGGGGCTGCAGGACCCCCTGGGCACCCCTTAGTAATGACAGGGATGCGTATCCCCAAAAATCTGTGTCCCCTCGTAGCAATAGAGATGTGTATCCCAATAAACCCTTGTGTCCCCCCGTGTGACACGGAGGTGTATCCCAATAACCCCCTGTGTTCCTTCCAGGATGTGTTTCCCAATAAACCTTAGGACGTGGCCCCCAGTAACCCTCTGTGTCTTCAATGCTAGCCTGGAGAGGTGGGATGGTGGAATTTGGAGGTGTGGGGGTGCCCCCCATTGCTCCAGGCTGGGAAGGGAGATGGGAACAGGGATCCTGTGACTGTGGGAGGAAGGAAGCCCGGGGAGTGGAGGGGAAGCCACAGAGCTCACATGGCTCTGGGCACGGGTTCTGGGGGTGATTTTGGCAAAGGAGAAGCAGGGATGGAGCAGAGTGTGATTCCAAATCCCGTGGAGTGACCACAGGGAGCTCTCCCATGTCCCCGGGCGCCAGTGAGGACGAGCCCTTGGAAGGGACAGCTTGGCTTGGCCAGGACCTACTCTCAAGCTCCCACCTCTCCCACCCCAGCTCCCAGCCCTCCCCTTTGTGCCCGAGGATTTGAGTGCCAAGCCCTGCAGAAGCCAATGTTTTATTCCACATCTGTGAGGTCCCTGAGTGGCTCCACCCTGAGCCAGATCCTCTGGAGTCGAAGTGATATGGATGCTCTTCTTTGTCCCAGCGAGGCTCTGGCAGCTCCAGCTGTGAGGGATGGCACTGGGAAGCGCTAGGGTTTGCATGGCCCGGGATCCAGGCAGGAGCTGGCACGTGGAGGCACAAGGATGCAGCCTGGGAGTGCTGGGAGATCCCTGGGATCAGCGCTCAGCAGCAAGCAGGGGCTGTGGGAGACAGGGATGAGCCAGGATCCCTCAGTCCTTCCCCACCCTCAGGACTGTGCTGGGGGGCAGCTTCCCAGTTCAGCTTCCCAAATCCACCCAGTGCGTCCCATACCTGGTGGGAGGCCAGGGAATTGGAATCCGGGCGCTTCCAGCTGGGCCTGGCCAGGGCAGCCACCACCAGCACTCCAAAAATGAGGATGAGGAGCCCCAGGGTGTTGGCAAACACAGCCTCAGCCGGTAGGAGCTTGTACTCCATGGTCCCATTCTTCCTGGAGCGGGGAAGAGAGGCTGGGAATCTTCTGGATGTTCCCAAACCACCCCCCCCCCCCAAAACCTTGCAGGGAAGTGTGCAGGGAGCCACACACCTGAGGGAAATGCTCAGTTCCCTTTGCTCTGCACTGGTCACTCCCAAATCCAGCCCAAATCCACCTCCTGAACCACCCCTGTCCTTGTGAGGGCTATTCCCAAGCCCCCCTTTCCCTGTGAGGGATCTTCCCAAGCCCCGCCCTGACTCTCACAGGCTGAAGAAAAGCTTCTCATTGATTCCCGACACACAGGAAGCCACAGACAGCAGGAGGATGGTGGAGCCGAAGAAAACATGGATGGGCTTGTAGAGTGCCCGGAGCCAGGCGGGAGCCCAGGGAAGCAGGAACGCTCCAAAACCCGCCGCCCACTGTGGGAAGAGAAGGTGAGGGCGGAAAATTCAGCATGCCGGAGGGATTGAGGGATCCAAGAGGGGTACCCACCTGGCAGGAGAAGAGCAGGACAGTTCCTAGCCCCATCCAGCTGTGCAGCGAGTACATGTTGGGCGTCCCTTGGGAATTATGGAAGCAGAACACGGCCGCCAGCCCCAGCACGGTGAGGACAAACGCTCCCAAAGCCAAGCTGCCATGCAGCACCTTCCAGGGAAGCTTGGGGCTGCTCCACGTGTTGGGAATGCGGTAAACCAGGGCGGCTGTAAGGGGGGAAAATGTCAGGAAGAAGCCGTGCCGGGATGCCCGCGCTCCCTGTGCTCACCTGCGCCGTACAGCACCACCAATCCCGTCACCATCAGCACCGGGTGCCAGTTGAACGTCCGGGAGCTGCCATCCAGGGAAAAGCCCCCGCGCCAGTGCTGGCACCAGGTGCCCACCATGGCCACGCAGAGGAACCCCAGCGTTCCCAGGAAGGCACAGAAGGGCAGGAAGGGCACGTCCAGCATTGCTGTGGAGCTGTGGTGGCATCTGTGGGCGAGTGAGGAGCCGGCTCAGGCTCCGGATGTGGTCCCAGGGAGGAGCCACGGAAAGAGGAACTGGGAGCCCCAGCAGGGGGTGGGGGGGCAGCTGTTTCCCAGCCTGGGAAAGGCGGCAGGGATGGAGCTGCTTCCCAGCCAGGGATGTAAGCCCAGCTGCTTCCCAGACCGGGGATGGTAGCAGGGATGGATCCAGGACAGTGGCAACTGGGGATGACTGAGGTGCTTGTGGAGACTCTCCGACACCTCCAGGAGGAACCACAGAAAGGGGAACTGGGACCCCTGGGGAGGTGACCAATGTCCAGCTGTGCCCTGGACTGGGAAGGAGGCCAGGGACAGAACAGGACATGCAGAGCCAAATTCCCGGGCACAGCACCCCAGGGAACGGCAGCGAGGGGCTCTGAGTGTCACCTGTCATGGTCGCCTTGGCAGGAACCCGACCGCTCTCATTTGCATGTGATTTGCATATGCCCCCAGAAATGGGTATTTCTGTCCCCTCCGGGGTAGGGGAATGTCCCGACAGGGGACACAGAGACAGGAAAGGGGTGGAGATATGCGGCCCTGTGGTTCCCCAAAATCTGTGACACAGAGACTCACGGATCTCCCAAATATGGGATACTGGGTGCCATGGCTCCCCGAAATTTGGGAACACGCCGCTGCACAGAACCCCCAAACCTGGGGCTCCCCTGAACCTGGAACACAGCGCCCGGGCCTGACACCACCCAAAACCCAGACCACGAGGTCCCTCGGCCCCTCCCAACCCCGGAGCCGCCCCCCAGCACACCCAACCCCGACGCTGTCCCTGGGCCCCACCGCCCCCTCCTCTTCCGTGGGCGCCGCCATCTTGGCGAGCGCCGCTCTGTCTGCTCATTTCTATGGTTTCCCCGTTCGCCCCAATGTGCCACCACCGAGGGGAGCGACGGCCAGAGCGGCCCCCGCGGGTCCTCCGAGCTCCACTTCCGCCTTCACTTCCGGCTCCGCCAACCGTTTCCATGGGGATCAAGATGGCGGCGGCGGCGGGTGAGGCCGGGGCGGGGGCATGGCGGGGACTCACCCGGACCCCTGGGACCGGGATCTCCGGAAACCAGGGGCTTTTGGGCGGCCCCGGGGGCGGAGAGGGGCCCAAGAACAGAGAGAGAGGGCAGCGAGAGGAGGCCCGGGGGGTCCGCGGTGGTGACTGTGAGAAGGGGCAGTGACGCGGAGTCTCGAGGGGCAGAGAGTGATCCCTTAATCGCCATACCCGGCTCTTTCCCTCCGTATTTCCAGCCCTTTCCCCCCTCGTGTCCGTCCGTTTTCTCGTTTCCATGTCCAGCCTTTCTTTCCCCCCATTTCCAGCTACTTTCCGTCCCTTTCCAGCCCCTTTTCCCCAGTCTATCACCATGTCTCCCCCTCAGGGAATTCAGCCCCCAGCACAGCCCTTTTCCTGCCAGGACACGGGGGATCCCTGTCCCCTCCGTCCCTCTCCAACCAGGATGATCCCAGAGGGGGCTATTCCCGTGGGATATGTGTTCCACGAGGACTGTACCTGCACCCGGGTCCAAAAATTCCCGTCTGTCTCCTCACTGCTCTCCCTGTGCCCAGAGCGGGACATGCCCAGACCTGCTCAGAACTGCCCATGGAGCTGGAAACAGCCAGGAATATTCTGCTTGGACACTGCTTCTTGTTACTGCACGTCTGCCTCGTCCCTGGATTTCCTCATATGGGGATTGGGGTGGATTTCAGGGGGAAGGAAGACACCAAACTGGGGAGGAGAGAGAGGACACAGCTCACTGGGTTTTCCTGCCTTCTGGGCTCCATCCCAATCCCTATGCTTCCCCTCTAGGACTGGGATGTTGGGAGAGGCCCCGCTGAGCCCCCCCAGCACCATGATCCGTTGGGAATGCTGGGGCTGAGGGTTCCAAGCCCCAGAAAGGAGGATGCTCCAGCCCAGCAACTACAGCCTGGTGCTGTTCCTGCAGTTCCTGCTGCTTTCCTATGACCTCTTTGTGAATTCCTTCTCGGAGCTACTCCGCACGGCTCCAGCCGTGCAGCTCTTCCTCTTTATGTGAGTTCTGGGAAGGTGGGGCAGCAGACCCAGGGCACCCAGGATCCCACAGTCCCTCTATTTTCCCGGCAGCATCCAGGACATCGCCATCGTCTTCAACGTCATCATCGTCTTCCTCATGTTCTTCAACACCTACGTTTTCCAGGCGGGATTGGTCAACCTCCTCTTCCATAAATTCAAGGGAACCATCCTGCTCTCCGCAGCCTACCTGGTGCTCAGCATCTCCTTCCACGTCTGGATTATGGTAGGATGGCGTGGGCACAGCTGCTGGATTCTCCCAAGGGATTTTTCCTTGACCCCCACCTTCCCACATCTTCCAAGGTGTCTCATGGAAAATGTCCCGTTCCATGACCATGTGGTTGGCATCAGGCTGGAAGGGTCCTGCCCAATCCCAGCCCCATTCCAGCTCATTCCCTAAGGGCCGTGGCCCATCAGAAAATTCTCTGCCCAGGGAAAGCCCGTGCTAGCAGCTCCTGGATTTTCTGGGATTAATCCCTATACCCGGGGGCAGCCCCCTCCCTTCCCACAGCTCCGAGGGCTGTCCAGGCTCCTGGATCTGTCCTGGCAGCACCTTCCCCTTTTCTTTCCTGAATAAACTCCTTCCTAGCTCCTTCCCAATGGAGCAGTTCCCATCCCCTAGACACCTCCTGAAGTTCCTTCATTCTGCTTGCCCTGGGACACAGGGAATGTTTTGGAGGGTCAGGAGCCACAGCAGCTGCTCCGGTGCTGCCCACGCTGTCCGGGAAGGGGATTTGCAGGGATTTGTAGGGATCTGCAGTCTGAAGCCGGAATAGGTCTGGGCTCAATGCCTAAATCCCCTGAGCTGCTTAACCTTTGGGGCAGGGGGGCTTCCCAAACTTCTCCAGGTGTTACTCCTGGCTTGATGTCCCTCCATCCTGCTCCGAACCTATGGAATGGGGTGAGGGGTCTGGGAGGGCTCAACATTCCAACTCCTTCAGAACCTGCGCTGGCGTGACTCCGGCCGCTTCATCTGGACTGAAGGCCTCCAGACCCTGTTCGTTTTCCAGAGGCTGGGTAAGGACTCCCAGAATCAGGGTGAGGTCCCTCATCCTTTGTGGGTGCAGGGGGCCCTCTCTCATCCCCAAATTCCCTACAGCGGCCGTGCTCTATTGCTACTTCTACAAGCGGACAGCTGTGCACCTGGGAGACCCCCTCTTCTACCAGGATTCACTGTGGCTCCGCAAGGAATTTGCCCACTTCCGTGGCTGATGGATCCCTGGAATCCCCTGGAGTCTCCTTGCGCTTCACAGGCTCTGTCAGGGTCGGTTCTGGTTCATCCTTTCTCTGGGGACCAGCCCTTGGGATTTTGGGAGTCAGCGGGAGGCTTGTGGGGTGTCTCTCCATTTCAGGGCCACAGCCTTGGTTGGGACTGGAATGTTTTTGGAAACCCAAAAAGAATAAATCGGATGTGTTTTCCAGAGGCTGCCGGGTGTTTGTGCCCACCCCGTGTCACGGCTGCACTCCCAACGGCTTTACATTGTAACGCAGCCCAGCGCTGCTCTTGCAGCCTCAAAACGGGAACATTCCCGAGTTCAGGCGTGGGATTGTTATCCTAATGGACACGAGGGGGCGTGGCTTGGGGGGGGCGGGGACTCGAATCCGCGGCTCAGCGATCGGTCCTCCAACCATAGAGATCGGTCCTCCAACCGTGCGCCGCCGCACCATCGAGAGGGGTGGGATAGAGCGGCTCCGTCCGCGCGCTCCGGACCCTCGCCCTCAGCGCCCCCGCGCGGCCGAGCGCGGCGGCGGCGGTTCCCATGGAGATGGAAGATGGCGCCCAGGGGTGGGAGCGGGACCGGGGGGGAAACGGGGAATACCGGAGGGTACGGGAGGTACCGGCAGGCACCCGGGCTGGGAGCGGCGCTGGGAACGGGGTCGGGGGGCGGCCAAGGCGCTGCAAGGTTCCGCGTGCCCGCGCCCGCCGCGTGCCCGCGCCTCATGGCCGCCCCGTGTCCCCTAGGCCGCCATCGCTCCTCGGCTCCGCTGCAGGTCCTGCTCTTCCTCAACGGCTGGTACTGCGCCACATATTTTCTCCTAGAAGCGTTCGTGTTCGTGTACAAAGGTGAGTCCTTCACTCCAGAACTCTTCCCTTTCCCGCGGGGGTGGGCAGGAATGTGGTGCTGAGGGCGGTGCTTTTCCTGCAGGGCTGCTCCTGCCCTATCCCGTCTCCAACTTGGTGCTGGACGTGGTGCTGCTCCTGATCTACCTCGCCATTGAGGCCACACGCATCTTCTTTGGTGAGTCTCCCCGAATTCCAGAGGCTCCACGGGGAGCACAGAGTCCTGGGACACCCTCAAAGACCATCCCTGGATGTTCACGTTGGATGGGGCATAGAGCAACTTGGGCTAGTGGAAGGTGTCCCTGCCCACGGGAATGGGACATTTAATTTTCCTCCCCACCCCAAATCCTCCATAATTTCCATAATCTGACCCTAACTCTTGTATTCCACAGGCTCCAAGGGGAACCTGTGTGAGCGGAGGGTGCCGCTGTCCCTCAGCCTGGCACTTACAGTGCCGGCAGCTGTGCTGGCTGTGTACTACCTGCTGCTCCAGACATATTCCCTGCGCCTGGAAGCGTTCCTGAGTGCCATCCTGCTCCTCTTCTATGGCCTGGAGCTGTTCCTGGGCCTCCTGGCGCTGCTCTCCTTCTCCAGGTGCCGCATCCCAGGAACTGGGGGACCCAGTTCAGGAGCTGCCACATTAGTTTGGTGCTCACACATCCCTGTCTCTGCCCTTTTCCACAGCCTGGATCCCTACTGAGGACACGGCACAGGGACACAGGGAAGCATCAGCCGTGCCAGCTCCATTACCCAGCCCCAGGAAGGGGGAGGATCCCACCTTCCCACTGCCCATTTCACCTGCTGCCACCTGGACACATCCCTCCCACCTTTGTTGCTTCTACATAGACACATCCTTCCCATTTTTCCTGCTTCCCACTTCACTGGGGACCTGCTCCCACATGGACTCATCCCTCCCTTTTCCCACTTCCCACTTCACTCACTCCCCCCTGGACATATCCCTCCCACCTTTCCCACTCTCCACTCCACTTGGACTCCTCAGAGCTTGAGCCAGCTCAAGGTATGAAGAATCCTTTTTTTTTTTTTTT
>VZTB01013640.1:515823-546347 GCA_013397245.1 Thryothorus ludovicianus | reverse complement strand
CTCTCCTCTCCTCTCCTCTCCTCTCCTCGTCTTTTAAATATTACTTCTCCCAAGATGGGGACGAGAGCTGTCACGAAAACACTTATTTAGCAGAAAGCAGGAATGAGGACAATTTTCGGTTTTGGGGGAGGTGAAGAACCACGGTCAGATACCCTGAGGTGTCTAAATGTTTCTGGGGCTGAGTCCAGGGGGAATTCTGTGTCCTGGCTCGCCTGGGTGCTGGCACTGAACTGGACTCCAGCCCTTCCTGGAGGTGACTCGCTGTGGTTGAAGGCTGCTCAGGAATTTGGGATCCTCTTTTCTTGGAAGGGAGCTCTTCCACAGCTTTGGGTACCATGTGTCAGGCACCACCCCGGGCTTGGAAACAAGTTTGGGGCCGCGGCTGAAGGTGAGCATCTGCCTGGGCTCCAGTGTTACAGCGCTGCTTAAAGGAGAAAATTTATCCCGGAGCAGCTCCATGAGGACGGGAACTTTCCGTCCCTTATCCCGATAAGGCAGCGACAATTCTGTGCTTTCTTCTGGGAGTATTTGGCCGGGTGTCTCCAGAGACCTTTCCAAACCCGACCATAGGCACTGATGGGGACACTGTGTGTCCTGTGCTCTCTGCGGGGACTGTCCTGGGTTTCCATCAGCTGGAACAGCCGGCAATCAGGACTGGGGAAAGGCGCCAGAACACAGGAGAGGAGCATGGAACTCAACGAGAGGCAGCACCGGGGCCGTCCCCTAACAGGATAATGGGTTTGGGGGTCTGCCAGCAGTGGGAGAAGGTTTGGGAGCTTTTTCTGAGCCCCTACTTGACTGCGTTTCTTTTCCATTCATCTTTGTTTAGAGGTGATACTATGAAAGAGCCCTTCCTTCTTACCATCGGTAATGGAAGTGGTTGTTTGTGGCTTTGGGGTTAGTTGGGGACTTCTTGGAGGGATTCTGCTGGAAAGCAAGAGAAAACAAGGAAGTCAGAACCAGCGGCATACAAAATCCCCCTTTCTGCAGCTTCAGAGGGCGGTTTTTTGGTGGCTACGGAGTGATAACCTCGGCTTGGGAGTCCTTATAATAAATAGATGGGTAAAGGATCTCCCGGGCCATGCCAAGCCCCGGTGGGAACAGGCCCCAGGGGGAATTAACCGGGAATTCCCTGCCGGCTTTATCCAAAGCCTGTTGAACTGACTGAGCATCTTCCAGGTGAACTGGGGCCCTTGGATCTGTGGGAACCTCAGCCTCCCTTGGCACTACTTAAATTACCGGGACACGGCGAGGTGTTAATGGGCATCATTGGAGTTACCTGCTACTCTGCTGTTAAATTCCCATTCCGAGAAGTTTAGAGGGTCTGTAAGGAATTGCTTAAGGCAGGACAAAGCTTTGAAGCCATTTCTCCTTGGGACAACATTTGATGTTTTGGGAAGATGGAGTGAGAGAGCAGAGAATGCAGAGCCCCGGGGGCATTTAGGAATTAGATTTTCCCTAGAGAGCAGGGCAAGGAGGCGGCTCTCACCCTCCGGGACAGTCAGAGAGACTGGTGGGAGATGTTCTTGGAAAGGACAGAGCCTCGCCACGGAGCAGAGGCCGCAGACATCCACCTTCCAAAGGAACATGCCCATTTCCACATCCCTCTCTTTTTTTATTTCCCTTCCTCACGGCTGACCAGAAGCCAGGTAGGTCAGCTATCTCTCTTTGAAGCTGTGTTTCTTGTTGGTTGAACTGACTGTTCTGAGAGGAGCATCGCACCTGACTGGCACCTGGGCTGCAGCTGGCAGAGAGAATTTTCTGTGTATCTCTCTTTTCAGTCCTGTTTTTACTTCTCTATCCTTTCTTCTTTCATCGGCTGATGGGTTTTTCCCCCTCCAGCTTGTACCTATCCCCCAATTTATTTTCCTTTGCTTTTTAATAATCTTAAATTCATCTTCTACCTCAGTAATCTCAATTGGGAGTAAAAAACCCCCAAGTATGTAGGGAAGCATCATGTTCCAGTTTCTTGCACGCCCGGGCTGTGCATTTTTACCTCGTAATGCTGCACTTCCATAAACAAATGCAAACAATTTTAACTTGTGTAGAGGCAAGCGGCATCATTCCACAGCATCCTTACAGTGAAGCACTGTATGAGATGGGAGATGCTTTAATACCTTTTTCAACTATCTGAGGGCCGGGCCCGTGAGGGATTGAGGAAAGGAGGATTTAGGTTGATTTCCACCAGCTGGGTCAGCAGCACGAGTGGGACCTGGAGGGTTGGCTAAAGCACGTTACACTCTGCTGCTCCCCGTTTTTGTGCCACATTCTGGAGCGTGTATTTGTGTAATTAAAACCCCGGTAGGCTTCCAGACGATGTCCCGTTCTAGCGGCGCTGCCTCCTCTTCCCGCCCAGCCATCGCTCGCCTGCACGCTGCCCCCGGTAGATGGAGCATCCTCATCGCTTTTCGCCCGGAGCCCTCAGAAATGTTCTTCTTTCCCTCACAAGTCCCGCTGTTCGGGCAAACGGGTGGTTTGGGAAGCACACGCTCCCCGCCGACGGCTCCCGGGGAGAGCGGAGCGCCGCGATGAAGCCGCCGGGCCGGCGCTGCGGTTGTTCCGCTGCCTGAACGGGCTCAGAGTCCCTTCTCCCGCCCGCCGAAGCTGCTCCGGGCTGGCCCCACCACCCCGGACCCGAGCAGCCCGGCACGGAGCGGGGCGGGCAGGCGGCACCCGCCGCCCTCTCCGCGCCCTTCGGCGGGGCTGAGGCGCCCCGGGACGCGGGGGTGTGGCCGGGCCTGAGGGGCAGCGCTCGGCGGTGAGGGCGCCCTTTGTCCCCTTCGTCCTTGGGTGAGTCTCTGGACGGTTCCTCGCCCTTTTCGTCCTGGCAGCTCCCCAGACGATGCGGGGCCGCCGTGTTCGCTTCTGCAGCGCTGGTGGCCCCCAAAGGCAGAGGGTCCCCTCAGCGGCCCGGCCCCTCAGGGACTCGCACCCCGTTTCTCACGCCGCCATTTCGTGGCGCTCCTCCGCAGCTCCTGTGGCGTCCCACAGCATGGGGGTTACCCCCATTTTTTTTTCTTTTGACAAAAACAGTTTTATTTTTTTAAATCCCATGACTTTAGGGAATAATCTGCAAGAAAAGCTTTTTGTTTGGTATGTGCCGGACTAAGAAAATTGTGGCAATCCAGTGGGGGCTTGGTTCAGGTCTCTTCAGGGGGTTCAGGTCTTCTCCAGGGTTTCCTAAAACGGTGGGATAAAAGAAGGGCAGAGGAACGTGAACAACACGATGAGAGGCACATTTATTTTATCGACAGAGATAAAAAGGCAGGAAATGTAAGCTCTTCTAAATTTCAAGAAGAGTCAAACAGTCCCTACACAGTCAAAAACACTAAAGAATAGCACGAGAGAAACACAGATCCGCTCTTAAAAGAGCGTCCCTAAAACGAAAATTATTCATATAGAGCCGACTGGAATTATACTGTTTCACATCCTACAAGTGGTAGAATCGAGATGTGGATTTTAAGGAAGATATTTACCTCACAGGTTATGGGTATTTTCCACCTTTTAATGAAGAACCTGAGTGTTGCCACATGGGTTACTGAGAAGTGGCAATATTAATGTTAATGCTATAATGGCTTGAGACCACATCAGGCGGTTCACTTGTGGTTTCTGCACCCAATATAATCTTCTAATATATGAAACTTTATTGCTGCGATTGAATAACGTGTAATTACATTAATTCCGTGCAAAAATGCAAAATGCATAATAATACTTTTCTCCTGGCAGCATTCTGAATAGCTCCGTTACAAATAATAGATGCAGTCTGAGGCTGGTTTGCCCAGGCGTTATTTATCTTTAACAAAAATATCAGCTACATATGAGAATTTCCTCAAGAATTAGCAAATATCCTGAGTTGGCTGATGGCTTGATCCTATTTTTCTGCAGTATGTCCAAGAACCAGTCTTTGCTACAGTCATAAATCTTTGAAGACATTGGATATCAAAAGTTTGTTGCAGGTTGGTGTTACCTACTGTTTTTAAAATCTGCAGACATCGTATATATTACCAATGCAATTGAATCTCTCAGCCCCTTCTGCTAGTGACACCTGTATCCTCTTAACTGACAGCACAGAGTAGCATTTGACATTTCCAGTTGCACTACTTCATTTTAACAATACTAGAATAATAAATATTTTACATATGCATGCTTTCACAAGCACTATTTTATGCAACTTTACCCTTTTCATAAATTTTATTGTAAAACTACAGTAAAAGAAGCACTTTAGTTCTCTCTACAGAAAGAGTATTCTACAAAAATGTTCAAAAAGTAAAATGATTTTATTTTTATGTGATAATATAATAGCCTCCATCTTAATAATATGCAGCTATAGTCTGCTGCATTGATGAACTCTGTGTTGCAATTTATAAAACAATAAATAAAATTTCTTTGCCCCAATGTCTTGCAGTTTTTATGGGAAGTTTCAGAAAAACAGCTAACAAACACTGTTAAAATGTTTCTAGAGAACAACTTTTTAATACATGCTCCAAACTATTTTTTTTCTTAATAGCAAAGAATTACTTTGGGTTTCCTTTCCCATGGTGTGAATACAAAAATATTCTGCCTTGTTCTGTGGCTTGAGGTGGTATTTCCTAGTATTTTTCTTAGTATTTTCAGAATAGTTTTATCAGGATTTCAATCTTTTAAATACATTTGGTAAAACTGTTCTCTCTTTCTCGGAGTTTTTATCACAGCCTGTGCTAATCCACTCACTTGGATTTGGTGTTCTGATCCTCCCTTAACTATGAGACGAATTCATTTGTGCCAAACACCCAGCGTTTTAAACGCTCCCACAGCTCCAGGGCTGCAGGATGGAGCCTTAATGCCACTCTGGTTCAATTCTGCAGTCGTTTCCTATTCCACTTTATCCTGGGTTAGGATCTCATCCTCCTCGCCAATTTGTCGTGGCTTTGCTTCTCTCGCAGTGTGACGGGGGAGCTGCAGTGGGGCAGCTTCGATCAGTGTGAGCGCACCTGAGCTAGCGAGCTGTGTCCTGAGCGCCCTGATGAACGGTGTTTGCATCCCTTTTAGGGATCTCCATCATCCCCCACCTCTTTAAAAACTCACAGCTGAGTTTCTGAACACAGCAGCACGGTACACACAGAAGGAAGAATTTATAGCAATCCTTTTTCCATTTGGTGAGAGCTCCGTCTTCAATCACTCTTAGCACTCGGACACCTTTGGTTTAAATGGATTTGCTGGTTGCACGGCAGGAGCGTGCAGGATGCTGAAGGAGCTTTTCCACGGGCTTGGTAACCAGCTGCAGAACACAAACATCTCTCCTTGAATTCTTCATTGCCTTCAGAGAGCGTTCTCAAACAGAACTGCTCCAGGAGCAACGCTTTACCTGAATTATAAACCTCTTTTTTCTAACTGAGGTTTGGATTCTTACAAGTCCCTTGCCACCATTAGTGAGAAATTTGGTTCCACTAGATAGTAATTCAAATGCAGTTAAAACTACTTTTCTCCCTTTTATGTTAAAATGTGTGCTATTGTCTTGCAATTTTGGCTTGTTTATTTTATCAGCAAGGCTTTTAATTGTGTAAATCCTTGAATTGCGTTTTTCTTTTGAAGTTTAAACAATGAGTGACAAGGTTTCGACCGACTTGGACGAAATTCTGACGAAGCTTGGTAGGTCATTATATCATGCATTTTTTTTTATTAACAATTACTTATGCACTGTATCCAGTGATATTTTCTGCTTCAAACAGTTACACTAACTTCAAATAAATGTATAATATTAAGCTTTTGTTCTTTGCCTACATAATATTTTGTTAGCTGGGAGGTTGTGGAGAGGGGTTCTGACAGCTATTTAATAGTAAAATCTCTATTTAGATATTTTGCTAAAATAATTGTTAGTCAGAGTTTGTGCAATTAATGCTGCACAGCATATGTTTGTTTCTCAGCTCCACTCATATGTATGTATTTAACAAAGGGTTAACTTTCTTTTTAAGCTATCCAGGGAGAAAAAACTCGCAGTGCTAAGAAACACGAGGATCGTCAGATAAACTGTGAGTAGTGATAAATCATCGTTTTATTGGGTGCTGAACACTGATTTTGTTTCATCACTCCTGGGACACGTTCTGCGCCTCGGGGGCGGAAGCAGGATAAACAATGGAAGCTGTCCCGTGTCCTGCTCTCACCCTGCCTCGTCTTTAGCCATCAATACTCGCTCATTCTCCCCAGCAGACTTTGCTTTTGCTCGCGACTTTTAGCTGAGGCTGTTCAGCTGCCTCATGGACAGCCAGTTTCATGCTGCGCCATTTCCTGCTCTGACTCTGCAGCTCCTCACAGTCACTGGCAGCCCTTTGATTCAGCTGTGCTTGCTCAATGCATCTGCCACTTGCCTCCCTTTCTTTCTTCGTGGTTTTTGTTCTTTCCAGATTTGGACCTCTGCCTCACTGCATCTTCTCTCTTTCTGTTTTCTTAAAATAATGAAAGTTCTCTCAGTTGCTACTACATACTCAAGACTGGTTCTTTTTTTGCAATTAAGCAGCTGATTACTTTATTTGAAATTCAAAACAGTGAAGCCAAAGAGAAAGTCTTGCTCTGCATCAAATTTTTTCTCCCCCAGGACTTACACACAACACAATACTATGGACTTATGTCTGGACTGATTTTTTTAACCATGCTGCTATGCGGAATCACTCATGAGAATGTCTGAAGAATAGTTTCTCTACCACAAACAATCTGAAAACATCTGTGCTCACCTCTGGTACTTCAGAGGTAGATATTCAAGCACATAACCTCCATATTAAAAAAAAAGAAGGGAAAATTCTGGTCTAATTTGTTTTCTTTTTGATTATAACATTTCTAATAATCTTCACTGATATATCCAAGCAAGTACTTATTTATTAAGGTTATCACAATTAAATTTAAGCATCTTAAACATGAGAACATCTGTAACACTAAATCTGGCCCACCTTGGATTCTGGTTTAACTCTTCAGTCACACAACTGAACCTTTGAGATGAGGCTTCTCTTAACATTTATGCTGGCTTAGGGTAAATGCTCTTAGGGAAAATCCAAAGGCTGTGTAGTGACATGGCATAGCAGCTTTTGTGCTCAGATCAGAAATACCTAAATATGAATAAACACACAGCCAACACTCAGGCTTTTAGCAGTTTGGGTTAAGTATTTCAAAAACTTAGCAAAAAATAGTAACACTGATGTAATTTTGTCTCTGTGTGAGTATTACTTGGCAGATGAACAGCTGTAGCCTTCAGCCTTGGACTTTTGGTGTGACATCCATCAGGCTACAGTTCCTTTCTTACCAGTGGAGGGATATAGGCACCTTTTGGGTGTGATTTACCTTATCCTGAAGAACCACTTTAAAGTGGGTTAGATAAAGTAAACTTTAGAGTCTCAGCTTGTCTCAGGTGGGTGTAGTTGCAGCCATGGCTGTGTTGTTCTGAAGAAGGTCCCTGCACTAACACTGGGTGAGATGGATCCCACCCACCAGGTCCTTGTGAATTTACAGAAATGAAGCCATGTCAGTTACCCAATATTAATGCTTCATGCTAAGTAAAGGCAAGTTACAGACTTTAAATATTGAAAATATTAAGGGACTGAAGATAACCCAAGGATAAACCAAGATATTAAATTACATTGAGAAATTTTTGCTTTTCACTGAGTGACATTTCTCTGTGAGAAGTGGTTTATTTCCTGCTATAAATATAGATGCTGCTGAAAATTAATATCTAGCAAGCAGTGCAAAACCAGTGGCAAACTTCAGGATGATCTGAAGTTCCAGAGCAGTAATTCCAACAACTCAAGACCCATCCTTGCATTACTAAGATGCTCTTCCCAGTTGAGTAGGTGAGAGAAGGGCAGGATGTGATTGACTTGTGTGTAGGGCCAGCTGCTCTGGCATTTAGTGCTTCAGGGCAGCAGTGACAGCAAGGCATGATTTAGCACTGATAAGTCTGAAATCATGCATAGAAAAAAAGAATTTAAAAATGCAGAGAAAAAAAATTCACCAAGTTGTGCTTATTGCATTGCCAGGTGAGCATGCAGGATAGCTCTCACAGCTTTTACTTGTGAAGGGAACACTGATCATGAATCATGGATTCTCCTCTAACCACTCATTCAGAAATGTCTGTCAGAAGAAGCAGAATTAAGAGTTTGCAGTAAGAATCTCCACAAATATCATAGTCCTTGAGAACTTGTCATTATAATGCACTTTTTGGTTAATTAACCTGTGTCCTATATTAAATTATCATACATTACACATTCATACAATGAGTAAAATTCCTTTTTATTTTAATTTTCCTCTTTCTGTTTTCCACTAATTGCTTATATGCCTTTTGTGATGTTTTTATTTTTCCTTTATTGTAGTCAGCTTTCCCACTCAGAACATCTGATTTTCTGGGCTTCTGCAAAAGAATGCAAGTGTTTGAAAGAGGGTCCTGGTTCTGGCTAGAGAGTGAGTGAGCAGTGCATGGTTTGGGGTGTTTAGGGGGAACACTGAATTGGGGAGTGTCACTAATAGTGACTTCAGTTTTCTGCAGACTGGGATTCAGGAGCAGCACAAATCATGGCAGTCTCACAGTATTAGATGATAATTAAGGTACTCATCTCACAGCTGAAAATCCTTGTGTTTTGTCTCACTCTGTTGTTACCTTGCTCAATTGCAGGCTGCCCACTCACCTGGCACTTTGGAGATTAATTTTTTCAGGAGGAATTTTTAATCATTCTGAATGTAGACTTTTTATTTCATGGATTTGTTGAAAGTGCATTAATATGCTTTTAAATTTCTTTTTTAATTTCAGTGTACACTGCAAAAATCGAAGAAAACAAGAATCAAATTTCTTGGTTGACAGAAAATATAAAGAAAGGCAATGAGACCCTTGCTGATTTGGAGAAGCAGAATGAGAGCAGCAAGAAGAGCTGTGATGTGTGAGTATAAAAAGAGCCTGAACCCTGAGTTGTGGCTGGCATTAAGGAAGTCAGTGAGGAAGGAAGGGAAAAGTATGTGTGAGTGTGTTCTGACAGCAGTGATGTTAAAGAAAACTTTAGCAAGCTCCTGTTTTTTTTTTAAACTGCAAATCTTTAGATATAAAAATTACAGTATCATCCGCTGAAGAAGAATTATAGAAAAGCAGGCTACATTTAATTTTGATTGATTTTGTTGTTAAAATCCCTTGTTTTCAGAAGGTCACAGGGACTATCTTTGCAGCATGCTAGAGTATTCATGTAGTAAGGTAATAGAAGCACCATTTTTCTACACTTGGATGCATCTGAGTTTTGTCAAATTTGACCAATATTAAGAATACTGTTAAAAAAAGGCTTCCTAAAATTGAACATCTTTCTATTCTTTGTTCACAACATGTTTCATATTACTTTTTGTTCTGTACATATTTTCACACAGAATGTGGCATAACTGCCTCTCCATGCACACACCTGTGTGCTACTGCTGGCAGATTCCTGTGTCAGTTTTGCTCCAGACTTCAAAATTTCTCTTTTGGGCAGTCTTTTGATGAATGCAAGGGGCTGCCATTCACAGGTTTTTTTACATAAATGTTTGTATCAGATAATGAGTTCAAGTTTTAAATGTTGATGGCTTTTGAATCTTAGTAATTAGGAGCTTTCCAAGGCACAATTTAGCTACAAGGAGTTTTATTTTCCTGACATATATAACTTTTAAAAATGAAAACCTCAGGTGTTTCCAAGGGTGGCTGAAAAGGCAGATCTATATTTGACAATACAGAGAGTCTGTCCCAGGTGATAAAATCCATCAGTGTTCTATTTCTCCACAATCTGACTAGTTCCTCAGTAGCTAGTGAGGATTTGTTGGCAAATTCTGTTTTTTTCCCTTATAGTTCTATATCTAAAGGTAAGTACTTCAATAAAAATATCTATGACATAAATTTGAATTTTTTTTTTACAATGTGGATGGAGTGTGTGGGAGTTTCTGAGAATAAAGAGGGAAGTAAAGATGGAATTGGGGTCCTTTCCAGGTTTATTTTGAACTCTCAGAAAGAAAAAGAAAGAATGGAATCATTAGTGAATAAAGTGGGTGTAGTGGCTGGCTTATTTGAATGAATTGCTATTCAATACTGATTTGTAGCTTTACAATTAAAAGAGTTGGGAAGAGATCTGACCTTGGTAGAAAAATTCTGTTTTTCTATTACATTAAGTTCTTGCCTCCAATGCAGCACAAAATGAACACTTACACAAGTTTAGGAAACTATCCACACTGCTTCCTTTGATATCTTTTTGAGGCTGCAAATCTGTTTGCAAATGACAAACTGCTAAGTGATGCAAATGAAGGAGTAAAAAATTGAGGGTGGAACTAAGGATCTGATCTAAATTTTAATCATTGAATTCAATGGGTTTTGGCTCAAGTCCTACAAAGAATAATTAATGGCATTAGTGTAAGGAGTCTGAAAATGAGAAGTGACTCATTAATGAATACGTGTATTCATAGAAGGACAATGCTTGCAGAAGAGTAGAGACTTTGTGTTTTAAATGATTGGAAATGTCATTTAACGACAGACTGAAAACTGCAATAAACAAGCCTGGGCTATAGGATCAGACAATTAGAGCACTTACAAAGTAGAATCACCCCAAACTTCCAAAATTTATTCTAGTTGACACTCCATCTATACTGGACATGATTCTAATGTTGGTTTTGTAAATTCAGATACTGTTTTGGAGCCACAATCACCCTCCCAGCTGACTAATTGCCAGTGGTGGAGCTCAATAGAGCCCTCAGAGAAACAACGTTTTGTCTGGGTTGTGAGACATTATGAGTATACTGAATCAGATTTGAAGACTTTGAACAGAATACAAGGTTCTTGTATTCAGCAAGTCCAGAGAAAATATTTGCTACTGGATAGATGTATTGGGATAATTCTGTGTTTTCTGAAGAAAGCCAGATTGATCTATGTAAAAAAGACCTGAAGACAGAAAAAGACCCAAAAGGAACACATTTTTAGACAAGTGATGACATTTTGCTAATATTTAATTTCTTGAAAGATTCAAACTAGAAATATTGATCCCAGAGCAGTAAGAAGAAGTGAAATGCTGCTGATGGAACATATCCCAATTTTATTGTTTCTCTTACAATTTTTAAATTTGGATGCAAGGATGGTGGGATTTCATGAAAATAGAGGATAATTTAAAAGAAGCCACACAAACTCAAAATGTTGTTAGGTCCCACTAGCCAAACTGCAGAATAATTTTATTGCTTTCAGGGTAGTGTGGATAAAGATCTTTTCTATAGCCTGGCTGATGAAAGGAGGGATGAATAAATGTGGTGGCTGCTCAGGATATGAGACACTGATGCATTTAGCAAACAAATAAATGAGCTGCTTGAATCCTGCATACCTGGTTGTGTTCACAAACCACTGTTCTTGTACCACGTATTTTTTCCATGCCCACAGAATAGATGTGAGTGAAAATGTAACTCACAACGTGGCTTGTACTCTAATTAATAAAATCTCTATGAATTTTACATCTCAGGGTTTTTTTTCCCCTTCAAAGAAAGTAATGGGGTTTTTTGAGTAAAAGAACAACACAGTGTCTGGTGTGCAAGCACATTTTTATATAAGTGTGTTGGTTTCTGCTTTTGAAAAAATCTGACCCTTTTGAAATTCAGCTTTCTGCTGAATTTGCAGTAGGTTTGGTGAAGTAACATTTTGTAGTTCCACTTTTAATCACCAGTGGTGTCCAACAGGTTGTGCCAGGAGTGCTGGATGGTTCATGCCTCTTATACCTTCTTGTCCCAGACATTATTCTTTCTTTTTGAAAACTTTTCACTATTCCTCTCTCCTAAAGATCACTTCTGAATTTCACTTGAATAGGAAAGTCTTTCTGGCTGTTTTTCTGGTACTCCCATTTCCAAGGCAGAGGTATTTCCTGCTCTCTCAGTGATCATTCTGTGGAGCTGCTGTGCTCTCAGTGCCATCTGCAGCACCCTGCTCTAGGAAAGTCACTTTGATGCTTTCTGAGCAGGACTTGCTGCAGTAAATGGAGGAAATTCTGAGTTTGTAACTGCTGCTGGCATTTAGGTGTGAGATGGGTGCTGGTGATACTGGTGAGAAAGAAGTTGAGGGTGTCTCCAACAGTAAGATTCAAGATACCTAAAGAATTTACTGATGGTGATGTGCTGAGCACCTAAAATGATTTAGATGCCTCATTACTTTGCATGAGCTCCAAAAATTTATGAAGTTCATTCCATTAATTCCTTGAAGAGTGCTTTGTAATGTTTCTTAATTCTAAAAATATATATTCTTTTTTCTTGAATTTGCAAGTTTAAAACATTATCAAAATAAATGTATGCCTGCAAATGATTTCCTTACTAAACCCATTTAACTTTCAAAAAATTAATAAATAATTTGGAAGCTAGCTAAAGTAACTTAGTGTCTTCTTTTCTAATTTTTTTTTTTTTTTTACTAAGAAAGACCACTAATATGCTTTTGGTTTTTGGTTACTTTGTCCACAGCTGGAAACCCACCCATGCAGTTCTTAGAAAGCATGGAGAATATTTGAAAAATGAATTAAAGGCTTTAGAAGAAACTACAGAAAATAAGAGGTGTGTATGATCACATGAAGTGAGGTTTCCAGCAGTAGTACTGACTAAACTGATCAGCAAAACTAATGCTATCTGCATGAAAAAATGGTTGCAAACTTTTCAGGAGTTTACAGTCACTTAAAAGTGACTGAATAATTAAATTTTTTTTTGTTTACATTACTATGAGATCATATATTATTTTGTAGTTGCCAAAGAAATATGACAAAATACGAATTCTTGAAATTCAGTTGCTTCCCAAATGCCTATTACAATTTTTCAGAACATTGTATGATTGCCTACTGTTTCAAGAAAAGCCCAATAAATAAAAACAATGAATATTTTCAGATTAGTTAGCATAACAGTTAGGAGCATTCAGATAATTTTATGCTTTTCCTTGTTTTTGAATATGAATTGCATAGGATTATCAGAACACACAAATCATGTTTTTGTATACTGTTGTGTATTCTTTAAAATAACCACAAAGCATGCAAATTCACTCTTAGACCCTGAAAAATGAGTAAGTGGCTCAGAAAATCCTGGTCTAAAACCATTTTAAGAATAGTTGCAAGCAAGTTTCTAGTCAGCATTAATTGCAAATTCAGTTCTGTTCAGGGAGTGGAATCTCAGGTGTTTAATCTTTATTAGACTTGGCATTTAAAAGAAATTTTTAATTGTGCAATGTAGCTGCCTACAAATGAAATAAAGAGCAGACCCTGAAGATTCTCACAGAAATTTTCCAAATGTGCTGAGCCAGGGTAAAGCCTCCAAAGTTCTACTGAACAGAGTAAAACTGCCCTGAATTTTAGAGAGGCTGCTCTGCCTGTCAGGGGGTGGAGGCTGCTTGGTCCTGTGGTGCAAAAGTCGTGGCAGAGCCCTCCAGACACCTAAATACCAGTTTAAAATTGTAAATTTAGGTAAATTAAAACATTGGCTTTGAGTCTTTTGCAATCATTCTTCTTCCCAGTTGTCCAAGACAGCAGAAACAGCATGCCTGAGAGCCTTTAATTAACTCACTTAGTAGCTTATCTTTCTTCTTCCTGTTCAGAGCTCTAAATTTGGTGAAAAATAAGGCTAAATTGGCTTTCTATGAGTATATGATTAAGCCATTTTGGCTTTCACTAATTTGAGCTGACAAGCCAAAGAAGCATTACTTTTAAATTGCTTCTTTAGATAACTAGTTTCAATTCCAACATGAAAGTGTTTGATCTGTTTTCCTGAGCTTAATTATAAGACATCATGAGTAAAAATCACAAAATAAATTTAATTCACGTATTTTTCAAAACTGTGCCCCAAAAATAGTCTCTCTGCACCAAAGCATCTGATGATGTGTTCAAGTCAGCAAGATGTGCATTCAACAAATTCTAAATATTTAAATTAGGAAGAAAAATAAGTGTCTTTAGAACTTTATGAGCTGAATGTTCTTTTTATTCTGGCATTTGGGGGCACTGAGGACATGCTTTAGATGGAAAGATGTTTTTAAAAGATGGGCAGATCTGTTCATGTTTAATTAGGCACTTATAATGGAGGTTTATAAAATGTTCCACATTTTTTTTTGGTTGTTATTGATTTCAAGAACATATAAGAGTGCATATATGAAGTGGAAGTTAATCCAGAAAATAAATGATATGTAGAAGGAAAAAGTAATAAATTGTCAGGGGGTTGTGAGTACTGCACTTTTGCTGTTGTAATTAGATTAAAGCTTTTTCTAACTATTGTCAACAGTGGTGAATTCCAAATAGTCTGTGTTATCTGCATGAACTGGAGGATGTAAGTTACTTGGAGAAAATATTTAAAATAGTGATGATTACTCCAGAATTCTATACTATATATAGCCATAAATATTATGTGTGAAAAATAGATTTTGGGAAAAGAATATAAAGTTTTAGGATTATATTCACAAGCTTGAAATGTACCTGTTACAACAAATTATTTTACTTATTTGTATTATTTAATGTACATTAAAAGTTTACTAGCAGATTTATTTTTTGATCAGTTATTGTTGTAACACCTATTTAATTAAATAGAACTAAATATTTTTCATCTTTCATACCTGGGAAATTTTGTACAGTGCACAGAAATATTAAGTAAATAAAAAACCTTAGAATCCTGAGACCACCTGTGTAGAAAAGCAAAAAATTAATTTAATTTTCTATGTGAAGTTTGGGAAATATTGGTTCCTGGGTTTGATTCACAATGTTGACCCACAACTGCTCTCCCCTGAAGTTTAGCAGTCAGTTTAACAGGAGCTCATGCCTGGAGTGTAATTTGATTTAAAAATCAGACTCAACTGTGTTTTGCCTTGTGAATTTGTTTTCCTTTTGTAAGAGCAGAAGATTCCAGTATTGAATTTGGACATAAGTTTTTTTCTCTCCCATTGCCTGGCACAGCCAGTGTGCAGCCAGGACTGTCAGATGCAGCCTTTCAGCCATGCTGCAATTAAATGATTAATAGCAGTTTGAGATAAAAGTGTTCCTTAGAGAGAATTTCTGTGTGCTTTGCCAGCAGTGAGAGCAGTTCCTTAATGTAAGGGCAGGTTAAGAGGTGGATTTCTGCCTTTAATTGCTTTTATGCAGCAGAGTTTTACCCATAAGGGAATTTCTTGTTAATCTTTAGGTGTACTAATAACTTAACATTTTAAAATTTGCCTTTCCATTGTTCACATGAGCTTTTCCTTCATTAATTGATGTTACCTACTCCAGTAATTCACAGCCATGTGCTCACATGATGTCAGTGAAGTTACATTTAGTGTAACATTAATTTACAGGGCAGCCTCACAGGGAGCTGAGCATTCTGGCTCTTTGCCACTTAAACATTTAAGTGTTTGCTTAACCTTAAGTATGAATAGTGCTGTTGTTTCAGTGGGACTGATGTGTGTGTTTAAGGCTTTCCTGAGTCAGAGATTACTCAGCATCTCCTTGGAGGCAGCTCTCAGTCCAGTGGTGCACCAGGCTGCTCTAAATATGGGAGGTTTGGCCAAATTCTCCTCGACTGTAACTTTGATGCAGCTCCCCCAAAACTGATGGAATTTTGCCAACAGGCACCAGCAGAGGCTTTGGCCTGCAGGGAGTTTCATGATAATTACACAGGGAACAACACATTTGTCATCTGCCAGGCTGCCTTTGGGTGTGGTGTGGTCTGCATTCCCTTCAGAGGCTGCTTTTTACATCATGACTATTCTTTGTTACATACAGCTTAGTCTTCCTTGAATAGAGCTGGAAAACAAAGAAGTAAAGCCAAATATTGCCATATTAAATATAATCTGACTTTTCTTCCCATGATATCAGCCAATTAACTGAATGAGTTATTAACTGAATATGCTGATGCCACGAATTTATAGTTTTTTTTTTCTTAATAAACAATGGTTTCCTGTGAAAAAAAATTACATTAAATGTGCTTTTGTAGGAAAATGTATGAGGATTCCATAGCCTACTGTACAAAGGTTTTGCAGGAACACCGCCAGAAATATGCAGAAACTCCTCTTGCCCAGATGTATTACAAAAAGAAGGCAGAAGTTGAGGAAATCAAAAAGAGAGTTTTGAAACACTTTGAAAAATACAAATGGAAAGAAGATCCTTCCTTGGATATTCTGGGTACTGCTATTGTAAATGCTTTTACAGTAAAGCCTTTGGCACTTTAAAGGTGTCATACAGAAAACCTCTAATTTTCTGAAGTTTCCTTTAAGCTAATAAAACATATTTTTTTCTCACACCATTTTTAGGAAAATAAAAAAATCAGTAGCAAATAAGAATTTAGATGATACATACTAATATTCCTTCCTCCAACCCATAAATATAATGAGTAGAGATTTGTCATCGAACTTCTTGGGGTGAAAAAGTTCAAAGATTTCTTTCAATCAAGCTCCTCAAAATTTTAAATTTAATTTTCATCACTTTTTAGTGCTGTTTTTAATGCCATTTCTGTTATCTATACTAAGCCAAGATATAAGTTCCTGATCTATAATTTATCTTATATTTGCTAAGAAAATTGATTTGTTAGTTAATGGTCTGAAAGTGAATTTTATTTTTGCAGAGGCTGTTCCTTTTGCATCCTTAAATGATTGGGTTGTACGCTTGTATCCTTAATTTCTAGTATTTGTCCAGCTGGCAGGAAAGAAGTTTTATATTTACCTTTTATAACTTTCTATTAAAAAATAAGATAATTATATATATATAATGTATGTATATTTATATATTTATATATTTATGTTTAGAGTGGCAGCACTGGCATTTCTCTGTGAGGAAACTGAAGGTCAAATTCAGCTATTCCTTTTAATTTTATGGGAGCATTTTGGGGAAAGAAAATAAAATTTCATTTGATAACGTATCCATCAAAATGCTCCATTTAGGAGAAATTTAATTGACATTAGAGTTGAAGATTTGCCAAGGAAATGCAGATTTATCAGAGCTTCCTGCACCTCTAGCATTTGTGTTATGGCATGAAGAGGGCAGGGATTTAATGGCATCCCTTGCTTGAAAAAATATTTGTTGTAAAATATATTCCATAACATGGAAGTGTCTCTATGAGGAAAAAAACACAGGAAACCTGGAAGCTTGCTGAAGAAGCTGCACAGAAAACCATGCAACTGGAAAAAGAATCAGAAGAATTAGCAATGAAAATTAGCTACTTAAAAAAGGTAACTGTACCTTAATTTGATATAAACACATGTTAGGTATGTGCTTATACATAGCACCTTTACATTTTCTAAAACATCAAAAAAGTAGTGTATTTTCAAGTGCACAGACCAACAGGATGGTTCCAGCTTTATAATTACATTTCTATAACATCACTTGAGTTTCCTTAGAGAAGAGGGGCCCGTGAACATAAAAGTTCTTAAAGCTTGCTTTCAGTTTGTGCCACAGTTTGTGGCTTTGGTGTCACCTCAGGAGAACAGCCTTGAAAACAGATCAGGGCCACTCCTCAGTGAGCCTCAGGGCTCGAGTGTGCAGCTCTCACAGGTCCTGCTGGGTTTGTAGGGGTTTGTATTTAGCCAAGTATGCTTTACAATAAGAATTTTGATCATCTGGAGCAGATGATCAAGGACTCCATTTTCTGCCTTGTTGATAGCAGCAGGTTTTGCACAGGTGGTTTTTCCTGTTTATATTCTGTGATCCTGTTTGACACTCCTAGCTCCAGACTGAAGTTCCCAAGGTGGTTTGTGCTGTGTAAACATACAGAAAGCAGGGATGAGGTGAATTTGTTTATAGCTATGAAGCTGGATGTAAAGAGCTCCAGGTTCTGACGTTTATACCCATGATCCAAAATTTCTGTGTTTATTCCAGTTGTGACAGTTGTTCCAACAAAAAATACTCCTTCTTTTTAACCTTGTTCTCCTTAATTCTTCAGAACCTCTTGGCTACAAAAACTACTACTGAGCACTGATTCATCAGGTTTAGAAAACTTTTGCAGCATGTAGTTAAATAGTTCAGTTTTTGTTAATTTTTATGCCATTTGTTCTTTATATTTTAAGATCCTCACAGACAGAAAAGAAGATCAAAATAATTCCAAAAAGATTGAAGAGAAAACTCAGAAAAGTCTTGAGAAGCCAGAAGAGTTTAAAGAAAGGTACACTTCAAAATTATTTTTCCCCTTGCTTTTATCCAGAATACTATCACAGAATTTACACAAAGACTGCTACAAAACACAGATTGTTGTTAAATAAGGACTGGCAAACTTCTCTAATCCTGGTCATGTGATTTAATTATGTAATTTTAAAAGTTTCATATTTCTAGGGCTTAAGATAGTGACAACTTTTGATTCTTGGAAGCTCACTGTATCTGGAAACATTATAAAAATATTTTGTAGAAGCATTTTCTCCTCTGTGTGAGTAGTTTTGAATGCAAATACAGCACCTGTGCAGCCAGAGATAAAATAACACTAACTCTACTAAATATATATTTAGAAAAGGAGTCAGGGTTCCACATGTCAGTTGTCTTCACCTCTGAACTACTTAAGAAATTTAACTCTTAATTTAGTTCTTAAAAACAAGCATGAGTGAAAGTTTCATAGACAGGATTAATGGCTTAGTAAATTAGTCAGTGATCATTTACAGCTGGGACTCACTTTAATTTGAGCTCAATTACAATGACTGAAAATCACCATGAGGACTGTCTTGCACTTACCTGGAGTCCTCCTGAATGTTGAAATATCTCCTGTTGGGCTGACACTTTTAGACAAAAATCAATTTTAAAGCAAAAATATGTCCAGAAGACTGTGTCTAAGTGATTTTATATTATGGTGTGCTTGAAAAAGAATCCTTTTAGGGCTTTGAACTGGCATTTAGTGGAACACATCTATAAAAAAGTGTCATTTTAGTAATTCCTAAGATTCTTTTCACAGGGACCTTTTAAGTCTTTAATATCTTCTTACAGACCTATGGATCATTCAGATGATCATTTCTTTGTGGTTTAGCCTTTGCACCCATTTTACCTTCTCATGTAAGATTTTTGTAATTGGAAGAACAGAAACATGGGGAAGCAAGAAATCCCCACAGGTTTAAGACAAGGTAAAAAAAACAAAACGATGGGAAGCAGTCTCTGAATTTTCAAAGAAACTCGTGTGTGTTCAGTCTGCAGAACACAAAATACCAGTGAAAGATCTGCAAGAGGCAGAGATCCATGCTCTGGGTGTGGAGGTGTAAGAGCCCCTCAGTGAGGCTCCTCATAGTAAGGAATCCATAGGGTGACAGCAATGCCATTTGTGCATTTCCTGTCATGGAGTCTGCCTGGACCTTCACCTGAAGTTGTGTAGAAAATGGCATAAAGTTGGTTTCTCAATATCTTTGTCTGACATTAGTGTATTAAAAAAGGTCTTCACTGGAAAGCATGGTAGTGACTGCTTAAGTAACTATTGGTGTTAAAAATGAGTGTATTATGAAGCTGTAAAAAGAACCAAACCAAAACAAAAAAAAACTCTGTGAAAAAAAACCCCAATCAGAAACTGTGTCTTGAGAAAATGATCCATAGGAAATAAAGCCTTAGCAGACTCAAATCAAGGTACAAAAATACAACAGCAGATTGTGGGTACCAAAGGCAGGAATTTCTTTCCAGCTGTCCTGCAGCCACTGCAAAGATACTTCTAAGCAAAAAGATCTTTGTGAAAAAAGGAGATATCTTCATCTTCTGCCACAAAAGAAGAATAAGTAAAAAGGAATTGTCCTGTGAATCTCCATGAACTGGTGCAGACCAGCATGAAACCTGCAGCATCAAGGGAAAGAGCTAAAGAGAGCAATGAAAGCACTGGGCAGAACAATGTACACATTAATACCCATGAAAAGCTTTCAAAGGCTTCAAGACAAGAAGCCAACTTGCAAGCCACTTAGGAGGTGCTGATATATCTGCTCTGCCCTGGGCAGCAGGATGGCAGTGGGAACTGTTCCTTTGGAAAGTTTGGAACACTGTTGCTTCAATCACTTGGGTCTGGCCAGTTGTTGGTGAGGAGTGTAAAACTCAGATTCCTCTTTCTGACCAGCTCTTGTCTCTGGTTCACAGCTCACCAGTTACACTCACAAGTACCACAGTTTAATTTCCAAAGCAGGAGTTCTCATCAATCACCAAACAGGACTCAGTTCTTTTGAAGTCCTGGTCTTGGTTTCTCAATTAGACATTCTATTTGTTACACAGAAGGGCTGCTATCTTGAACTCTGCTATGGCATATATAGTTCATTCTCTCTGCTTTTGTAAAATGGTTGGGAGAGATTTAATTCCATGACTCTGTAATTTTTTATTCTTATTTTTTTTCCAATTTGATAATGTATTAATTCCATCTCTTTCCAAGTGAAAGCTTTTTGCTAAAGCTAAAGGAGATTCCATGGTGAATTATTGCAGTTCTTGCAGCATCTTTGCATCAGAAGTGATTGACTTCTATTGATCAAAGAAAAAAACTTGATAATATGAATCTTAGAAAAGTACTTATGAAGTTCTTTCTGGATTTCTAATGTAAACATATATGAAGAGCCATTTATGAGAATGCTCCTAATGAGAATATTGAATGTGGTTTCAGTAGCTGGAAATACCACAGAAGCAGGTGGGATTCCTCATATGTGTAATGAGATACACTTGATTCCTGTAGTGGAAATTAATATTAATCCCTGAGTTTCTTTATGCTACAAAGAAAAAAATGCTCCTAAGGAAATGGCAATTTGTTTTGGTTTAAGATTATCTCTTTTTCTCTTTGCACTTTAAGAAAACCCTGCAGTATGGATCAAGAAAAGAGGTTTTATCTACTCAGATATCTACTAGATAGAAAAAGAAGAAAAATTATTATTCTTGTTGCTGCAATTTGGATTGTTTTGAGCTTCATGATGCAGTTTTATTTTTCTTCCAGTGGTAATAATTAATGTCAGAGAAGATGTGCAGTTTATATTTCAATAATGTTTTTGAGGAGGGAAGGGAGCAGATGTACTGCATATGCACAGAGTCCAACTGCAGGCTCTTGGAAGGTTTTGTTGCTTAAGAAATGAATATCTTAAGAACTTCTGAGTTTGGTTTGTAACTCTGCTTTTGAAACATTATTCTGTATAGATATGCATTGTAAGAAGATTTTTTAATGGACAGCAAGTCTTTAGAACTATAGAGTTGTCTGCTAGGCTTTACAGAAGCACAAGGAAACTGACTCCAGAAACTTTTAAAAACAGAGTTTGACATCCTAAGTTCTGAAAAAAACCCCAAACCAACCAACCAAAAAATGTCCCAACCACAAAACCCCCCCTATTTATGGCAGTCTAGCAGGTGACCTCAGCCACAGTAGCCTTGTTCAACTGATCTTTGAATGATGGTCTTGGTAAAATGAAGCATTTGGAACAAAGTTTTAGCCAGAGTTGTGTGCTTAGCTCTGTTATGATTTCTCCTTGTTTTTGAGCTCCCTCCATCTGAGTTTAGAGATACACCAGTCACACACCTCTTGTTTCCTGTAGTATTCATTCTTGACTCAGGTTTATCTAGAACTAAAGTAGCTGAAAGTTTTACTTTGGCTTTTAGTTTTTTAGGTGGTAGATGTTTTGTAGAATTTATTCAGTCTCAGTCCAGCACAGCACCAGGTATAAATGTGACTGCAAGAGAAAATAATCCTTTTCATCAGAGACACTTGGCTGAGGTGCTTTCAGGGTTTTGTGTGAGCACAGTTCACACAGCTCACATGTATGTATTTGAATTTAATATGTTAGGTCCTTATATTTGGCCAGTGCATCTCAGTGGTATTTTTTCATTAATGTTGCTAATTTTACTCCACACTGTCTTATAAAGTGTATTTTACATTTTATCTTTTTATTTGTTTGTTTGTTTATGGAAAATTTCAAGAACAAAAAGACTGACTCAGTTCTTCATTTGTTCTGAACAGCATTGTTCAGACAGCTACAAACCAGATGTTGTAGCTACAAGCACAGAGGCACTAAGCAGGAATGCCAGGGAGAAAATAAAATAGAACTCATTATTCTAAAAAATAGTAAATGTCCCTGTGCTAAACAGCCATTTTACTCTTCATTGTTCTGCTAACCTTTGTCTTTCTGCACTGTAAAGGGCTATTTACCCTACACAGATAATTACCCCACAAGTGAAAACACTTGCTGCAGTTTTCTCTTTTGTGTACATGTAGTGTGAGTATTCCAGACGATCTCAGAGAGAGAGAGAGAGAGAGAAAGTGGTTTTAAATGTGAAAATGTGATTTCAGAACTACAATAATGAGGCACTTCAATAGAAGTGTAAAACTCCACAAGACTAATGCTTTTCTTTGATACTGACAAAATTTAAGCCATCAGTGTTCTTATGATTGGCTTATTACTCCTTTATGGCTTCTTTTCCAGAGATATTCTCTCTCTGATATTATTTAAAGAAAACCTCATTTTTGTCAACTACTGAAAGTCCTGAAAGTGGTAGAACTTCCTTGACAACATCCAATGCCCTTGAGAATTCAACTTATTTGAAGCAGTTACATTTTATGATTTCTTTTGCAATGATTTTTTTTTTTAAATTTGAATTTGTTCAGGGTGTTTGAAGAATGTGAACACCAACCTTTGCCAAAGAAGAAACAGCAGCTGTTTAAAACATTGCATGTCCCAGCCTTTCCTCGCAAGTTTGTCCCATCTGCACAGAGTTTTAGATTCTCAAAGCAACGACCAGAAACAGGTGTAGTGTGTTTAATGACTTGAGTGAGCATTTTGGGTTATTTTTGTGCAAAAGAATGGGTAAGTGATGATAACAAATCTCGTGGACTGCTCATGTACTTATAGTTAAAGCCAGGCTTTAAAGGAAGTTGGGTGCTTACCTTTTTCTATGTTCTGGAAATCTTGTGTGTCTGATTTCTCCCTTACCTGTGCAATGAGTAAAGTAACATGACAGATACACCCAATGCATGGTGTCAGAAATATCTGAAAATATTATAATATTTTAATAATTTTAATTTCAAATCTAAAATACTTTTAGTATTAATACAGTAAATATTAACCAACTGTTATTTGTTTGATAAGTTCATATTTTGTGATAAGTTTCTTTTTGCTCTCTGTTAAAAGAAAAATTTGTAAGGTTTGTTCCCAAGCTCTGTTTAACAATGCCATGCTTTTGATACTTAATCTCATTGACAATATTGTGTAATGTTTGTAAACTTAGGGAGAGAAGAAAAAGAGAAACAAGTGGAACTTTCAGTGCCCAGCACTTCTTCCAGCCTTGCAGAAAATTTATCAGAGGTGTGTTGCTCTCCCACTGGTAAAAATATGAAGTTATATTAACTGTTTTATGTGGTTGTTTAAATTTAAAACACTTCAAATATACCTTCAAGTATAAAACCTGTTAGCACTGTAAATTACTAATCATGGTAGTCTGCAATTGCTAGGTAATCACAGCAAAAATCTTTCTTTGGTGCCTTTTCATTCTGAAAATATCTATGTTCTTACAGCTTGCAGTCTAACACCAAAATCGAGGTGGACCATCTTACCAACTCATTTTGTATAACAGTTTTTAACATTTAAAATAACCTCTGTAGATTCTGTATGTAGCAAATATTTGGAACTCTAAAGGAGGACCAGAATGTTCCATTATTGATGAATCTTGAGCCATCTACTCCATAATGAAGGATTTCATAAAGGATTGAGGGTACAGGACAGCCTACAGTTCACAGCTCCATTCTGAGCTTTAACCAGAAAGAAATCTGGGCTGAGAGGAATAAAACCATGAACACTCCTTGGAGCACTGCAGGAGCCCACAACTCCATTTTCTATCTCTCACCCAAAAGAATATAGTTACTATGATGTTTTTGAAATGGTGAATTGCAGCTTTATTCAGATACAATATTTTTTATTCAAATATAATAAACTAATCCAGAAGAAAGCTGGAGGTATAAGTTGCAAAGCAGTGAAAATCACCAATAGTCTCATGGAGTGCAGGACCAATAGGAGCAATAGATTGTTGAATTATTAAACTGAGAAATCAGAGGAGGTAAGGCCATAAAGGTGGAAGAGTTTGGAACTGTGATTGCTGTGCAGGAGTCTGGGGAAGTCTCTATCTCTAAACCATCTTTCTAAGGAACATCTCACTGGATCTATTTAAAATCAAAATTTAATGAACGTCAAAAAATCAGGTAAAAAAGTTAGAATAACCATTTGTGATTTTCTTAAGAGTTTCAAGGGAATTGAAGAATGAGGTGAGTGAATCACTAAAAGGTTTTGAGTGAAGCCTGTGTGAGAAGACAAAGCCTTCATAACACAAGACAAGATGAAGGACTGAGTGGGACAAGACCAGAAGAAATTACAAGCAATTCTGATTTGTGACTGGCTTAGGGAGTTGGACATGACAAGGATGAGGGAAGGGCTGTTGCCAGGGTAATCTAGAGATGAGGCTGGGAGTCTGGGACCCAGAATAGCACTTAGACAATTGGAGGAAGCAGTAAGTCAAGGTTAAGAGAACTTTAAGAAAGGGTGATGGCAACAAGGAAAAGAAGATGGAGTGTGAGGAAAAATAAAAAGATTGGAAGAAAGAAGGTTACTGTGCTTCAGAAAAGGTGTGCTGTACACTGCAGGAGTTGAGAGGCAGGCAGATTCTGCAGAACCAGATCTTTTGTCACCTACCCTGAATAGAATTCAGTTTGATACATTTTGTTAATTAAAAATAAACAAGAACTAGACACTCCCTTTGTAATTTCATGCTGAGGCAGAGATTCCTCACCCTGCCCTTATGGCACAAATGCATGCTACATGGAAGAGTGATGGCTTCTGCTCTGATGAAAATCTGTGAGGTGGGAGTATTTCCATGTTTTCTGTAGCTTTTCAAACCCCACATCAGACCTGTGCTGACTGGGACTGACGTGGGTGCTCAGCTGGCACTCAGAGGCACAGCCAGGCCTGGCCCCAGCCCTTTCTGTGTTGACCAGCACAAGGAACCAGGCTGCAGCAGCAGCAAACCTGCATGAAGTTTGTAAATGGTACAGCATTATTTGTGTTACAGGAAAGTTAATTAATCACATCTGGTTATCAGTTCTTTTACTAAGACTTCATTAAAAAATTACACAAGCAGCTTTGGGTATCATGCTGCCAAAATGTAGGTAAAACACAGAAGAAGTTTTGACATCATCTGATCCCTAATTTCCAGTTAAAAGTAGGGATTTCCACAGTCTAAGCAGAAATCAGAGTGATATTGTTGAAGTGACAATTTAATTTGAATTTTTTTTCTGTCTTTTAGATGGCTATTGACAGTGCACAGACTAATAACCCACAAATTGCCCAAGTTCCATCAACAGTAAGCATACAAAACCAAGTGAAATTCAGGTAACTTTAATAAAATAGCTTTCATTCTTGAGGCTGGGGTTTATGGAAATAATTCTCATTTAGACAAACATTCAACTTTATCTTTTAGACTGTCAGATCTTCCAAAGCAGTTGACTTCCTATCAACAGTTTGAGAGTGAAAATGCAGTAATGGGTAAAGTACTAGCATGAATTTTTTTATAAGGTTGGATCATATAATTATCAACCAGAAAATTCTAAGGGCCAGATTTTCATTCTGGCATTAAGAGGGCCACTATTTGAATTTCTTTTCCACCTTGATTGTTTAGCTCAAAATTTGAATATAGCAGACAGGCAGAGTCTTAATTTAAATAGAGAGTAAACTGCTCAGAAATGTGGGATTTAGTCTGAACTGACCATTGTGAATGAAAGGATCTGTTCAAAAAGTCTTGTAAATTCACTCTGGAGTCTCAAATTACTTGGGTAAAATGAAATCCAGTCTTAATATCTAGCCAGAAGGTATGAGCAAATGCAAAGAAAACAGATATAATAAACCCAGTAGTTTAGGTATCTTGAAGAATCAGATCAGGATTATTGAAGATGAAAATTAACTGGGGAAAAACATGCAGAATGCTCACAGAAAAAAAAACCAGGATAGTTACAAATACACCTGTAGTTTTTGAAATCACAAGGAACTTTAATCTTCAGTTTAAATATTTATTTTTCTAATTGTAAATTAGAATTGTAATTGTAACCCACAGTGCCTGAGGCATAGCACAGTCTGAAGCTCAAAGCAGAAACTCTGACAGCAGGAAGTCTGGTGTTTCTTCTCATCTCTCATCCTGACTCTTGTCCAGTTCTTTAAACTACACTTCATCACTGTCACATGGATGTGCTTTTTGTATTGTTCCCACCTGGTTTCTATTGACTATCAGCACTCTCAGAGGGCAGTAGCTGGAGTAGACAAACACAGCACTCTCAGGGAACAATGGGCAGGTTTGAAGAACACACCAAACCACAAGCAGCAGCCTGAGAAAAGCTTTAACAGTAAGTGGCAGAACAAGAGGTAATTGTTATGGACTGTGCCACAAAGTGGGTTGTTAAAACCACAGTCAGAACACTTCCTTTACCAACAGCAATGCCAAGCTAGTGATTGTTTCTCAAGCATTCTTTCCCACAATGTCATTTTTCTGTGTCTTTAAAATGCTGTGATAACACAGGCAGTGCTGTCTTTCTTGTGCAGCAAGCCAAGAAGCCAAACACGTTGATGAAGAAGCAGATGAGCATGTGGACTATTCGTATGTACCTCAAGTAAGAAAAGCATTTGTGATGTCATAAGTAAGAAGTTTATTTAGAATAGTCAGAGTATTTTGACATACTTAATTCAGTTGGCAAGAGACAAGTCTCAGAAATTGGTAAAGTATCAATAGCTGCATAACATTTTCATTAATGTGAGCTGCTGTAACATTTTGAAAAAAGTCTGCATTTAAAACTCATTTCTTGCACAGAACTATAAATAAACAGGCTCAGTGCTGGCTCCACTGAGAATATATTTATAGTTAAAAGGGCTAATGATATTTTGGGAAATTTTATATGTTATAAACATCACTGTTTATTTCTTTTTAATAGAATGTGCACACAGATTTTAAGCCAAATGAGGATAATCCTGACATAGCAGAAGAAAGAGCAGAACGTTTCTCAAGATCACCTAAAACACCTGACCCAAAGGGGGAAGAACCACACTTCTCAAAAACACCTGCATTTGACTCGTATGGTTTCAACTTTTATTTTGATTCTGAGCAAAATGTTGTACTCACATTTATTGTATAAGCATCTCTGCTCTTTTGGAAAGATACTAAAGAAAGAATTTTCTAGAAAGCTCTTCTGAAAATATTCAGATTTTTTTTTCCTGAGTTATGCTTGATATTTACTAAGTTTTCTTCTTACAATATCATTTCCAGCTGAAGCTGTTTTGGAAGATCAGTACTTTGCTTAGAAATATATGAGACACATTGTCTTTTCCTGCACTAATATTTATTACTCTGATTTCTATCTTTAAACAGGCTTTTTGGGGTTTTTTTGTTAAGAGTTGATAAGAACACAACTTCCCTTTACTTTAAAGAATTGTGTTATCTCTTCTGTGATGCAAAAAAAAAGCAATTATTGATGGAAGCTATGGGGATGTAAAAAAGTGAAAAAAGAGGAAAAGGAAAAAATAGAAGGAAAAAAGCCATCTACATCACTGAAATTCTATTAATATAGTTTCTACCTTTCTGTATTTACAGCATTCAAAAATTAGGTTGTGAAGAAGGAGCATCAAAATCTCCTGCTTTCTTTTCTCTCACGAATTTATTTGAGAAGTCACCTGGCTTTAATTTTTTTGATTCTTCTCTGTTTGGAGCACAAAATTCATCTGATGAGGTAAAAGTGATTAATAGTGAATATTCAATTTCTACAAAGCAAAAGATGTGAACAAAACAGCATTGATACTGAATGAGATTTTTTCAGACTGGTTGTCTTTGTAGCAAACATTTTTTTCCAGTATCTTGGTTACATTTGAGTTTGTTCTTTGAAAATATTTAGTTCCTTTCCTGGCAATCCCCCTGTGGTGGCTTATGAATCTCTCTCATATGGATCATACAGGGACTCAGTTCACCAAAATGCTTCTGGTTCAGTGTCACAGTGCAAAACTCAAGTTCTCTAGGACACTTCACAACCCATATGCTTCTGTGTGGTTTTGTCTTGATGAAGTGAAGAACAACAAGGGAAGAAAGGATGGTTTGTTAGGGTTACTGAATATCAAAAATGGATTAGTTATACTCAAATGGAGGAGCTAGGCAGACAACCAAATGGAACAGGGGATGGAATCCAGGTCTTCCATTTTCTTTGCAGCTTTCCTAATTCCAGTACTCTGGAGTAATATTTCCTCTCCTGGGCTTTTGGGTAGATAAGTGGGGATCCAGGATAGATGTGTGCATCAGACAGGGCTTGGGTATCACTTGGCAGTGTAGATCCAAGCCCCATGATGCAGATAAGGGATGTGAGCCCAGGTAGCTCCTGTTGCAGGGCTGTGCTCAGTCCTGAGGTTGCTGGCTGGGAGCTGAAGCAGGGATGAGGGAAGGACCATTTTATTCTGGGTTTGGTAAGATACATGTGTTTGGTATCTCACAGCATGAACTGTGTGTAGGAGAGAGCACACTGGGGTGTGCTTTGTGGATTGTTTAGGAGTCAATAGGGTTTTAGTTCATCCAGTGCTGTCAGAACCCACATTATTTTGTGCCTGCTCAGCAGCAGAAACCAAGAATTTACCAGGCTGTAGCAGAACTGGGATTCTTTAAAGTTAGATGGAGTTTCGAAGGACTTCAGTATCTATTTCAAAACTAGTCTAAGAGCTTATTTTAAGAGTGACAAGTGGTTATCCTGCTGCTCTTTCTGACAATATGAGGCCCTACTCAGTAGGAAGTATTTGTGTTGTTGCTTGGAGATTTAATAAAATGTCACAGGTTTGAATAATTTTGAATCTTTTTGGTTTAAAAAAATCAGCAGTAAGTCAGGTCAGCTTTTGGACTGTTATCAGTCTGGGTTTTTTCCTAGAAAAGTGGAGGAAGGGTATTTGCAGCTGCATGCAAATATCATAAAACTCATCAAACAACTTGCCTTGCAACTTCAGGGACTGATAAATATCTTTAAATCCAGATTTTGTAAAAGCTGCTAACATTCACTGAGACAGCGTTCTCACTGAAAGCAGATGAACTTACTACATACCAACATTAAAGTTTTCTTTTTGCCTTTATCATTTGTAAAACTAAAAATTTGTTTGCATTTCAGACAGAGGAAGATTATTCTTTGGGAAACCTGAACTCTCTGCCCCCACACAAGGGTATTGGTAAGTCTGAAACTCAGATGTACTTGGGTATATCAGCTCTCTTCTGCTCGTGCTCCTATGACTGACAGGCTCATGATCTAGCTTGACAGAGCTCCTTTGGTTGTCTGAAAGGATGTTCAGTTGTTATAATGTAGCTGAATGGTTTATTGTGTATTTTAAATAAATCTTTAGCTTAAATCTTCCCTTGCATGTCGGACTCCAAACGTCTGGGGTGTCACGGAAAGGAAGAGGTATGAGAAGGAAAGAAACAGGGCCAGTGTTAGGTGTGTTTGAAGCAAAATGAGAAGACTTGCAAGGGAGAAGAAAAAGTCCAAGCATTCCAATGATTCATCATATTTTTCTCTAAATAAACACTTCTGCAGATTATATTTACAAACACCTCTTGTTGCAAAATGTATCACCAGGAAGTGTTCTGTTGCTCTAAACCATTCAAGTGCTCCACACTTCCTTCAATGTCAATTTTAATAACAACCCCCTGGAAATACCATCTCTGGGGCAGCAACAAACACACAACTGTAGGGTGATGCTCAGAGGGACATTTGGCACAATGTGTTAATAAAGAAGCATGTGCTGAATGCAGTATTCTCTCAGATTTAATCTAATGACAAATATTATATGTATTCCATACAGGAAGCTTCTTTGGCAAACAAGAAAATGAGGATGCATTTGCCTTTCCCTTCCCCTTGGAACCAGCTTCTCATGCATTTGGAGATGGAAAAGATGATGGTAGTTTTCCATTTGCATTTGGACAGGATCAGAGATCATCACAGCCTTCTTCTGTGAAAGGCTTTCATTCTTCCATGCAAAATACAAAGCCATTTACACTCTTTTGAATACCTTTGACTTCCTTTTAAAATCTTTTCCTACTTAGCCTTGACAAATGTTTCCAGTTTCTAGAGTTAAAATACAAAGCATTTCTTCTCCTTCCTTTTCTTGTAAAAATGCATTAATGCAATTGCTGCAACATCAACCAGATGTTTTGAGATTTTCTTATTTATCTTTGAAATGGGTTTGTTCATAAAATGTTATTATAATGCTCTTCCTAAATTGGCACTCAGAAGTATCATTTTAAAGTGTTAATTCAATGTTTGTGAGAGTATTTAAACGTATAGATGAGAACTTTGAGCTTCTGATATTAACTAAATTACTTGTTTTAGAAGGAATGACTGCTGTAGCAGTTAAAGTTGAATTTGAATTAAAGTTGAATTTGAATTAAAGACTAAAGACAATGTTCTTGAGCACTCTGTGTATATATCAGCTGATTTATAAAATATCTGAAGTCAACATTTTTGTTAATTTTATGTTAAGTTTTGTAGGTATTTCTTAATATCTGAAGTGGAACAATGTTGTAATTGTAATACTTAACCCCTTCCTTCCTTCCTTCCTTCCTTCCTTCCTTCCTTCCTTCCTTCCTTCCTTC